>OZ022247.1:21696604-21943328 GCA_963978895.1 Erpobdella octoculata | reverse complement strand
ACCGAAAAGTCGGTTTTTTTCGGTTTTTATCGGTTGTCGGAAGTTCGGAATAAAATTATTTCCGACCCCGAAAAAAACCGAACGTTCGGAATTATTTTTCGTAAATGTCGGGTTTTTTCGGAATTCCGTAAAAAAATTAAACAATTAATTTCACTGATCATCATTTTAGATCAATGAAATATTATAATTATATCATATCTTTCCTTTTTCTTCTGTTAGCAATAATGGAAAAACGTCAATACATATAGTTTTTTTTGTACGTCGCTGAAGTTTGCAATGGTAGCTAACTTTGCCTGCATTATATATGGAAAATTCACAGTTGAAGCATTTTATTTTTTTCAACATTTTTAATAGAAAATTAAAAAACAAAACGATCTGTACTATTTTCAACTAAATCCCTCTATTATTAACGGAGTTATATGGTAAAAACTATTGCGGTTAAATCGGTTATGTCTCTATTTACAATGTAAATACTCGGTAGGCTACTCCGTTGCTAACTCTTCACGGATTTTACATAAAAAATTTCAAAATTCAAACTTGATGTATCTTAATAAAATTTACATATTTGAATAGATAATTCAAAAACAAATCAATTTGTACAAGTCTGGTCAAAATGCCTAAAACTTTGAGAGAGTAATTCAGTAATTTTCGGCTGTTCCGAAAAATTTCCGAATATCCTCGATCTTTCGGAAACGGTTTTTGAAAGTTCGGAATGAAATTATTTCCGAACCCGATTAAAACCGAACGTTCGGAAGAAAAATATTTCCGATTACTTCCGTACCCGAATAAAACCGAACGACAAACTTCCATGCTTAGGCGGAATGAGAGAGACAGAGAGTGAGGAAAGGCGACATAGAGTGCAGTTGAGAATAAAAAAAACAAAAAGAAATATGTTATTAAGAGTGACATAGACAATGACGGAGACTGGAATAGAGAGTAGGACAGAGACAAAGTTAGAATGATATAAGCAAGTATAGAAACGAAAAGTGATAGACAGAAATCGGTGTGATAGAGTCAGAGAGCTGGAGTGATAGGAACGAATACAGAGAGAAAGTAATAGCAATAGAGACAAGGACAAATACAGAGAAAAAGTAATAGCAATAGAGACAAGGACAAATACAGAGAGAAAGTAATAGCAATAGAGACAAGGACAAAGACAGAGGAATATTTTCGTTGTTAGCACTGCAGACACCCCTTTCAAGTTTTAATTGCAAAAACATACTCCGCTGGTCAAAGACGATCAAAGAACAGTTGCGACCCATCACGGGCCACGGAGCCGGACTTTCTGTGACTCACACTCACACGCGCGTACACCCATCCTCACGTACACACGGACACCGATCCTCACGTGCAATTCTAGAAATGGTTAGATGAGCTTTGAAAGTTCCCTGAACTGCTTCTATAAGCATGAACATACGGTAAATTTGAAAGAAAGGTAAAGTTGCAGAAAAAAAACGAGAAAGAATGGAAGAAAGAAGAGACAGACAGACAGACAAACAGACAGACAAAGAGAAAGAATGGAAGAAAGAAGAGACAGACAGACAGACAAACAGACACACAAAGAGAAAGAATGGAAGAAAGAAGAGACAGACAGACAAATAGAAAGAGAGAGACAGGTTGGTTTAATGAGAAAAGCTGAAGACAGGACAAAATGAGATACAGCAGACACACACACACACACAGACACAGACATGAGGACGCACACACTCGAAAACAATTTAAGTGACTACGCTTTGACTACTTTCTCATCTCTTAACAGACCAGCCAATAATGTCGGCTTCTTCATTAAACCTCAAACGGTCGCACTCTCTACCTCTTACGCACGTTAAAATAGAGAGATGCTAACATCATTACTCATCAACCGCCCACGCAATCAAGCCACACAAGAAGTCCTCAAGTCTTCGACCCCCCCCTACACATCCCCGCTTCGTCCCACCTGCGCTAGCCCATTCACCCCCTCTCCGTTCAGCCTCTTCGAGCATTCATACGCGCCGTCTTTCCCCGGGAGAGAAGGCGAGTAAGTGTGCATCGGTGAGCGATTAATTAGCGGGGCCGGCATGTCCGTCGATGGGTCACATCTGGACCTAATTTGTCGGCCTGGAGACCGCCGGGTCCCCGAGCCAATCACTGCCGGGGGCTCGTGGCACGTAAGATGGCTTCTTCTGTGATTGGCCATGGGTCGTCAAAGAGCCACCGATCTGGATAGTGATGCCTGATGGGTCGAGTTGGGTAATAATTGAAAACTATAAATAAATAATATATATATATATATATATTACATATATTGCAACTAATTATGATGTTTTAATAATGTTGCTTATTTTTAATTAAATTTCCCAAAACGATTGGAAGTATAATTTGGCAAATCAAACTTACACACACACAGTGACACAGACACATACACGCATGCATGCTTAAAAGTAAATAAACAATTATAAACACATACGCAAAAGCACAAACATAGCTTTGTCGCTAAAATTAAGCGCCGTTCCATCGGGAGAAAATACGAGCCAAGAAACCCCCGGTGGGAAGTCCCCATAGACCCCTCCCGATGGGACACGCCGAAGATATTAACGCAGATCAGTCACAGGGCGCGTCACGGATTGCACGATCTCCGGGTCGCCCGTCCCCGGAGGCCTAGTTTAAGTAAGTTTATGCCCCGTCATTAATTAGTCGACTGAGATTGTCTCATCAATGGCTACGCACTGTGGCGCTTGAGATGTTTATTGAAGTTTGAGCCCGGAAAGCCTGAACGAGAATCGCATTTTGTTTGTACGACAGTGCCCTTTAAGCTTTCGGCAGAGTCCCAGATGGGTTTGATCATGTGAATCAGATAAGGGACACGCTGATAAGAAATGACTGTCACTTTTTCTTACAGTAGAGGGTTATCCTTGGAATGAGTGGAAAGGAAAAGAGAGGCAGAAAGAAGAAAAAGAGAGAAATAGTAATAGAGAAAATGGAGTTAGTTTACATTCGCGAAGTTCGAAGACTTGCGACACGCGCACAGTAAAGACAGTTGTATTACATTTACAGTTAATTACATTTACAGCTGATTTTCTTTTTTAATTTTCTATTTCATGATTTCTCGTCTTTTTAAAGTCAAAGTTTGTTAGTTGTGTGTAAATTATAAGTTATATTACTGAAGAATTTTTATGATATTTTAGCGCTGATGCGATTAAATGTAATGCCAGCTAAACTGTAATCTCACATCACCAGCAGTAAACTTCTCTGATTCTCGGTTTACAAGAATTTGAAGTTTACATTACAGGTAAAGAAAGAACCAAAAAAAAAAAAAAAAAAAGGATGTGCAAAAAGTAAAAAGAGCTTGCAGTCTCTCAAGAATGCCTCATCACAGTTGAAGTCCCACGGCACGACCAATTGACTGTAATGTCGTTGGATGTCCGTGTTATTGAATTACCGCCGGTGCCTCGCCAGCCCGTGTGTGCCGGGATCAGGATGGCCTGCATGACCGACTTAAGCTTTCTTTCTTTTCCACCCACTCTCTCTCTCTCTCTCTCTCTCTCTCTCTCTCTCTCTCTCTCTCTCTCTTTGTGTGTGTGTCTCTCTGTTACTCTTTCTTTCTTTAGTTAGTTTTGTTTCTTTATTCTGCTCATTCTGTCTATCTTTGTTTCGTTATTATTCGATATTCTCATATGCTACGTTTTTACTTATATACATGCCTGTATGTGTTTGTGTAAGTATGTGTGTGTGTATGTGACAGATTATAATTTATATACATTTATATACGTTTATAATATATATATATATATATATATATATATATATATAGAGAGAGAGAGAGAGAGAGAGAGAGAGAGAGAGAGAGAGGAAGAGTGAGAGAAAGAGAGAGAGCATGACCATATGAACTTTTAATTGAAACCGCAACCCATCTCAGCTGACCGTCGCTATAATGTGCCACTTTAAAGTTTCCTGGTGAGATTGTGTACCTATGATGATGGTGATGATGATGATGTTGGTAATGATGATGATGGTGATGATGACGACGACGATGATAACGACGATGATGTGAGTGTGTGTGTATTTATTTGTTTGTTTGCGTGGAAGTAGTTGCATTATGTTCATGTATGTATGTGTGTGTATGCTCATATATATATATCTCTTTATTTCCTAATGTGTATCGTATCTGAGGAGCTATGCACGTGAGTAACTTAAGCATGTGTGTTCCATCTACCGTGACACATCAATTTCGTTACGGAGACTTTTTGACACTTTGACATACGCATCAACCCCACTTGCGACGGTTTCTGTGAGTTTGTCTCTGTGTGTGTCTATGTGATGTTTTGTAAGCCTCCTCATAAAACCTCACAAGACATAGAATTTTTAAACTTGTATGTAAATGTATGTTTACATCATGTTATGTATGTGAGTTTGTTTGTGTGTATGTGAGTTTGTTTGTATGTGTGTGTGTGTGTGTGGTTGTATTACCCCCCGAGAAAATCGTGACACAGGGTATCATAAACAGATGATTATTCAGCTAGATAGATAGTTACTATATGAGACGTCTTTTAAAGTTTATGCGTATACGCGTACATATGTGTGTGTGTGAGTGTGTTGGGGGGGGGGGGAGGACCTACGCCTGGAAGTGTGTGTATGTGTGTATGTAAGCGTGTGTATGTGTGTGTAAGCGTGTGTATGTGTGTATGTAAGCGTGTGTATGTGTGTATATGTAAGTAGCGCATAATCTTTACTGGTCAACAAATAAATCATAACAGATTCGTAGATATTGTAATCTTTAAAATTGGCACGCACGCTCACAGACACACGTACTCACGCACTCACACAGACACACAAACAAACAAACAAACATACACACACACGCACGCACAGAACCCAACAGTAATAACTTTCCAAATACACACGCTCACACGCACGCCCATCATTGCGTTGAAAAATTCATAAAGGACGAAAAAAAAAATTTAGAAGGATCTCTCCTCGCACAGCGGACCCCGGCTGACCTCCCGGGTCAATAGGTCACGTCTCTCGGTCAAAAGTCTTTCGTCTTCATTGTCCATTTGTTTCGAGCGGCGAAGAGTAATGAATTGAAATTACCTAACAGAAGTCTCCACCAGTCAGCCACTACGTACCCTCAACCTGGGGAGCCGGGGGGAACCATCCACCCCACTAATTTCAGGAATTCTTTTAATAACCGAGGATTATTCGCCCGACTAAAAAAATAGGGGGGGGTCTGGATTATTACTCATCAACTCAAATTGGGAATTCGGTCATATTCGTGTTTGTGGGCGTAAAAAACTACTAAGTTATTGTGACTGTGTGTGTGTGTGTGTGCGTGTGTTACATCATATCTAATAAAGGCGGGTGGGGTAAAATGGGGGCCGAATCTTCTACTTGCCCGCCCTGGGGTCCTGGGCTCAAAACTCTTACATAGGAGCAACTCCATTGAGCGACGACAAACTCAACCATGGTGGTCAAATGAGTAGAGTAGCAGAGATTACACTGGGGGGGGAGGCAATCGAAGTGCCGATAACGAATCTCCCATATCGTAGTGGTCATACGGTCGATTGACCGACGATGGCACGGCCCTAAATCTCATCCTCAATTTCTTTTTATTGTAAATTATGTATAGACGATATATCAGGCAATTTTATTGTTATTATTATCATTATTAACATTATTATTATTAATGTCTTAAGAATGTAAATGAAATGATATGAAAGTCACACATGCACAACACGCACACAAACCATTATTGTTAAAAAGATCTATTGGCACTGTCAATAGTACAAATGGCTATTGACAGTGCGTCGCGAAATCATCTAAAAAACAACTGAAAATGTAGTATTTATTTTTTTACGATTAACGTTGAATATTAAATTACAATTAACATGTAGCTCTGTTCTCTGTATCCCTTCCTCCCAATCCGATGGAAAGTCAGAGAGAGGGTGGGGGGAGGTTAGGAAAAGTTCGCCAAGTGGCTACTGTTCGTATTTTCGGGATATTCGGCTGTAGAAGTGATGCTATGTAGCTGGTTAGCTGGATGATTAGCGGGTGGAAAAGTTTGGCAGCAGAAGAAGTTTTTGAAGTTCTTGACGCGCACCTTCAGAAGTCAAATGCACCGACCTTGTCGAATGTCCAGAAATACTTTTCAAATATTCAGAAATACTTTCAAATATTCAGAAATACTTTAAAATGACCAGAAATACTTTCAAATATTCAGAAATACTTTCAAATACTCAGAAATACTTTCAAATATTCAAAAATACTTTCAAATATTCAGAAACACTTTCAAATACTCAGAAATACTTTCAAATATTCAAAAATACTTTCAAACTACTTCATCAACTTTAAAGATAAGGTAGGAATATACAAACTGACTTTTAACCTTTGGCTAATCCAATTAGTTGTTAGTTGTTTACTTTTTCTATTCAGTTATGATTACTCATTGTCCGACGGATGTTTTTTTTTGGTTTTTATTTTTTTCTCACTCTCTCACTCCGTCCATTCTTCTTTAACCTCTCTCTCTCTCTCTTTCTCTCTCTCTTTCTATGTCTGTGTCTGTCTTAGTGTATCTAGAGGAATAAGAAATTCAAATAACAACCACCAATAACACTAACATCATCATCATCATCATCATCATCACCATCCTCATAATCATCATCATCATCATCATCATCATCATCAACACCATCATTATCATCATCATCAGTAATCAACATCACTACCAGCAATACCGTCAACGTCACCATCATATCCATCAGCACTGGCTGGTGGTGACACGGCCAAGGTTGACACATTTGACGTGACAACGAATGCGTTAATAACACATTGCACAAGCAACAACACCTACCATCGCCAAACGAACAGAACGATTACGTCATCAGCTATAAGAGCGGTAGAAGGAGGAATATGAGTTCATGATATCCGTACTTAAAATTATTTATAAATACATTACGAAAAGCATTAGAATATTTGTAATAATAATAATAATAATAATAATAATAATAATAATAATAATAATAATAATAATAATAATAATAATAATAATAATAATAATAATAATAATAATAATAATAATAATAATAATAATAATAATAATAATAATAATAATAATAATAATAATAATAATAATAATAATAATAATAATAATAATAATAATAATAATAATAATAATAATAATAATAATAATAATAATAATAATAATAATAATAATAATAATAATAATAATAATAATAATAATAATAATAATAATAATATATTCATTTTTGAGATTTTTTAAATATTATATCCATAAATAATTGAGAATCATAACTCACTTCAGCTGCTTTTCTCATGCAAGTTTTCTCATGTTGTAGTTGTTGTAACTTTCCATCAAAACGTTGTTATTATTATTATTATTATTATTATTATTATTATTATTTACACTATTAATCATACTCTTATTGAGATTTGAGAACATGACTCAAAGTTATCATTCTACAATATGTAGCTATTCTTCGTTTCAAGCGTAACTGTATTATAATATATTTAATTATTTAAAGCACACAAATCAGTTACTGGAATCGCTCGCTTAGTTAACTTCGTCCGGCAGCGCACGCTATCATCGACGACCAAAACTTTCCTAGCAGATCAGCTGGCACACATATATATGTGCACATACATAGCTATATACTTATATACATATACATACACACATATATATATCTAGGTGGGGTCTATGCTGCAGTTATTATATGGACAGGAGAATCGTGTGTATATATATATATATATATATATATATATATATATATATATATATATATATATATATATATATATATATATATATATATATATATATATATATATATATATATATATATATATATATATATATATATATATATGTATGTATGTATGTATGTATGTGTGTGTGCTTTAGGAGCAATATTTACAAGTAATGATGTATAGAGTGGCTGGGTTTAGGAAGAGATTCAAGTTTAGATGTCTTCTTGTTAATGATGTTGCTGATGATGGCTTCGATGATGATGATGATGATGATGATGATGATGATGATGATGATGATGATGATGATGATGATGATGATGATGGTGGTGGTGGTGGTGGTGGTGGTGGTGGTGATGATGATGATGATGATGATGATGATGATGATGATGATGATGATGATGATGATGATGGCGATGATGATGGTGATGATGATGATGATGTTGGCCATATGTTAATGCGAGTTGTTATATGTATATACACCACGTGACTGATAAGAGAATGAAAAAATCAATAAAGTTAAAGTTCAGCTGGAGGACGAGCGTTTTTTGTTCCTCCAGGGAGGTCGTCTGACTCTGCAGCGTGGAAAGTCCCTGAGATTAATTTCCAGTACGTCTTATTGGCCGAGTACTGGAAGAAAGAGAGCAGAACTTGGTACTGGTTACTAGTGGTTACTGCTCTTGAGTCATGACACGTCTGAAACTCCAACAACACGGAGAACAGCACATCTTCTCTGAACATCGCTGAACCATTTTTGTATAAAATATTAAAATCAAAGGAGAAATACGCTGGCGTTATTTAATTATTTATTATTTATGCTCGGTACTTTTTATCTTGTCTCGTTTTCAAGCTCTCGTACCAAGACGAGACAAGAAGAAAGTCTGGACAAAGGAGGATGAAAAAATACAGAAAATCATTTCTAATTATTTGATTTGCGACATCTTATTACCAGTAACACCACCAGTAACATCATCATAATCATCATCACCACCACCACCATCACCATCATCATCTCCGTCATCGTCATCATCATCATCATCTCCGTCATCATCATCATCATCATCATCATCACCCCGCCATCTAGTGACACAAGCAAACATTCGTAGAAATAATGGCGGACAAGCGAACGG
Organism: Erpobdella octoculata; assembly: GCA_963978895.1. NCBI lineage: Eukaryota > Metazoa > Annelida > Clitellata > Hirudinida > Erpobdellidae > Erpobdella > Erpobdella octoculata. Next base: position 21,934,458 of record OZ022247.1, on the reverse strand, counting down.
ACAAATCACAGCGACAGAGGCGATCGATGTCATCTTTCGGCTGACAACAAAGTTGTCGATTGTCTCTCTCTCGTGGGGGGGGGGATGAAACGAGAAATGCGAACGTGAAGAAAAAATATGGCGACCTGTCGCACCCATCTGTGGCTCTCTCTCTCCCTCTCTCTCTACTTCTAAGCTGTCCTTCCCTTTAACTAGTTTCTCTCTCTTTTTTTCAATCACTCATTAATTCTTTCTTTTTCTTTCTCTCTTTCTTCTCTCTGTCTTTTCCTTATTTTCCACCTTCTCGTTATGTGTTATCTTTCAATATACTTTTTTCTTATTTTTGTAGTTTAATATACTTTGTTTTTATCTCTAAATAATTTCTTATTCCGTTTAGGTTCAAGCATATACTCTCTCAGCATACGAGCTATATTGGCTGACAAAGATAAAAAAAAAGTAACAGTTAAAAGTAAGTTAACGTTTCTATGCAAGTAGGAGATTATCCGGAAGTTGGAAAGTCATCACTTTCTTTGTTTAAGTCCTTTTTTTTCTTTACCTCTTTCCAATTATTCTTTCCTCTCTCTCTCTCTCTCTCTCTCTCTCTCTCTCTCTCTCTCTCTCTTTCTCTCTGTATTTGTCTGTTTTTTCTCAGTTTCTCTCCATTTCCTTTTCTTTTCTTTTCTTTTCTTTCATTCGTCTCATTTTTCTTCAACTGGTTTTTCGACACTCAACGACGCATCTGCAATCGCAAAAAGAAAAAAAAAAGAAAAAACAAGAACATAGGAAAAGAGAAAAAAAAGAAAAAAAAAGAGAGAAAGAGAGAGAAAGAGAGAGAGAGAGAGAGCGAGAGGGAAAGGGAGAGAGGAAGAGAAAGAGAGAAAAAGAGAGAGAGATGACATCACATAGCATCACTGATATTATAATCTCTTTCTTATCTCTCCCGTGACAAAATTCCCAGTGACCTTTGACATAACCACGCGCACGCAGAGTTTACACGCACGCAGACCCGAAAACGCACACGCACACGTACACGTACACGCACACTCACACGCACACGCACACGTAGGGACACGCACGAAAACGCACACACGAGCGCACTCATGAGAATTCCCAAAAATCGGAAGCGATGATAGCGCACAGGGATGACTCCAATTAGCGGCTTCTGGACTCCTCGAGCATCTCTGTATCTCTCTATATATCTGTTTATATGTCTATGTCTTACTCTCTCTCTCTCCCTCTTTCTCTCTTTCCCTCCCTCTCTCTCTCTCTTCGTGCACCTATCTGTATCTTTCTCTATGCCTGTGACTATTTGTAAGTATGCGTGAAAATTAAAAAAATAAAAGTGATGAATTTAGTTTCGGAGTTTTTTGGTTTTTCCAGCCTTGTCACTTTCACACGCTCGCAAGCAACTAAATATACACGCACTTGTAACACTGTCGTAATTCAGTCGACAACATCGTTCTCTTCCAGATGATGACATTGTGCCAGCAAGTCCACCCACACACACGCGCAGGTATCCTTCACCACCGACAACAGAATCAAGACGAAGTCTAAGCAGTCCTCACCGTTACAATGTGATATCATGGACCCTTAGTGTCAGCTGAACAGATAATGGTTGCATCTACGGGCAAACACATGCATAAACACAAGTTGGTATGACACTCAACCACGTACGAGCACCGACACACATGCATACACAAACATTCCACACACACACACACACACACACACACACACACACACACACACACACACACACGCACGGATCGTCTCCTGGGACAACCTTTCTCCGCGTAGATAAGACAACCTCTTTGTGCTAAGGTCATTAACCCAACTTCATACCTTCATCCAGTGACAGACATATGGAAAGAAATGGAGATATGAGAGATTAAGAGAGATAGGTAGAAAGAGAGAGAGAGGAGAGAGAGAGAGAGAGAGAGAGAGAGAGAAAGAGAGAGAGAGAGAGAGAGAGAAAGAGAGAGAGAGAGAGAGAGAGAGAGAGAGAGAGAGAGAGAGAGAGAGAGAGAGAGAGAGAGAGAGAGAATGAGAAAAAGAGGGAGGGAAAGGAAAGGGAGAGCTACAAGTGATTGACTGGGTTGGTCCGAATAAGTTGAACTTTCTTTGTACTTTTCTTCATAGGCTTCTGACGTTTAGGCGCTTGCTGTGTTTTAAGGTGATAGAGGAGATGGATAGAGAAAGGAGAGGAAAAGAACAAGAAAAAGAAGAAGAAAAAGAAGAAGAAGAAGAAGAGAGAGGAAGAGGAAAAAAGAGAAAGAGAGATACAGAGAGGATGAGACGAGATAAGGAATTGTTGGCCCACCTATTTAAACAAGCCGCAATATGTTCCATCGAATCGAGAAAAGTTACGAAACAACAATCAAACAAAAGATTCAAGTCATCACCAGATGTAGCTGCTTTTACTGCCGAATGATTTCAAAAACTAATTAATAACCAATTTCCAGTGAAAGAAAGTGTGCACGAGTATGTGCGTGTGTGTGTGGGTATGTGAATGAGAAATGATTAAAGGAGTGATATTGGTGTCTGGTCGCCGTGTGATTAGCCGAGAAATCGGTGCCTGGTTAGTGGTTAGCCTGATTGGTTACTGTGATGGCTACAGAGTGATAGAGTTAGAATATTAATTATTGTCAAGTTATTGATTTCAATAGTGAATTATTGTAAAAAAAATGCTTATTAAATAACCAAAAACGAATGAATGATGCAAGATTGAGTGAATGATAGAGTAAATTATGTATTGAAAGTGTTAATTAATTATTTAAAGAAGAATGAGAGATAGAGAATTTGCAATATGAGACATTTAAAATGTTGGTGACTGACATATTGAGCTATTGTCGGTCAATCAGGACGATGCCATACAAATGCTGTCTGTAACCTATGACCTGTGACATGACCTGATTGAACAGATTCAAAACACTTCAAACGGGACGGGAAAACTCCGAGAAACCTCGTCAAACCAAATTTCTAATTGAACTCCCCCACCCCCCACCCCCACCCACCAATGGAAGACTGAGAACGATTCCCATCCACCCCCCCCGCTCGGATCCATCGAAAGAATCCTGTTGAACTTTTCCGCTGTGGGACCAAAGATCATTTATTTCAAAACGTTAAGCGCTCTAAGTGTGTACACAATAAATGCAATCGGTTTAATTAAGTAATGGAAGTTCAAAAGAGAAACTGTTAACCAGCGAGGGTAATTTAAAAGAAATTTACAAGAAATTCTTTTAGGGATTGATTTTAATTATATCATTGATTTTTATTTATTACTAGTAGTTGATTAATGCTGTTATTTATTTCATTTATTTTATATGTATTATCAATTTAATTTATTTTTTGTCAATACATTAATGACATTGGACGAACTTGTAGTGATGTTTTTGATGTTTTTTTTAAGAGAGAATCGCCATCGGTAGGTAAACAGAAACTAAGAAGAAGATTCTAGAGATTTATTGCCAACCAGCATTCCCCTAGCGAATAGTTTAAAAAGAAGAAAATTGAACAGGGAATAAAGACAGTGCTGTGGTTAGTAGTGTTTACCACGTCCCGAGCCTCATGGGGCTTCTTTAGCGGGTCTCAATTTGTAAAAAAAAGATTTATATTATTCATTGATATTCTACTTCTATAAATAAACGAGCACACAAACACCAAATCCGGCCATTTTTAGCTAAAAAGTTGAGTAACTTAAAAAAACAGATAGGACTACTCTCTCCTTTTCTTCCTCTCTCTCTCTTTGGAGTAAAAATGCGATACGACGGTCAGGCAAACGTCATGTAACCAGTAACGCAGCTAAGGTTTTTGGCGCCCGGGGCAAAGTATAAGGTATGCGCCCTTAGAAAATCCAATCTATTAATTTTCCCCCAAAAATAGCTGGACCTGGGTTGGGGGTATTCATAGGTACTTTCCCCAAATATTGTCAATATATTTTTATTTCCAAAAATAACTTATGACCCGGGGGAGGAGCTAGATCGTAGGTACATTTCTCAAAATTTCTCAAAAACCTTTTGTCCCCAAAAATAGCTGACAACCGAAGGTGGGCGTGGTCTTAGGTATTTTCAAAAATGTTTCCAAAACCTTATGAGCTTTTGCCTCCACTGATATTTCGCCCCCTTTGGCGCCCCCTGCATCCTTCGCTACGGCACTGCAAGTAACCTATCATCAGTAAAGGACCCCATAAATGTTTGTTTTTTTTGGGGGGGGGGGGGGGGCACCCACACAACAGCACCGACACTGCCATTAAGAACTGTATGTAATATTATATTAAAATAAGTGCAAATACTAATTTTTGATATGATTTTTTGATTTTTTCCGAACTGAACCCAAACAAATTTTCTGTCATTTTTTTCAGCTCCTCCTTTCTGAGAGGACTGGATTAATCCCAAAGACAGGTGCAGTTTTCGCTTGTATTTCGTCAGAGAAAGGAACGACTGGACGTAGTTTTGAAGACATTCATGGCCAAAGACCCAAGGAGTTTTTTTCAAAAAATGATGAGACAGCTAGGAGACACCAAATTGACCGGTTTAGCTAGCTCTTTTTTTTTATAAATTTTAATATAATACAGAAGCAGACTTACAAATAACAACATATACTATATTATACTACTGTAGGTTCTATAATATACTAATGTAAAATCGCTGTTTTTACAATAGGTTTTCCCATTGATAGACGTTAAAGGACTTGGAATAACTTTTATGGACATTATTAATAAACCAGAAGGTATAACTAGCCTTAACAAAGCTTCATTTATTATTTTCCAATAAAACTGCAAAACCATTCTATTGAGCCCGGTATACGATTTGGTGATATCGTAACATTGGTGTCAGAAGTGGGATACAAGAATGGTTTTGAAATCATTGGATGAGCTTTGGGCGAGTGAAATGAAAGACGAGCTGGAGAAACGTGGCCTGAGCGATACAGGTAAAAAGGACGAACTTATGGAACGCCTCTTAGCCGCGTTAGTGAATGAGGGCTATGGGCCTGACGACGACGAATATCTATTCGACATTGACGAGGAAGCTGTGGTCAAGCGAAGGAAATTAAAAAACAAATTGCTGGAGGAAGAAAGACAACGAGCGAAAGAAAACATGGCAGCACAGAAGAAGACAGGAGAAGGAATGATTCTTGGCCACGGAAACAAAGTAGCAGCAGCCGGTACAACTGTTGTGAGTTTGGTCGCAGGGTTGGCTGAGGCAGTGGTGGACACGGTTCTGGACCACCGGGCTGCTGGTGATGTGGGTTGCTGCGGCGAAACCCAATTTGAACTGGAGTCCACCAGCTGTGTCTCAGAGCATGTGACGGATGACGGCCGTACAGACTGCACAAGTCAGGTGGGTCATGATGATGAGCCTGTCAAAGACGGTCATGATAAGGAACCTTGCAAAGATGGTGACAGTGATACAGTCGGTTTGGACGTCAAAAACCAAACTAAAGAAGATGAGAAGAATGTTGAAAACGAAATGCAAAACGATGAGGATGGATGAAAGTGACGATGATGATTATAATAATGGCAATAACAACTATGGCTTTCACCCATACAGCGACGGTTCTGAAACGGAAGCCTCCATAACAGACGACGGCACCGAATATTCAGGGTCAGATTTTAGTGACGAATCTGACTCGGATGAAGCAACCGAGGATTTAGAAACGGACGAAACTCCAATGGAAAAATACGTCAAAGTTAACTTGACAAAAAAAGAAGACACTGATTTGAGAGACGATGGCGATAATTTGAAGAAAGATCCGCTGGACGATACGAAAGTTGACACCGACGAAAGAGCCGAGTTGGAATGTGAAAAGAAAACGTTCGATTGTAGCTTGGAAGAAAACAAACATGACGACGATGAACTTCTCCAAAACAACAATAGCAATGCAGCAAGCAAAAACTCTGGAAAAGATGAGACAAGAACAGAGAACGGTACCGAGGGTTTTAAATCAGATGAATCCACAGAGGATCCTAGATCAGATAGACTAAGAGTCATTGTAAAATCAAAAAACAGTTTGATGAAGGGATTTATTGGATTTATGGAACGACGTGTTTTCGAAAAACCTTTTGAAGAGTTTCTTGAGAAAGATCTAAAAGATGTGAAGGAAGAAGAAAAAGCAGACAATTCCGATAAACCGTGCAAAGATGTTCAGGACGAGGCATGCAAAAAAGGCTGTGATGAACCGTGCAAAAATGGCGACGATGAGCCAAAGAAAGACTCTGTTGATGAGCCAAAGAAGGACTGGAAGAAACTGTGTCAAACGGTCAAGAGACTTGACCATGTTGTTTGCGAATTGCGGTCAAAGCCACGAGTAAAGATCAAGGTATTTTGGTGTTCGTGGCCGAGTCGCATTTCTTAAAAGCGATATGCTGTTCGGGACGAACAGAATTAAGAAGGGGGTAATAATGTAAAATCGCTGTTTTTACAATAGGTTTTCCCATTGATAGACGTTAAAGGACTTGGAATAACTTTTATGGACATTATTAATAAACCAGAAGGTATAACTAGCCTTAACAAAGCTTCATTTATTATTTTCCAATAAAACTGCAAAACCATTCTATTGAGCCCGTTATACGATTTGGTGATATCGTAACAATACATACTAGCCAATGCGTTGACTACTATTCAACATGTAGCACGTAGAATAATAAGACTATTATGCATAGTTTTGTCGTATTTGAAAACAATAAAATACATTTCATGTCCGCTGTTATGTCATGTTAAACTCACTCCATCTGTGCACCGAGTTAACCTTTCAACCTTGCATGTAAATTACTGCTGGAGTCGATGGTGGAGAGGTTCTATAAGTTGGAGAGAGTGGAGAGAATATACGTGGAGAGAGTAAGATGTGTGCGATACAAACAAAATTGGAAACAAGTAAACGAAAAAGAGAAAAGAAGAAGAAGAAAGAAGAAGAAGAGAAAGAGTGAACTGTCGGTGGAATATGTAAGCAGGAGAAAACAGGAATGGATGGAATTCTGGAATCTTAAAACTTCTAGAAAAGACTCAAGAGAGACAGTGAGACAAAATTATTGCGAGAGAGAGAGAGAGAGAGAGATAGTTAAAATAAAAAAGAGAGACTGAAAGAATGGAAGACACGCCACCTGCTACAACCAAAACTATTTGCTTATTTATGAAATATTTATTTATTTTATGGCGATAATCATCAAATCTTACTTCTACGTAAACACCAGGAGTGCGCAGGTACAACACACAGCTAGCGGCCGCTGGAAGTTCGGGGCCTAACACAGCTAACAGGCGAGATGCTAAATATAGACAGGCTCCGAAGCACTTATAGGTCGCTCTTCAACGATTGGTCGGCTATTTTTAGATCACAACAGTCGACCAATTAGTTAATTCATCAGCGCTGCAACTGCCATTACCTTTATTATTTCTAATCATTATTTATATTCATCAAAGTTTGGTGACTAGAAATATAACAGTGATGATGACGATGACGATGGCATTCTTTGATTTGAAAAAAAAAACCGCATTCTTAGTCCTTGAATCCGTGATTTTAATTTCCAAATTCCAAAATAATTTCCAGCAAGTCCCAAAATTGAGTGATTTTGTTAAGAAAAAAAAACATTATTTACGAAAAATCTTGTTTCCTTTAAGGCCGTAAATTTCATCCATCCGGACTCCTGGGATTTTGCCGGGTAGCACCACGGAGGGGAGGACTCCACTGGGACGGGGTGTATAATTGTATAAGATACCCGTAGTCCACGGCAATGCGATTGTGATGCAAAACAGCAAGTGTTTGCAGTTTCTCTGGAATGTTTCAACTTTCAGGTGTTTCTTGAAAGGAATGGAACCAATTGATGCTCCCTGTTCAATGGTTACATACGCTGCTCTTCATAGCAGACATTCCTTGGAAAGGCACATTTTCCCTCTTATATGTACATTTAACTTTTTTTTCCTCGTCTCTTCATCTGCACACACACACACACACACAAACACAGACACACACCTCTTTCATCACTTAACATCTTTATTTTTGCTTTTTTGTTTTTCTATTTTTGTCTTCTTCTCTTATGTTGGTGAACATATCCTCTCCTCGCGTCTCTCTCTCTCTCTCTCTCTCTCTCTCTCTCTCTCTCTCTCTCTCTCTCTCTCTCTCTCTCTCTCTCTCTCTCACTCACACACACACACACACACACACACACACACACACACACACACACACACACACACACACACGCACACACACACATCCTCTACTTTTGCAATTTCCAGTCCTGGAAAACAATGAATCGGCTCACAAACAAGCAATCACGCACGAATTACAAACAGTTGAGTCGATACTAGCCCAGTAAGTAAGTAAGTAAGTAAGTAAGTAAGTAAGTAAGTAAGTAAGTAAGTAAGTAAGTAAGTAAGTAAGTAAGTAAGTAAGTAAGTAAGTAAGTAAGTAAGTAAGTAAGTAAGTAAGTAAGTAAGTAAGTAAGTAAGTAAGTAAGTAAGTAAGTAAGTAAGTAAGTAAGTAAGTAAGTAAGTAAGTAAGTAAGTAAGTAAGTAAGTAAGTAAGTAAGTAAGTAAGTAAGTAAGTAAGTAAGTAAGTAAGTAAGTAAGTAAGTAAGTAAGTAAGTAAGTAAGTAAGTAAGTAAGTAAGTAAGTAAGTAAGTAAGTAAGTAAGTAAGTAAGTAAGTAAGTAAGTAAGTAAGTAAGTAAGTAAGTAAGTAAGTAAGTAAGTAAGTAAGTAAGTAAGTAAGTAAGTAAGTAAGTAAGTAAGTAAGTAAGTAAGTAAGTAAGTAAGTAAGTAAGTAAGTAAGTAAGTAAGTAAGTAAGTAAGTAAGTAAGTAAGTAAGTAAGTAAGTAAGTAAGTAAGTAAGTAAGTAAGTAAGTAAGTAAGTAAGTAAGTAAGTAAGTAAGTAAGTAAGTAAGTAAGTAAGTAAGTAAGTAAGTAAGTAAGTAAGTAAGTAAGTAAGTAAGTAAGTAAGTAAGTAAGTAAGTAAGTAAGTAAGTAAGTAAGTAAGTAAGTAAGTAAGTAAGTAAGTAAGTAAGTAAGTAAGTAAGTAAGTAAGTAAGTAAGTAAGTAAGTAAGTAAGTAAGTAAGTAAGTAAGTAAGTAAGTAAAAGAGGCGCACGTAGAAATGGGAAAGTTTGAGATAGCAATGAAAGATACAAGAAGTTTATTTGTATATTTAAGAATTCTAAACGGTGTGATACCGCGCTTATGAATTATTTATGACATTTAAAAGTAATTTCACTTTTAATCACGTTTTCACCACGTTTGATTGCATTTTAATTTCAACAAAGAAGTTTTTAGTTATTCATGCTTACTATAAAATCATTATTTCCATGTCGCCCCCGCATATAGAAGGATGGGATATGCCGCAGTCGTATATAAGTAAGTAAATTTTCATTTATACTGGGCGGGTTGAAAAGTCAGTGGTGACTGGCGGGTGCTACTCATTTCAACCGATTTTAAAGTTTACCTTTTTTGAATACAAAAAAAAGAATAAATAAAATTCAAAATAAATTAACTCGGAATAAACTTTTTCTTATTTCCTTTCGGAGCATTTACATTCAGGAAAATGGGTGATTAGTGATAGTGATTATATGATACAGAGGCGTAGCGAGGGGGACAGAGGGGGACAGTTGCCCTCCGGCGCAGGGCTGGAGGAAGCGCATTTTCAATGAGCAAAAAAGTCTTTTTTTAAGTATTATTTTGCTGTATCTAGCGATTGCTGTCATCGAGTTTTTTGGAAGGAAAAGTGAAAAAAGGGTTTCGAAATTTTATTTTGAAAACTGGCTCTCCGACTACCCCCGGTCATCAGGTTTTTTGGCAAGCAAAAGAGGTTATACAGGGGCGCAGATTTTGCGTTTTGTCCCCGGGCGCAGAAGACCATAGCGCCTCTGATATGATAGAATAAACAAATCATGTCTGGAATGTGCTGATTGGTCTAAAACAATTTTTTTTCTGAAATGAATATCCTGCTTTGATTTGCATGCAGCAAAACCTCTTGCGGATCGTTTTTTACAGATCATTGGAAGAAATGGTTTTCTGCTCTCCAGACTCTTTGCTCGTTTCCATCCGACACCAGATCAGGCAGTCTTGATCCTGACTGGCGCAGAACCTGGATTCGGAAAACCCAGCTCAAGTGATCTGAAAAAACCTTTTTGTAGCATAATAAACCCTTTTCTGTACATCTAATAAAACAAGCTGGACTGAGTCTGCATTCTACATACACAGAATAATAACATACAAAAAAGTGCAAATGGATGCCTATATTGCACATAAGAACTTATTCATGTGCGACATCGAGCAACTAACTTAACCCCTACCGAGTCTACCGTATTGCGGTGCCATTTGGCATCCATATTTTCATGCCTTAACACTCCCAAATGTGATAGTCTCTGTGATAGTTTAAACTAAAAAATAGTTAAAACTATTAAACTATATCTTTTCCTTGAATGGGCAACCAAATAGCCATAGAATTTTTTTTTTTAGTTTTTACTAAAAAGCTTTTGCTTATTATTCATGCAGTAGACGGTTAACTCTACTATACTCTAACCAAAAAGTGCCTAAAACAGTACCTGATTTTACGTAACTCACACGACGTACTACACGTACAACTGAACGTACGCATGTGCGTGTGAACCATATGATGGAACATAACGCTATTCTAACAATGCGCGATTTTTCCAGTAGTGCTGGGAAATTGTTTGCGTTCGTCAATTCATTTTTTTTTCTTTTTGGAAAAGAGCGAACGAAGCGGTTCAGACGAACAATCCCGCAAAAGGCGCGCATAACTTATTGGAAGCAATCTTCTTTCATATTCTTCCGTCACTCTCTCTCTCTCTCTCTCTCTCTCTCTCTCTCTCTCTCTCTCTCTCTCTCTCACCTCTTTCTTTCTCTGGTTTATCTTTTATTTCTCGTGTATCATTCAATATCACAGTCCCATTCTCCTGCTATCCACTACTACTTTATTTTTACCGTTTTTGTTAATATCTTTAAAGTGTCGCCGCTACCACTGCCACCTCTACCGCGCTAACATCACCACCGATATACCACCATCGTCGTCGTCGTCATCGTCATCGCTGCATGCTCGTTTACTCACTGGAATTCTTGGAGCATAGCTGCCTCACCGGCGTATATAAGTTCCCCTCCAGCTGCAACTTGAGAATTTGTTCGGAGTTCTTCGGCCCTGCGTTCTCGTCGACACCATCAACGCCATCAGCACCACCACCAGCTAATTTTTTTTCCGTCCTCTCCATCTTTACTGGACGGATTATCAAGTTGCAAGGCGAAAAAAAGTTGATTGACATCATCAATTGTGGTATTTTATTAAATTCGAGATTCGAAAGTTTTTCAAGTTCAAGAAGATTTTTGAAATATCTACGAGCAAGCAAGAATGGTCAGACTTGTTAGATCGCACTTCAGGGCCCATTCTCTTCCCGTCGGTTGGTTGAGACACATTTCATAAAATCTTTTTTTTAATATATATTTATAAATTTGTATTAAAGAATATTTTTTTTTATATTTTATACATTTGTATTAAATATTAAAATTAGGATATTTTATAAATTATTTATTCAATAATAATCGTTTTAGTAAATATAGTGAATTAGATCGCAGTTTTAGTTTCAGTTTTATGACAAAATTTCGCAATTCGATATGCAACAAAAAAGAAACTGAATTCGTGTTAAAACCACGTCATCATTAACTTTTAAATTTTAGTCTCCTTGAGCTAAGACAGAGATGTGGGGGGAGGGGGGCTAGAGTGACACCCATATTAGATAATCAACATAATTAACATAACATAATTTCCATTGGTGGAAATTCTCGAGAAAGAGCGCTAAAATATCTTAATAACAGTATGGTACGAGTAAGAACAACTTAAGCAATGGGGCCTGTATTAGTTCTGCGATAAAAAAATAAATAATAATTAGTATTTTTGTTATTATTATTGTTATTGTTGTTGTTGTTGTTATTGTTATTATTGTTTGTAGTTGCTTGCTGGTTGTTCTGCTGCTGTTAACGTAAAAAACAAAGGGAGCCTTCAAAGAAATTATAAAAAGAAATAAAAAAGATTATAATCATAAAAACAGAATAAAAGAAATGTTTAAAAAAAATTGACAAAGTTTGCCAATATATGCGTCCATGATGGCTCTAAAAAGAGAGAATTAACCAGTCAATATGTGATTAGTGATTACATTTTGAACTTAAATAAATATAATACATTTGTTCAGGGGCGTGAATTGCGGGGGACAGAGGGAGAATTTGCCCTCCCGATTTTTAAAATTTGAAATTTTTTGATGATGATTCAATACGTATTGAAATTCTTTTTGCGTGTGTAAACCCGGTATTATACCCAAAAATATCAATTGATACTCTGGTGTGGGATGCATCTCCCCACCCCTCCCTGTTTGTTTTTATATAGATATAAAAGATAATGTGTGTGAGATCATTCGTCTATCACATCCAAACCGCAGGAGCAACATTTGGCATGTTCTCAATTGTTCTCATTTCTCATTGATGAGAAAATTTTGAAAAATTAAAAAAATCTGTTATTTATTTGATGTTTCGTTGGCAAAAAAGATAAAAAAACCTAGGAAAAAAGCCGGGTAACACCGGGTAACCCTGTCAGTAAGCTATATAATGGCGGGAAAACCCCCCCCCCTGGAAAATGCTGAATTTACGTCCCTGCCTTTGTTTCGTCTCTCAATTGATGTGCTCAAACCTGATTAATTATTCATGATCGAACACCTGATCAATTAATTATTCATGATCGAACACCTGATCAATTAATTATTCATGATCGAACACCTGATCAATTAATTATTCATGACCTCGAAAGGACGAGAATCTCCGGACACTTTCGACACCGGCCTCTCCTCCTCCGTCTTTCCTCGCCACCTCAAGAAGGCCAGCTTAGCCATCGACGACTTGGACTCGCTCAGCTACGCCTCGAAGAAGCACGACCAGGACTTCATCGACGACCTCAACACCAGAGTGGTAGGCTGGCTGCTTGTTCGAGATGAATAGGAATATCTATTAATAAATTATGTTAATTAAAATAATTTCCACGGAGATCCCAGTTACCCGTTATTTCCAAGTGTTGTCCAAATTTTTTTGAGACAGAGAGAGAGAGAACGAGAGAGAGAGAGAGAGAGAGAGAGAGAGAGAGAGAGAGAGAGAGAGAGAGAGAGAGAGAGAGAGAGAGAGAGACAGACAGACAGACAGAAAGGGACAGAGAGAGAAAGTGGGCTGCATACCTTTCCTTACAGCTATTTTGTTACAATAATTTACCATATTTTTATTTAGAAATAACTAAAAAATAACAATTATTAATGAAGTTTTTATTCCTGTTTCATAGATCATGGACAACGCTACCAGCTATGGGTTGCCTCCCAGGGCCAGACGACACCACGTTGTGACTAGTAGCGTGACTCCGACCGTGTCACACTCGTCGCGCAATTTTGTCACATACGATGACACGGGTGACAGGTCAGTGACACATTTAGCTTTGCGAGAATAGATATTTTAAAACAGAGATAAGCATTGATAAAATTATTCGTTTAAAACGGTATTTATAATAATATTTTAATAACGACGATAATAATAAGTGATTTTTTTCACGACTGTTGTAGTTAAAGGGTTTAGTTATTTATTACAGCTACACCACCAGGGGGTACAGTCTGCCCCCGGTTACGTACAGAAGTGCCGTGGCTAGCAGTCCAGTGGTGTGGCCAGAACCCCCGGTAAAACCCAGTTATAATTATCGAATTACTTATTTATTGAAGATATAAATAATAAGAATAAGATTATTAATAAAAGTAACTTGAATAATAGTAATTATAATTTTTTAACTGACCAGAGAAGCCATCGGAGACTGTCGCTTGCTGACACAGCTGTCAGACAGGCCCATATGGAAGTTGATAGAGTTGAGGTTATTCTGCTTTCGGTTTGGTTGAGAAAGTTGCATTTAATTTTTTTTAGTCATAATTCACAACAAATACAACATTAAATAAAAATAATAATTAATAATAATGTATTTTAAATAACAATGTGTTTTCAAATCAATGTTTTGTTAACAGAGAGAGCTGGCCAACAGGGAGGACCAAAGATTTGCTTCAATCAGACGCACGGTTGGTCCATTGGCTAATTTCCGAAAAATTAAAACATTAAAATTACTATTCATTGTGTTTATTATTATAGGCCCCGGTGGTAAATAGACACAGGAGTCTCTCCTACCACGGTCCGAGGGCATCCAGTTTGGCCTTGGTGCCCCACGTCAGTGAGCCTGTAACGCACACTTCGGTGACGAGTGATAGTTCCGCCGGTCACCAAGCGCCTTCGTATTACCACTACTATTACCACCGTGAACAGCCGGTGAACGAAGCCGCGGATGAGGGGTACGGCTACTACAAGAGGCACTCCCTGTACTCTCCCGCAAGCCTCGTGAGGTGCCTCACGGCTACTCCGGTCATGCCGGCTAGAAAGGAACATTATTATGTAAGCAGGAAGGGATTTAAACAAACTAGATTGAAACGATAAATTAATAGAATGAAAACGAGTGCATAATTCCATTCTGCGCTTTAAAAACATTATTTATTTATTTATTATATATTATATCTTATTTATGTATTGCATCTAATGTTATTTAATCATTTTCAGAGAAGCGACTCGCACGTGGAGCCGACGTACCACCCGACCGTGGCTGCCGCAGTGGTCAGCCAGCCGGCTAGTGTTCGCAAGCTGCAACGCAGCACCAGCTACCACGGGCCTCGCTTCTACAAGACGTCATCCTCGTACGATATCCCCGACTCCGTGGGACACTGGTACTACAGGACACCAAATGCTGCTCACATCAGCAGCACCGTGGACAGTAGCTTTCGCCAGAGGGTGAGCGATTGGTGTGATGACGTCACCAAACTCATGACAATTTTATTTATAACACTTTCGCTATCATCATTTTTATTGCCCCGCTCAGAGGCGGCGATTCAAGGAAATCTTGGGGGGCGAAGATTTTTTTAAATTCAGCCTAGAGAATCTTCAAACTCAAATGACCATGCTAATATACACTAGTGTGTTGTATTGTCATGTAAAACATCATATTAATTTAAAAAAAAACAGTATACAAAAATATTAACTTTTATTTAATATTGAACGCAGACAAAAAACGTTTAAATTATGAATGTAACAAAATACATCTAAAAGATTAAAAAATATTAGCAGAGATATATGATATAACTAATTAGATATAATTCAAAATGTATGAAAAATACTACATTTATACACTAATCTAAATAAATGAGCTAATAAAGATATTTTTCTAATTGGTGGAGAAAATCTTGGAGGGGCTATCGCGCCTCCCATCCCCACTCAATCGCCGCCTCTTGCCCCGCTATCGCAATTGCTCTTTATCTTTGTATCTCCCTTATAATCGTCTCCGTCACCAAATCATCACGAGTCATTTTGTACACAACAGGCTCACCATGTGCCAGCGACACGTGCAAGCTCCTACACCAACCTCTACTCGACCGCACCAGTGAGGCTGTCATCGCCGCCATCGACCAGCACTTACGATTACAGCTACTCCACGCCGAAGCCCCCCTACCAGACCCGCGTGTACACCGCACCCTCCGAGGGCCGCCACGTCTCTTCGAACTACTACTCGTAGTGCGTTTCAAGATTATTTGAAAAAATTCTTTATTTAATAAAATCCTCATTTCAAGATTATTTTTAAAAAAATTATTAAAAAAATACTATTAAAAGAGACACAGTAATAATTTTTTTTATTAGAATCAATAACGATGTATATTTCTGGCTTGTCCATCCCTTGCAGTAATACTTCTGGACTGCCGTACACCTCTGGATTGTCGTACACTTCTGGACTACCGTACACTTCCTCTTCCTACCTGTCATCACCTTCGTCATCGTCCTACGAATACCACCAGCACGTCAGACCCCAGGTGACATCCTACGTAACCCGCACACCAGTGGTTTCTTCCTACGTGTCCCATACACCTGCAATGGTCACCTACTCGCCGGTCAAGGTCACGAAAACCATATACTCTTCGTCATCATCGGCTGCACCTCTGCTAGCACAGGTGGCTTCAGATTTGAGTTTTTCAAAAAATTCAATACCATTCAAGAAAATCAAGTGTTCACGGATTTCTGTAATGCATTTTAAAATATCTTAAGCATTTTTTAAGTGGATAACCAAGTCCAACCGCGCAACTAAGCATATCAAGGTTGTAGACATTCAGAATACATGAATAAAAAAAATTAATGATTTATTCAAACGATAAATAAATATAAACCAATTACCATTAGTTATTAAAATCACCAGTAGCACAACTTGTTTTCCTTACAAGGTTGTAGGCAATCACAATCTATGAATTAATATTTATCGATTCATTCAAACTATGAATAAATATAAACCAATTAACATTAATTATTAAAATCACCAGTAACTCAACTTGTTTTCTTTCCAACCCTAGCATGGCGGCCACATCACGGTCTCTGATACACGCAGGAAGGTCAGGGACGTTCTGTGCAAAGTAAAGAAAGATCCTACCTATTTTGATGACTAATCAAATTTCAATCAATCACTCAGTCAATCAATCAATCAATGTTCAATCAATCAATCGTTCCGACTAGTTGAAAAATGTAAGTCCCCTTGTTGTGTAGCTCTACTAGCATATATACATAGTACATAGTTTACAAACATTTAGAGCCGCAGACGAAACCCCGCCCATTCGTTTATATGCTATCTGAGTACCTAGAAATATTTCAGTCAAAAAGTTATTTTTTGAAGTTTAATTATTATATACAAAAAAACTAAATTTATAAAATATTTTTTATCATCTTCTATTCGGCATGATAAGTACTTTAATTTTCTCTGAATTTATAGTTTTTTTAGAATTAAATGCGTTATTATAAATAAGACGAAAACAAGGGGACATACATTTAGATATTTAGAAACATTTTTTTAATTTCATATAAATTAATGTCAAATAGTTTATAGTTAGAAAACTATACACTTACATAGCATAGCAGCAAGTAAACACTGCCAACTTATATAGCAGCAGTCGTGAAAATTTAGTCGTATATATATTATATCAGTACAGACTTGCAAACATTTATTACTAACAGTTAGGTTATTTTAAATTAATATTAACACGATACACCTAATAAAACAACATCAACAATACCAACATTAGTAAAACAACACTAATAGCACCCAGTTAAAAAATACATTTTTTTTTCTTTTTTTCCTCCGCCTCCATCGCCATTGAAGGCTCCAGAAAGATTGCTTTTCCTTTAAAAAGTGCGGGAAAAAATGGAGGATGATGAAGACGACGAGGAAGAGAAAGAAGAAAGGGTAGAAGTCGAAAGAGAAATGGGGGTAAAAGGGGTCGCCCCAACCTCCGCCCCCATTCTCCTAGCTGATCCCCCTTTTTCGTATCCCACCTTCGTCTGTTTTTCTCAGCCAAACTTTTCCCGCGCAGAGCTGCAGACGTTAGTCGACCACGCCATATTGAAATTTTTCAACTCTCACATCTCTCTTTTTTTTGTTCGGCAACCTTTGTTTATTTATTTTTTTTCTTCAAATCGGATGTTGAATTTTGTTCACCATCGACGGCAACGCTTTCATCGTTACATGGGTGACATTCGTTTGGGATAAGTTTTCATTTTTCATTTTAATACATTGCATTTTTATAGACGAAAGTAATTTTCAAGTATTTTATACCAAATTCGTTAATTTTGTTAGTTTTTTCTCACTTTTCCTGCATTTTTAAAAACCATTTTAAAGCTTTGTTTAATTTTTTCACTATCTCTGCTCTTTCCCTTTTTTTCTTTCTTTCTCTTTCTCTGTCTCTTTATCATTGCACGTAGTTGTAATCATAGTACTGCTTATTTACTCATTTCCGTTGCCAAGCAATCGCAATCAAATATTGGTTTATCAACATAACGTCATAGAACATCACTAATTCAAAGTTCATACCTAATATTTTTGAGAGTACTAATATAGTGATAATCAAAATAATAAAAGCTATATGATCAATAAGATGTCTATCTTTTTCGATACAATTCAAGTTATCTTTATTCCAACCATCGTCAAACTGCAATAAAAGATATACCCTTGCAAAGTTTTTTTTTAAATAACGCGTTTGTTTTTCTCTTCATTTAAGTTTAGATGGGAATTTAAAAAAACGTCGAGCTGCAGTATTATATGACTTAACTAAACCATCAGCTCTGTGAGTCAACACTTAAATATAGGGAATCGCAAGGGTCAGCATTCGAGTGCCAAGTTCTAAAACGAAAAGACGATTTTTTAGTAGGGATTTCGGGGAAATATCGTTCTATAATCTATAATGACTAACGACGTTATGCACAGAATCTCGAACCGAATAGAACTTTCAAAGCTTTCCCTTCCCTATATAACAGTCACCACTCACCAGCTAAAAATGATATTCATTCCATGATTGCAAAATAGGTACTTTATTTCTTCTCGCAAATGCCAGCCTTGCTCCCACCGCATAAACTTCCCCTACACCTCCACCCATCAGTTCATTTCAAAAATTGAGATAAATACTAATAAGTTAATAAGTAGTAGTCTTACTCCCCCAGTCAATTTTTTTATATTGAGTTTTTTAGGGAGTGGCAAGTTTGGCCTGCCCCCCCCCCCCGGACGGCTGAAACCCAAGCCACGTCACTGATTCTGAACTGCACCAGCGCTATATATATATTTTTTAAAGAGATGGGCAAAAATGGAGTCTGCAGGGAAACGAATTTTCAACAGTAAGAAATAACTATAACACCGAGGTTTTTGAAGTTATTGACGAAATAACTCGTATCTTTAATTAAAATCAAAACAAATTAAAAAAAAATAAATTGACTCAAAAACACAGAATTCAGATCAAACAACACTTGAAGAAGAAAGTAATGAACTATACAAATCAAACTACTTACAAATAAAACTAAATCTTAATAAAACACCGAATCTTTTTTGTGCGAATCTCATTGACGGCTTGAAAACGACGCCCGTCCAAAAAACTTGCTCCGCCAAACTCAACCAGAGCTGACAGTATCACCCGTAACCTTTCTTTTTGTAAGAATCATAACCTTCAATACTTGAATCTTTTATTGTCACTGATCTCATTAAGGTGCTAGCGTGATCCTTGGATGAAACGTAAATGCTCGATTCCACTCCTTTGTTGGGAAAGAGCTGAACTTTCGCCTGCTCCAGCTGGAAGAACTCGTCCAGCTTAGCATCGAAGCCGCTCGGGCGCTCGGTCTCGTCTTTGAACTGTCGGCCCATGTTGCTGCTGAGATAGCGGATGAGGTCGCAGCGTTCTTCAAAGTCCTTCAACTTCTGGTGGAAGCGTTTTCGACTGAAGACGGTGTTCCTCTGGTTGTTTGCTAATATAAGAATAATTTTTTTTTCTTAATAGTTTATAGTCCTTCCTTTACACCAGGTGTTTTAAGATTGAAATGGCTGTATATGTAGGAAGCACCTAAGTACTTCCTGTCGTGGATCATAATTTGACCTTTTAACTTTCCCTCCTCCTTTCTCCAGGCTTGGGACTGGTTTGCAAAAGCAAGGCGGAGTTATAATAATAATGGTGATTGCGAGTAGTAATGAGGATTTTAAATAAAAGATGGCGGTGTGGAACATTGACAACGAGGTGATTCGATGCACCCAATTAAGTAAATAGAAATCAACAAGTTGGTGGATAAATTAACAAACCCAACCAATCATATAACATCTACCTTTCAGGAAGTAGGTAGTGAATAATTTAACAAACCAGCCAATCATATGACATCTACCTTTCAAGAAGTAGGTAGTGAATAATTTAACAAACCAGCCAATCATATGACATCTACCTTTCAGTAAGTAAGTAGTGAATAATTTAACAAACCAGCCAATCATATGATATCTACCTTTCAGGAAGTAAGCCACATAAAGAACGGCAGATTGCTGGGCAGAAAGAAACGGATATTTCGGCTTCAGGTTGCCGCAGGCTGTCAGAGCTTTGATCAGGTCTTGACTGACCGACTGTTCGAGGTAGCCAGGAATGGGAAGGCCTGTGGCCTTGAGTGGAGGGAGGTCAGGAGGGATGAGAGTGGGGTCTTTCATGCTGTGATATTTCTGGGGTGATCTGCACGAAGAGCAGTTAGGCATCAATGCAGTTGTTGTATCTACTATATTTAAGTCAAGGTTCGTCATCTTCGTCGTTATTTACAGTATCACATACGACCCACCCTTATTATAATATCATTTACTATAACCCTCATCATCATCATCATCATCGTCATCATCATAATCATCATCATCACTCTCATAATAAACCTCATAAACTTGAGAAGATTGCTCTCCGAAGTAAAATAGTAGACGGTTTTCAGATATTCCACTGCAAAGTCAGGATTGCCTCTGATCAGATTAGTGTATCTGGCGTTACAATCGGCACATTAATCAATTAGTCAACATACATAATTTCCGATGTCTGTATGTATGTATTTATGCATGCATGCATGTATGTATGTATGTATGTATGTATGTATGTATGTATGCATGTATGTATATATGTATGTATGTATGTATGTATGTATGTATGTATGTATGTATGTATGTATGTATGTATGTAAGTATGTATATATATATGTATGTATGTATGTATGTATGTATGTATGTATGTATGTATGTATGTATGTATGCATGCATGTATGTAAGTATGTATGTATGTATTTATGTATGTATGTATGTATGTATGTATGTATGTATGTATGTATGTATGTATGTATGTATGTATGTATTACTATGCATTACTATGTATGTTATAACTTCGTGCAAACACATAAGCTAAATAATCATCTTTTAGTTTTTAGATAAAACCATAAAGAACTTACAATTGGTCGCCCTCAAAATAGGTCACAGGACAAAAGCCCAGCAGACCTTGCTTTGTACCAAAGGCAGCTGTTGCTGCTTCCCTAGTTTTTCTTATCGGTCGACACTGCGACGGTGGGAGAGAAATGTCGCCAACGTAGCGAGTGTGGTTACGAAGGAATTTGGTCAACTCCGCCTCACCAGCCAGGCGATAATATACCCCTGTTGTGATAGATGAAAATTGTTTATTAATTACGCCAGCTGTTTGACATTGACCAATCAAAATCAAATCCCGGTGATGCTTTAATTTTAACTAGCTGATTAACCAGTTTTTGGCTGGTGCTCAACATAATCAACAGCGGGTTTAGTAGCAATCGGACATCTGGCTAATGAAAAAAGAACAAACCAAATAAGGGCCTGAGCTAACTTTTAAACTCGGCTGCATAGTCGATGACGTCACGAGTCGAGCAGTCGACAAACTCACCGTTGTCGACGTAACTGACCGGGCAGAACTCCTCGCAGGCGCCCAAGTTCTTTCTGAACTCCGTCGGGGTCAAGGCCATCCCTACCAGACTTGCTACCCCATCTGTGTGGTTGTTGTGTCGAAGTAGTTGAAGTCATAAGAGGAAAGAAAAACACAAAACTAAGTCGTTGTATACAAAATAATGAAAAATTTAAGATTTATCGAATACCAGCACTAACTGATTAAAGATGGCAGAAAATCTTAATATTCAACGAAATTCCAACCTCTGGATATTCCATCGTAATAATTTTGAACACAGTCGAGGCCTTGCTTTATGACGTCGAGTACCCTGTTCCAGACCCACCACCGTGACCTCTCCATCGGTATCTCGTGCAGGTTGTTTCTCTGACCCGAATACCAGGCGAGCAGAGGGGGCTCGTGGATTTTGTAGGCTTCCAATTTCACCTCCAGTACATCGTCGTTGTCGTGTGGTATGTAGGACCTGGTTGTTCATCAGGATGGGAGATGTAGATGCGTTTGTGAGTTTGTGTATGAGAGATTGTCAATAGGTGTATGCATGTATGTATATGTGTATATATGTATGTATGCATGTGTATGTATGTATATATATATGTATGTATGTATGTATGTATGTATGTGTGTATGTATGTATGTATGTATGTGTGTGTGTATGTATGTA
This sequence comes from Erpobdella octoculata, assembly GCA_963978895.1. NCBI lineage: Eukaryota > Metazoa > Annelida > Clitellata > Hirudinida > Erpobdellidae > Erpobdella > Erpobdella octoculata. The sequence goes on along the minus strand of OZ022247.1, from coordinate 21,912,481 downwards.
TGTATGTATGTATGTATGTATGTATGTATGTATGTATATATGTATGTATGAATGCATGTATGTATGTATGTATGTGTGTATGTATGTAAGTATGTATGTATGTATGTATGTATGTATGTATGTATGTATGTATGTATGTATGTATGTATGTGTATGTATGTTTAAGTTCCTTTCGATCTTTTGCATGTATTAAGTGTAATGTAGAGAGAATTTATACAGTGTCTCCTTACAATGTGTTTGGAGATCAGGAAGAAAAAAGAGAGAAAGTGAGAGATAGGGAGAAAAACAGAGAGTGTCCTGACCAGGAAGTTGAGTGTAGAAAAAAATTCAGAAAGTTAAGGTGATTAAAAATTAAGTTAATCTAACTTTGGTTGGATTCTGGAAGCAGCAGCTTGCTTCCTGATCTGGTCTTCGGTGATTTTTAAATGAATGACTCTGAAAGGCACAATTCCACAACCTTCCAAACTCTCGAGTTGACCTTCGGTCACTGGATAGCCGTCGAGAACGTATCTTAAGATAAATGATTAATGACTAACTTTTTAACTAAATTTAGCTTTTTCTCTGCTCTCCAATCAATCCACTATAGCTAATATTAGCTAACGTCAGCACCACACGGTTACCCAGCCCCCCTAAAAAGATGATTCTCACCCATAAACATTACATTCAAGATCCATAAGAACAACGTCCAGGCAACTGGTAGCCAAATCGTCAGACACTGTCTGACCCTTGTGGAGTAATGACCTGATTTTTCTAGCCAGATTTGACCTCGAATACGAATTGAGAAACGACCTCAGTGCTTCGCCCATCGATAACCTCTTGATCCCGAACTCTTCAGAGAGTCTTTCAGCAACTGTTTCGTTTAAAAAAAAATCTAAATTATTGGAAGCAATGATGATGATGATGATGATGACGATGATGATGATGGTCATAGAGAAATTGTAATCAGAACTGTATCTGTCTTTGTCAAGTCACTAAAAAAGCACCCATAAAAAACTATATATATATATATATATATATATATATATAAATATATTTTGAATAATAACTCTAATAATATCAATGGCAACTACAATATTATCGGCAATAACAATGCAATCACTTTTATCATCACTGTCATCAATACTGCTTCCAAGCTCAGTTCCAACTTCCATTTTTAAAAACCGAACCCACTTGTCGTTTTCCCAGACTTGGGAGGTCCCAAGATGGCCAACTTGACTGGTATGGGACGCTTCTTTTGACTTTTACAGAGATATTGTAGAGGATTGTGAACGAAAGCTTCGAGGGCTTCCTTGCTCGACAGGAAATACACGAACGACCTGTGAATGGCCGGGAAAACTGGATCGTTCGGTCGGGCCTGGACGAAATCATCTTCCAGAAGCTTTGAAAACAAAAATACCGTTGCGGATATTAGAAATAAAACAATTGTCTCCCGGGAAATATACTTGGGTTTTTCCACACAAGCTTGAATTTTTGTAGAGGAGAGGTGGGGTGGGAAGCGAATCCTAATTTTAAAAAAAAAACTCAGTCAACTAACTCTTTGTAAACAATAAACATTGACCAACATTTGGTTTGCTATTGAAAGGGCGAAAATAAAATAGGCAAATGATAAAAAAAAGGTGCACATTAATAAAGGCGAATATGAAAAGAGCAAAAATAACACTGCCAAGAGGTCATAACCTATCATGACCTCTTGACCTTCTTTCCACTTCCCTTTCAAACATTTGACTGACCTTCACTGGGCATGACCTGTTGAAGCGACTGAGGTGCTTATAGCCCAGGAGCAATAACTTCTCAGCCACCTCCAGACTGACGGGGATGACAGTTTCGAAAGCACTCTGGCGCTTCTTGAGGAAAGGCTCCAGCTGCTCGCCGAGTTTGTAGGAAACGGTGGCGAGTCGCTTGGAGGCGTCGATCAGAATGGCGGGGATGAGTTTCTCTTTGAAGTTTTCCTTTTGTGTCGTAAAGAAATTAAAACTAATTTAGGAATAAATTTTTAAGTGTCTCAAAACAAATTACAAACTATACAACTGTTTGACCAGCACAAGCAACAACTTTCAGCTTCTGCTGGCAATAGAAACAACAAACTTACAACGAGTTTCGGCAGCATATCTTTGCCAATCTCGGCAGTCTGCACGATGTTGGATCTGATCCTTTCTTCTGCTTCGGCTTCCTTTTCCTCTTCGTCGTCCTCTTCAAATGCGCTATCCTCCTGATCAATTAAAAAACAGTACTAGCACTACTTAACAGTTCAAGTCTATTTTATCAATGATGGCTCTAACGGCATCATCAATAACCTCATCATCCACATCATCATCATCACCACCACCATCATCACCACCATCATCATCATCATCATCACCACCACCACCGCATTACCACTCACGTCGAACTCCTCTGCGAGAATCTGGTTGACATCAAAATTGAGGAAAATGTTCTCCAGATCTTCCAGCTTCTCCCCCGTCATTTCCTGCTTGCGTACGAACCTAACTCCTTTTGTCATCGATCCCTGGAAATTCAGATAGTTATGATGGTCTTACGGCGATAATAATGTTCGTGGTGATGATAATGATATTTATGGTGATCATAATAATGTTCATGGTGATGATAATGATAGTTATGGTGATGATAATGATAATTATGGTGATGATAATGTTCGTTATGATGATAATGATAGCTATAGTGATGATACGATAGTTATGGTGATGATACGATAGTTATGGTGATGATAAAAAAGCTTGTGGTGATGATGATGATGACAAATTAGAAAAAAGTGAGAGAAGAAAGTCAGACTAGTTCCTTGATAGGTTGCAAATTTGGCTCAGACATTGAATAATCCGAACACGATCGTTAAATTTAAAAGCTTAAAACACAAGAAGGTACCATTTTTAAAGAAAGAAAATTTAGAAAAAGCAAAAAAATATAGATGGGTTAGAGGGAGAAACTAACCCTGGATTTTTCATTCAAAATCTTCATGAGTTTCGCTTTCTCCTGGACCAAGTCTTTTCTTCGAGTCTCCAGAGCTTCTTTCCTCAGCTTGTCGTACGTGTCTTTCAACTTTCTCTATTAACAGAAGAAAAATATGGCATCATGACCCATGTGACCTTTAAAAAGTTGTAATATGACCTACGTAACCTATGAACTCCCTATCATGACCTATGAACTCCCTATCATGACCTATGAACTTCTCTATCGTGACCTACATAACCTATGAACTTCCCTATCATGACCTACATAACCTATGAACTTCCCTATGTAGACCTTCAATATTTGTGTAATAACCTTTGAATTTCAGCATCGTGATCCTATATGATAACTTTAAAACTTCCACAGGCCTCACCTTAAAGTCGAGCTTCCTCTGCCTCTTTTCTTTCCACTTTTTAAGCATTTCTGGCAGAAGCCTACCGACGGCCTCCGAGGAATCCGTATCGAGAACAAGACAAGCATCCGGATAGAGACCCAGTCTTGTCATCTGCTCCAGCTCTTCCGTGTCATTTGGAAAACCTTTTAAGGCCAATCACGACAATTTTGTTACAAAAATTTTAGACGAACAAAAAACTAAATTTTAAGATTTAAAAATTCTAGAAGCGAAGATGCAACCTTCCAAGACGAATCCAGCGTTCTTGAACCTCTTGCCGTTCCAGAAGAGCTTGAGAATCTCGTCGAGAATGATGTCCGGGAGGTAGTGGCGATCCGAAGCACTGGGGTCGTCCAGTGAGGTCAGGTAGGCCACGATCTGCTGCTCTTTCTCTGACAGAACTAGAGCCTGTGGCACAGAGAGAGACAATTATTAGTAAGATTGGGCAGTGGTGGTGATGATGAAGGGTGTTCACCCCTGTAGCAGAAGAGAAAGAGAGAGAGAGAGAGAGAGAGAGAGAGAGAGAGAGAGAGAGAGAGAGAGAGAGAGAGAGAGAGAGAGAGAGAGAGAGAAGAGAGACAGTTAATAGTAAAATTGGGTGGTGGTGACGATGAAGGTCGTTCATGACATTGGCAGTTATACGAATGTCCGGTTAACTTTTGTATTAATGAAAAATGATAGAATGAATGACTTACCCCTTGAATCTCACTGGTTCGCATCTTATTCTTCTCGAAAGGAGAATAACCACTCATGGCAGCCAGACTGCCAGAGTTGGGTTCGGACTCGTCGTAACCCAAGCCGAAGCGAAGATCGGCGTTGCTCTTCTTGTTCTCCCACGTTAGTTTTCCAGTTGAGCGGAGACGTTCTTTCACTTCGTCCTCTCTGGAGGGTTTAAAGTTTAATGTTATCGTGTTAACAGAAAAAGAGAGGTTCCTGGAGTAAATCATTTACTTAGTCAATCTTTAAACCAACAAAATCAATCAATCAAAAATTAATCAATCAATCAATCAATCAATCAATCAATTAATCAACCAAAAATCAATCAACCAATCAATATATCAACCAACCAACCAACCAACCAATCAATCAATCAATCACTTAAAAATCAATCAATCAATTAAAGTGCCAACCAACCCGAGCATGTCAAAATCTTCAGGCTCCTCCTCGTCTTCATCTTCCTTTCCAGCTTGAACTCTCATCTTCGTCTTGGAAATAACCATCTCCTGCAGGAACTCCTTGAACTGGATGTGACACAAGCCGTACTTATTCGTCAGCTGTCTGGCTACGGTCGACTTTCCGGAACCCGCCGGTCCGGCGATCAGAAGCCGAGTGGGTGGAGTCTGCGTTTGATGGTTTTGAAAATCGTCGGATGAAATCGTGGCATGATGTGATGCTAGGAACGAGACAAAAACGAAAAAGGATAGAACTTGTAAAACTTTTATGAGTTTCTTTTAATACTTTTCAACCACGATTATCATTATCATCATTTATTCTTAAAACGTCCCTATTCCACGCTAGGCTAGGGTTGGACGTTTTTTCCATATCAGGCCCCTCCACAAGTCACGATCCAGGACAGACTGCCGCTTCAGGCCGAGCTCACCTATATAAGTCTAAAGGAAAAGGCAAACTATTCAGACTCAATAAAACATTATGTTTGCAAACTGGAATGCACTTCATGGCTGTACATAATTTATTACTACATTTATGTTTTAAAAGAGCTTGTGGAGTTTTATGTTTTTTATTTATTTTTTTCTTTTCTCTTCCTCATTTCCATCTATTTTTATCTCTCTTCCTCTCTCTCTCTCTCTCTCTCTCTCTCTCTATTTCGTTCTCCATCTTTCTTTCCTCCTCTCTTCAAATTTTTTTGCTTGTCTCGTGACCCTTATTTAAAACAATTCCAAACAGATTTAAAAATCACTCTTTAATTATAATAACAATTAAATCAATCAAATTATCATAAAAAATGATAAGTAGTTATATTAACTAACTCTGATTGGCTTTTTCTGAGCCACGAAGTCCTCGGGATTTTTAATAAACATCCGCTGCTCTCTGCTCGAGGCGAAGAAATAAACCCCCTCCCTGTAGGTGGCCATGAACTCCTTGTTACCCGGGGTCATGACCTTGCTCTCTCTGAGGGTCACGGGGCAAAAATGGCTCGTGTCCCCCATGGAGTTCTTGTAGTCTTTAAAATGTTCCTTTATTTGAAAAAAAATAAAAAATAAGAAAGACTATGAGTAGTGGAAGGGATGCTGAAAATGACAATTATGCCAACAATTCCCTTGACGGGGGTCAAAGGTCACGATGCAGGGAAACTTTTCCAGCAAAAGTCATGGACTGCAAGGAAGATAAAAAACTCTCCAAATGGTAAAAAAATACCATGAAACATGGACCTCAATAATGTTTGCATAATTTCACATTAAAAGTTTCAGGAAATTTTACTGCATACTCTATAACATTGCATTGTTTTAAATGTTAGTTAAAATACTTTGCAACCAAAAGCTTAACTAAACACACAATCATACAAAAAATTCATGATTTAACTTTTCCCCTAAAAGGCAGAACATTTTTTCGGGAGGGAGAAACTTAATTCATGGGCGGCATTCGGCCTTCTAGATTTTCGCCGATCTCTACGCCCATGTACGACAATAGCAGTAGTCAAATAAACATGCACTGTCAATAACTAAATAATAAAGATTAATGCAATTAAATTGAAAGAACTCGTTAATTAGAAATCAAACGAAATGATTCGATATTTCCAACCAAAAACGGGTCGACGTTATTAATTTCGCTTTCTAAAATTTCCTCCTTCTCTTCTCTCTCCTCCGTCTCTGTCCTTTCCAAATCGAAACCTTCGACAGCCTTGTACTTGAATTGTTCTGAAACAAGTGAAGTGTTCATTCATTCATTTGTTTGCTTATCAACCAACCATTCACTCATTTGCTTGCTTATCAACCAACCATTCACTCATTCGCTCGCTTATCAACCAACCATTCACTCATTTGCTATCTTATCAACCAATCAATCGCTCGCTTATCAACCCGCCATTCATTAAGCCAATTAAATTTCACCTTCCATGTGACCGACGATGACGTCCAAAATATCGAAAGAATCTCTCGGCTTCCATTTCTTGGTCACGAGTTCGTCGAGGTCGTGGACCACCTTGTCGAAGTACTTGGCCTGCGCGGCGAGACCGATTTGCGTCAGAAACTTTCGAACTTTCGAGTCCCTGGTGCTTGTTGTCGAAGAAACCTGGGTGGTTGTGATGATGATGATGATGAAAATAATATCAGCACAAATGATGATGATGAAACAAATAACATAAGCAAAAAAAAGGATGATGATGAGTCATAGTTATAAATTAAGATTAAATAAATTTACATGTGATGCTGTAAAATATTTCTACACTAACAGAATAGTTGCGGTTTGGAACTCTCTCCCCGCCGATGTTGTAAATTGTTCCAGCGTTTTCTTATTTAAATTATCATTGAAATCAGTTAACTTGGACACTTTCTTATACTATAGCTAGAGTTATTTTTTACTTTTCTGCTATTCTGTAATATCTGGTTGGTTTTTTTGTTGTTGTCACTTCTTGATGGTTTCTATTTTTTTCTATCCATGACTATCACATGTCTGTGATTTTTTTATTGTTTTTTTTTCTTCTCATGCTAGTGTTAGTGGCTTACTAGCCCTTCTGGCATTTTTTCAATAAAATAAAAAAATAATAAAAATAATATAAGCAAAAAGGATGATGATGATACAAATAATATAAGCAAAAAATGACGATGATGATATATATACAAGTCTTAATGCTTTTATTTGCAGCTTCATCACGCAAAATCTCAGTCACCTTGCGAAAGCTTCGTGTTCCCGTGGATTCGTTGTCGACAGAAAAAGTGTCCCAGTTTTTTGCGTCTTCATCGGCCTTTCTCGCGCCACGTTCTTAAATCAATCCAATTAAATCCGATAAATCACTTAAAAGAAAAAAAAACAGCTGAACTGTCAAGTCCACCAACCCTTCAAAACGCTCTTGGGTGAGACAACGGAGGCGGCCGAATGATAAGACTCGAAGATCTTCTCTCCTCTGATGGTGACCTGCTTTTCCGCCGTCGGATTCTTCGGCATCTTGCTGCTACCGGGGCTGGTTCGTGCCGCAAACGTCACCACGGAATGATCCGACCTTAGAAAATGTGGGATTGAACCGTCTCATTTGTTCGCAAGAAAGATTTTTTTATAAATAGTTTATAGTCCTTTACACCAGGTGTTTTAAAACTGAAATAATAATAATAATGTTTGACAATATTTAGAGTGGCATAAATCCTAAAGGACTTCAAGGCCACTGAAGGGTTCTTTGCAGAGGCAGCCATTTATAGGCGCCTACCCCTTTAGCAATGCGAGTGAACTCCTTGCTTAAGGGAGTTACGCTGGTGACGCCGGTGAGGCTTGAACTGCCGACCTAACGATCGACAGGCGAACGCTCTACCTCTCTGCATGTAGGAAGCACCTAAGTACTTCCTGTCGTGGATCATAATTTGATCCTTTTTACTTTTCCCCATCCTTTCTCCAGGCTTGGGACTGGCTTGCAAAAGCAAGGCGGAGCTTAAGAGAGATTGATTGACCGGCCAACTAGTTTAAATAATTGACCTTTATTAAATTGAATACCTGTTCGACTGCATGAAAAGCGAGTTGACCACGTCCGTCTGTTTGTCCTTGATCTCTCTACCGATGACGATGGTCTTGACGAGAATGTCAAAACCGGACAGAAACGCATTGATGGCAGTCCACTGGTCGGACAGGCTGCCAAGCTCGCTCATTCGGGCCGTTTTTTCTGGGCCGGCCAGAGGGATGTAAGACTGAAACGAAATGGAAAGTGGTGTAAAGGACTATAAACTATTCTAAAAAAAAAATAGAAATAGAAAGTGTGAAAATCTAGAAATGGACAAGGAAGACCTAAAGGCTTGAAATCTGAAGGACATGAACTAAATTGAAAAAAAACTTTAAATAGATTAATTTAAAAGGAAAAAATGCAGGGCTGTTGATAAATAGAAGCACAATTTTGGTTGAATTAATGGAGCTAGCTAGATGTGACTCTACTGCAAAAGCCCTGTCGTTGTTAATTTGTAAAGAAGAATGCTTTTCAATTGAGCTATGATCATAATTCAAAAGGGGCAAGTTAAAGAAATTATTAAACCTAGAAAATGAATTATTTAATTTATTTATATTATTATCAGCCATCAGTTTAAATAAAAAAAAACAGGCAAGTGTGTTGGACTGAAGTATCGTAAGTACGACCGACAGTGATTCAGGTCAATGGACGGAACGGAGACGGAATGCAACAGATTTTTGTGCAGATTTTCCGACCACCGTTCGAACCGAGAGGAAAAAAATTCAGACAGACGAATCAATTGCGTGGAAAACGGGTTGACAACTGAATAATATGGCTTACCGTGACGTTCAGGAGCTGCTGTATGAGACAAGTCACCTCTGAGAATTCTGCATGATTTCAAAAAAGAAAATTAAATACTTTATAATCTCTTCTTTTCGGCTCTATTCCTTGTTTTATTATAATAATTTATTCATTTTATTATAATAAACAGTCATATCAGCATGATAATGTATTCATAACATTGTAATAACTCATTCGTATTGTTGTAATGCTGTATATTCATTTCCTTGTAGCATTTTTCAACTCTATATAATAACATAATAATAATTTATCTCATTAGGATAATACAGCTTAAAAAAAAAACTTGAATACAAACACCTCTAACCAGAGATGTAGTACTTGGTACTCATACTTGAGTACGTTTTTTAAGTACTCGTACTCAGACTCGAAGCCTTGGTACTTGTACTTGTTTTCCACTCAGTACTGACTCAGTACTACTGAGTAGCAGAGATGTAGTACTTGATACCCGTACCCGTACTCAAGTACTTTTTTCAAGTACTCGTACTCGATACCATGGTACTTGTACTCGCACCATAAGCACTCGCAGCATATCTGCCTCTAACTATCCTAACCGTAGTAAACTAATCTGAAAACAAGGCCATATATCACCCACCTGTTCCATCGATTTCCTCTTCAATAGGAATTTCTTCCACGATCGTCGCCGGTTCTGCAGGAAGTTAGCGAGTTAGTGCCGTAAAAGAAAAAAATTATTCCGCCCCGTTAAATTTAAAAACGGAGAAACAATTAATAAATTTGTTTTTATCGATTCGAAAAATATTTTTTTCCGTGAATGCTTAAGCTTCGTTTCGTCGAAAAGAAAAATAACCGTCTAGGAACCTGGCAGGTTGTCTCTCAAGTTGTATAGGTCGTCAACCCTTGAACGCATGAAAGCTGAAAAATGAAATTGAATTTAAAATTTATTTTATCATGCGAATGCAAACGAACGAACAATCATGTCTTCCAGCCATACAAACAGCTGATTGAAACCGACAAACCAATCCGCTTTACACTACGTTAAAACACAACAACGAAATGTCTTATCTATTTCTTCCAATTTCAAAACACATATTTTTTATATACGTTCACATCACTAACGTTGTAAAGGATCCAAACGCCTGAAACTCTGGGCAAGACTTCGCTTGAAGATGACGACTTGGCTCAGTCCCCTCAGGAGATGCTCGTAGGTCTGATCGAACGGCAAACCCAAACTGAGAAAAACGTTCATCTGACCCGGTCTCTCTCCGTACTGCGACAGCTGGAAGCTTTTCCCGCGCTTGCGAGACTTGCGGAAGCTCTGCGCCGGTTTCGACAGTTTCCTAATCGAAATCGGCGTAGGCTCGTCGTCAGCACTCGAGGAAGAAGAGTAAGCGTTAAAATTGCGGTTCAACCCGTCGTCGGAGTCTGTTGAAACGTAGCCGCCGACGGCGTTCTGGCTTTCGTTTAACTGGGTCTTGGAGATTGGGAGCTCTTTTTGTAGATCTGAGCCGACCTCTGTTGTTTCGCTCTGCATTGGAATTTTTTTATTCTCTTCGGTGCCACCTCGGACAGCACTAGTACTCTTTCCTAGTTTCGAAGTAACAGCTGCGACCCCTGAGATCGGTTCCTTGTCTGCCACGGTACTCGTTTGGGGGAGCAGTTCAGGAGATTTTCTTCTTCCGCTTTCCCCGCGTCTTTCGGCAGCGGACTTCTTGCTACGGTGTCTCGGTTTTGTACCGACATCACCACTTTTTAACGAGTTCGCGGGCGAGCCATCGACGTCGTCTTTCAGGTAGCCGCTGTACTCGCTGCTCGTTTCGCTAGTATCCAAAGGCCATTCGGATCTGGCCATCTGCGTGCGAGTGAGCGGTTCCGAGTTGTTCACCGGAGTTTGCGCCCAGGCCTGGAGCTGAGCCCGGGTCGGCTTGGGGGCGTTGTTATCGACGTCTTTCCCCGAGCCGCTGGCTTTTGTCAGGGTGGAATTATGAAGCGATGACTTGTCCGAAAATCGCTTGAGCGTCGTAGACGGAACGAGACTCGAGCTCAGCTGATGATCCAAGCTGTAGTCTTTCTGCCTCAGAGAACGTCCGGGGCTGTCGGGCGTTCGACTCGTCGGGGTCCTGTCCAGCTTGACGCTGTTGGCGATGGAGCTCGGATCCAGGGACAAAATCTCGCCTTCTTGCAACTCCGTCACGAGGTGGACGAAATTCTTCTTTCTGTTGAAGTAAATAATTTGTTTTTTGCTTTACGTACGATCACTTTTTTTTTTCTGGGACAAGTAAGTTTACTTCGTAACCCGCTCTTAAATGTAATGTAATGTAAAGAACATTTGTATAGCGCCTCTTCAGAGCCGCAGGGCTATTAACTTTTTACGTAATGCTAACCTTTCTTCCTTAATTTCAACCATAAGCTGCTCCATCAGTCTGGCGATTATCTTCTGGTTGACCTCTCGTCTGTTCAGGTCGTACCACCTGGATACGACGATCTCCCTTCTCTGGCTGATGTCGTCCAGGTAAAAGATGCTGGTCGGCCTGACGATGGGACGCTTCATCAGCAGCTCCCAGAAGGGCAGCTCCAGCGGGAAGTTGTCCAAGACGAAACCGCCATCACTGATTTAATAAAGATGACCTCCATAATGACATAGGACATTCAGTTGAACATAGAAAGAGATCGAGTAACTTAGCAAAGCTTATTTGGGAATGGTGCCGATATTATGTAATTAAAAAAAAAACAGACATATATGGACAGAACAGCTAGATTGTAATTTGAGAATAAAGCGGAGTCTAAATATATCATCTAGAAAAGAAATCTGAGATGGAAATAAATACATTATAAAATAAATAATAAGTAAAAGAAAAAAAAACTCCAAAAGAATTAAACATCAACCCACAAGACAGCTTCTTGTTTTTCGCAACTGAGTTCCTTTTGCACCCTGATCACCTCTTCTTCCACCAAGCTAAGCAGAACTCTAGGACTCAACTTGGGCACAAACTTGGCCATAAATTCGCCCACGATTTCCTGAACGTCCGGGTCATTTGCGCTTATGCGTAACAGGCTGATTTTTTCTTCCGCGTCTCTGGCCTGAGGCTTTTCTTCGATAAAGTCGAGCGACATATTCTGCGACGCGCTGCTTATTTCGCTGAAGCGCGACAAGTTTCCCGCTTTCTCGCCGTCCGGGCTCGAAGAAGAAAGTTCCTTCATGTTGGACAGCGATTTCGTGGATCGCCCCGATTTTCGCATCCTTCGCGATTCCCGCCCTCTCGACCTTAGTCTCTTCTCCCTGGTCGCATACGAGATCAGATCGTCCTCGACAGCCGAGTTGGCCTTCTTGCCGAGGCCAAACGTCCCTTCGAAATCTTCGAGAATTGACTTCTTCAATTCCTCGCCGGTCTTGCTACCGTCGTCGAGTTCTTCTTTTTCACTGTCGCCGTCTTCAGCCGCTCGATCGCTCTCCGTCTCCTTGTCACTGTGTCCCTCGTTGAGTTCGGCGGCTTTTTTGTTGATTGCAACTTCTTCGTCGCTTGTTTTTTCTTCATTGGCCAAGTTGTTTTTCTCTTTAGATTTCAGCTGAATATTCGACTTGAGTTTTTCCGCAGTCTCGCGAGAACTGTCTTGATTCTTCAACGGATACCAGCTCGTCAGCTTCGACATGTTCTCCACCTTGGCGTCCACGGTCACAGGCATGACTGTGAAAAAGAAAAAAAAAGTCACACATGGCCAATCGATATAAAAAACCAAAATGCTTATTAAAAATATTAAATCTATTTTATCGAAATAATTTAATTTAATTAATACCGAACATTTGATAAAATCATATTTTTAAGCAAACACAATCCACCATTGCATATTACATGTAGATCACAGTTGAGGTATGCAAACAACAACCATACGTTCCAACTACATTATATATATACTTGAAGCAGGAAAATCTCTGCACAAGCTTACCATTCTTTTTTCTCTGGTTCTTGGCGGTCTTGCTCGATATTTTCAGCCTCATATCGGTTATCGTTTTTTCCGTCACGTAATCCTTGAATCGCTCTTTCATTTCCCTCAATGCCGGCTTCATCAGCTCCTCCACGTCGATCACCTTCGCCCTGTAGCGCTGGGCGATCATCCGGCTGAGGGTCGTCCGTCCGGAATACGGCAAGCCGGTCACTAAGACCTGGATGAAACAGTACACTGTGTTTCATTCAATCTATCGAGAATTTTTACTCGTAGCTTTGAAGAAGAGCCGAGAAATTTTTATACTCCAGAACAGAGTTTAAAGATGGAAGACAGACAACGTTTTAATGCAGTTGGCTTTAATAATTTTTACATTTCATCAAAAGATCAAGTCTTATTAAACAAAGTTTTCGAATAAACAGTTGTGTATGCTACATAATATGTATGCTACATAATATTTACCTTGCAGTGGTTTTTCGGCCTCGGCGCCTTTAGATAGGGCCTGGGGTTTTCCATGAAAGCCTTCAGGTCTGATTCGCTCGACAGTGCATAAACTTTCTCCAGAAACCTGAACATGAACGAGTAAGATGAAGAAATTGAGAACACAGTCTCGCATTTTCCTTTCCGATTCACGAGGATTATCGATTTGAACACGGCAGTCAATCATTCGAGTGCTTTCGCTTTTAAATGTTACATTTTAAAGATAGATTAAAGTGGTAACAAACCTGGCAGCATACTTCATCTTTCCTTGGATCATTTGACCCCTGGAGAGGGCCACTGGACACAAGTTCATCCATTTGCTTTTTCGCCACTTCCACTCGGCCAGGTCGGCCGAGCCGCTTTTGGCTAATTTGGCGAAGAAGTTATCAGACGTGAGCTCTTCATTTTCTTCTTCTGACATGGCCGCCTTTTTATGCTCAGAGTCTCTTCCTACGAGACTTTGGCGATCAGATGTCAATTCAAGTTCTTCAGAACCTGATTTGGCTAGTAGATTGTTTGAATGAATTTTACCATAGGAATGAAAATAATATATTGATCAAATTGAAAACATTAGAATAATTACATGGGTGAGACTATATTACATGGTTTGCCAAAGTTCACCCCCCCCCTCCCGAAAAGTTCCCGGTGAGAAAACTTACCCTCAGCTTTTTGTTGCCTAGAAATTTTGCCCTAACCACCACTTTTTCTTCCTAAAAAACCTTTGCCCCTATTGTCTCCATAAAAAATTTGTTTCCAAGGGCATGACCATATTTCTGGAAAGGTTTATACCCTTAAGAAATACTGTTGACAGTCGCCTGCAAACTACTCTTTTCCATTTTACTGTCAATTTTTTTCTTAAATACAGTCAGTTTTTTTAAATTAATTATTTTAAAAATATTCATAACAATTAAACAAATAATTATAATTATTGAAGTAAGAAATAAAATAAAATTTTCTGCACTCGAAAAAGCTCGTTTCCGTCTTAAATTCTTTACTTTACTCGTTCAACCAACCCTCTTTTTCATCCTCGGACACGTTCTTGAATCTGATCGCCTTCGATCGCCTCTCTGCATTGGAGCTCATGGCACTGCGTTCAGTTCCGGTTGTCCCTCGTCGGCTGTCCAGTTCGCCCCCGAACGTGACGCTGACGTTGTCTATTTCACGAGGGACCGAAGACGAGATTACTTTCTTGTCGCCCTCCTTGGAAGGAAAAGCCGCTGCTGCTGCCAATATGCTAGCCGGGTATTTTCCCGGTTGAGTTCTCCTGCAAGAGAGAGTGTGCGTAATGAAACTTTTATGCTGTTTCATCATCACAGCAGTTTGTTACCTCAAAAACCAGTGACTGACCCTAAAACCGAAGAGCTGTCGTCGTCGTCCAGTTCCTCAATCTCCTCCATGCGCCACCTCTGCATGCGGCTTTCTCTTTTCGAGTTTACCTTTTTCTCCTGCTGCTCTCTTTCCTCGACCTCGTGCACGTTGTAGAACACCGGACAGACCAGGTGGGCCGGCTGGCAGTGGAAGCTCTTGAGCCTTTCGAGAACTTCCGACACGAGCACCTGAGCCGTCTTCAGTCCGTTCAGCATAAAGATCTTGCGGCTCGACCAGGCGGGGAAGAGTTCCTGGAAGATGAAAACAAAATAGAGATTCGTTGGTACATCTGCCCTCTATGATCCAAAAATAAAACCAATTCTAATATCTATTAGATTAATATGTCACCGTAGCGGTAGTGGCTCACTATTCCTTATCCAACTTTATACTTGTATGACACGATTAAGACTGTTAACACGATTAGTGGTTAATACGACTTAAAAATGATATTAAAATTAATAGAACTCTCGTCTCACATTGAAAACTATAGGCTCGACTGTGGAGGTGTAGAGTTCAAGGACCGGCCTGACCTTGTAAGAGGTGAATTCTGGCAAACGGACCAGACGAGCTTGCACTTCCGGCGGCAGACTGTTCGTTGGCTGCTGAAAAATGGATGGAGCAAGAATTTTTAAAAAATTTTAATATTATTGAACGAGAAAACACTTTACTTGTACTTACATCGGTTTTCTGTCGCTGATAGTTCGTAGGGTCAAGGGTCAGCCATAGGCTCGAATGAATAATTACTCATAAGCTACTTAGCTGCCCAAAGTCAGCAGTGAAATAATTCGAGTAACCTACTTGAGCTGCTGCTTCCTTATCTAACATCCTCCTCTTGGCTTCGACCCGTCGTTTCTTGAGAGCCTCCGGGTCGACTTCATCCTCGAAATCCTCCGCAGTCGATAGCGGCTCGTCTCCGGCTTCGCGGCTGAGAGCCGGCTCCTGGAACGACTCGCTGTCGAGCCCCGTCGGCTTTTCGGAGCCGGATCGGTCGTCGGTGAAGCCGTCTTCGATCGCTCCTTCCTCTTCTAAGTTCTGCTTGCTGCTGCTCCTTTTCTCCTCCGTTGTGTCATCATCATCATCACTCCCGTCTCCTCCCGCCTTCAGAAGTTCGTCAACCAACGGCAAAACGGATTTCTGTTCGGTTGAAACTTGACATGATGATAGCAAGAATCGTTATAAGCAGATTTATTTTGTGGCCATGCGAGGGACTTTTATTTTTTTAGCAAATAATTATTCATTATTAGACAACACTTTTAATAACTATTTATCATCGTTTTTAAAAAATTATTATTTTATCATATTCCATGCTCTTGAGAACATTATAAAAAAGCATGTAAATATGTGATAATAATAATAATAATAATAATAATAATAATAATAATAATAATAATAATAATAATAATAATAATAATAATCTGGACACTCTTCTAATTGAGATCAAATCTATCTAAATCAATAATCGAAGCAGACACTCAGATATATTTTCTCCATTTTCAGCCACACAATGACTGAAATAAGAATAAAGGCGGCATTGCCAGACAGAAACAGTTTCCAGATGGGATCAGTCATCTTCACACAAAATCAACCAAAAATACAAAATAGGGTACCTTTCTACGGGGCTTTTCTTCATAATCACCTTTCCAGTAGGTTGTTTCTGTTATAAAGTCGTAAGCCAGCTGAGACTTAGTTTCCACTATGTCGTCGGAATCCATCTGAGAGTTAATTATTTTACTCAGTTTAAACTTAAAATCAAAAGTTCCAAGATATTGTGTTCTCTCTCTCTCTCTTTCTCTCTCTCTCTCTCTCTCTTTCTCTCTCTCTCTCTCTCTTTCTCTCCCCCTTCCCTCGATACTGACCTTGATGTAGATGACAAAGTCTGGTCGCGGGTGAAGGCGCTTGATGAGTTCCATCTGTTCCCCGAAAGACATGGATTTGTTGTCCAGTGAAGGGAAGTCGGTGAGGACATAGCCTGCATGGTGTGTGAAACTTTAATGAAGAAATCATGGAACAAAAGTTATGAAGAATAACAAATAACAATAATAATGACAATGATACTAGTAATATTATTATTATTAATAATAATTATTATTATTATTAATTAAATCATGGAACAAAAGTTATGAAGAATAACAAATAACAATAATATTATTAATAATCAATTATTAAATCTAAAAACCTCGATGACTGACAACACTGGACATGATCGCCTTCCGGATCATGGAGAAGATCTCCTTGTCGGTCAACAGTTGTACATCCACCAGTGCTTTCAGGCCAACATCCTGTAAATGGAAAATTACGGTAAACATTTTTTTTTTAATTTACGTAAAAATAATTACGAATGTTTGTAAACATTATTCAAGCAAGCAGAATAAAAAAAAGCGGTGTTACAGTGTTCCCTAGCATGCTGCTGGTTGTCATACTGGTCACCGATGGAGCGAGACCGACTGGAATGGATGAGAGAGACGATGAAATGACGTTGAAACCATCTTCGCTTTCCAGCCGCTCCTTGATCAGCTTGTAAGCTGTCGAGCAATCAATGGAAAATACTCGACCATTTTTTTTAATATAACATAGGAGTTTCATTCTAAGAAGCTTCAGAATGAGCAAACTTCATACATTAAGGCTTAAGGCTAAGTATAGACCATTTAAAAAAAAAAATGCTAAATAATCAAATCTTAGCAAATAAACAGAGAGACGAAACGACAAACAGCTATAGGTTCAAAGAGATAGATGGTCGTGAAAAGACACTCAAACCTGATCCTACCGTTTATGTGGACGCAATGCCAGGCCTTTGCTAACACCTCGCCCAGGGCCTTGCGGCCTGAGCCCGGCTTTCCAAGAATGAGGAAAGAGATGGGCTTTGAGGACAAGTAATCCTGTTCTGCCTGAAATGTTTTTTTTTCTTTAAAACAAACGACACAAAATAAACATATCCACTAAACATGCCGAGACCGCATTAGTATAATAATACTATTTATAATAAAAAATTAAGAGTCAATTCACAAGCACTAGAATCGCTTTCCATTTTAATTTTTACAGGCCACTGCCACACTTCAGCAACTTTCATTAGCATTAATAAATAATACCAACTGAGATTGAAACCACAAAAACCTTAGTAATACAAATGGTTTCAATAGGTTTTGGTGGATTAAGACTTTTTACTTTTGGTGACTCAATTTTTTAGCTCATAAGAAAGAGCGCTGTTGTAAATATATAAAATTATAAAAATGAGCACATTGATTGAAAAGTATCTAGATAGCCAGCTTACGTCGTCTGCGTTGTAAGAATCATAATCTATACAGTGTTGCCTGCCGGACATTGAGAGATTTACATTTTTAACAGCTTTGAAACTGTTTATTTATTTTTCAACGACGCCGGTTTTTGTTTGAAATTTTAATTCAAACCTCGCAAAAGGGTTTCTATGGAAATCAGGGTTGAGACAGACTTATGTTAACGGATATTTTTTATGTCCACACTTCGGTATCGGCTTATGATCGGTTTCAAACATGCAACATTTTTCAGTTTTATTATGTTTAATTAAAATTATTAAATAAACTTTCAATTTAAAAAAAAAACTTCCTGGAAAACACATTGAGTGGACATTTAAGCTAGGAATCCATAGCTAGAAATGTGGGTATAAATACTTAAAATATTTGTTGTATGAGCGTAATTAATTAATCGAGATTAATGAAGCCTTCCTAGGTGATTAGACTAGACCAGCACATTCCAGTCGTAGCTTGTCTCTTTTTTTCACAGCTGTACCTACCTACCTACCTACCTGTCCTCACATTCTGTACCTGGATTCTTTAGTATTCATCTCGTCGTCTTTTCAGTTTCTGTATAGTCAGATGCTTACTAAGATTCACAGCTCTTGTCTTATATTTTAGTTCAATGAAATTCTTTGACGATATAAGTCAACATAATTTCGTAATATTGATTAGATTAAAGTTTCATGTATCATTGAATTGTTTTGTTAAAATTCTATAATGACCAAAAAAAGTGATACAAAAATAACGTAGAGCTTATTCGTGGTGAGTGTAATGCCTGTCGCACAACTTCTTTCATAATAAACATTTACAGTGAGCTTTTAGTTAGGCCTGGTCATTGTTTGGAGTGCGTCGTTATATTGTCTTGATCTCGAGGCCTGTTACGCGATTTATTATTTTTCAGCGGACTTCTTGTTCGACTCTCCTGTCTATCATCTTTCAGTTTATTCGGTGAACTGTTCGTATCGTATATTCGTCTATTATAACACAAAAATTGTCAAACCGCAATTGAAAACAAGGATCTGACTTTTTTCTGTACAAGGATTTAGTTTTCGTCAAAAGTCAAAATTTTTGGTTTCAAGAGCCACCAAGACTTTTCGTTTGAAAAGAGGCTTTAAAATAAGAAAGACTGAGAGTTCCTTCCTATCGTGTTGATTAGCCGTCACGAGTTGTTAACAAACAGTAACAGTTGTTTCCTTTCATAAGTTTCATAATATAGTTCGTTATCAGGAAAAGTTGAATTTTGATTTTTTTTCGTGGCTAGTGTCAGTTAATTTTTTTAAGATGGTAACATTTACATTTACGTTTATAATATAACTGTCATATTTTTGATAGTTATTAATAATTATAATAAGTTGAGGTTTATTCAATTGTGACTACGTAACAACCAAATATAAGATTTCTTCTCTCTGGAATATAATTTCCTGGTTGACAACTGTCTTCTTTTGACTAACTTTCGAGACATGAAAGTTTTACAAATCACTTGGAGATTATTTTTTGCTTCAGGTTTGTATTAAATTACATGTTTTGAAGTTAATCGATCAATAATATACAACACAATCTATATTATTAGTCTCTTTTGTAGATAAAAAACAAATTAAAATGAATATTTGATAGAATCAGTCCTAAAAATAGTGTACATGATTGATTTTTTAATGAATTTGTTGTACAACGAACTGATTTTTCATATGCCTACTACTCTAGCTTCTATCATCATCAGTTGCTCGTGTGCACTTGCGAGCGTGAACGATGCAGCGCTATTCAATGAATTGAAAATCTTTGGTTTTAACATGACTATAAACGTCAACATTAGTCTCAGCCTTGACCTTCCGTACTGGGGACAGGACTTTTCTGAAATTCAATCAGTATGCAAGTGAGGATGAATTTTTTTTTAACTGAAATGATGAACCGAGTTTAAAAATGTCAACTCGTGTGTAGCATTTGGTTTTCTTTAACTTTCGCTTACTCGCCTAAGTTGTTAAGCTTAGTTTTTTTTTTCTGGAAATAACATTGCACTTGACAAAAGTTCATATCCTTCACTTCACGGTAATCATGTACAATAGGTCCAGTAGTTATTTTCGGTGTTTTTAATTATTTTCCCGCAATAATAATTATATATTTGTAATCACAATAATAACTCCAATTTAATGATCCAAGCAGTTTATTAATTTTTGATAATAAAATTTTCTCGGAAAACTCACGAAACGCGCAAGAGAACAGCAACAAAAACTATGAATAGCGAAGTCAAACAGAAATTACTATTTATAGCGCAGACAAGAAATACTTACAGCGCTTAAAAAAATATTATTAGCAAAAGTAACACAAGAAATAGTAATCACGCAGTCAAAATAACATTATTTACAAAAAAAATTTAAGTTTATTCAAGTCCGAACTGTTCTTCATAGAATGTTAAACGCGATAGTTTTCAATTAAGGCATACAAATTAATTCATACTTTTTTTTAAAAATAAGTAATTTTTTTTTAAATTGTTTCATAAAAACTCGCACAATAAATTTATTTGACAACTAATTTATTTGACATTTCATTTCGCTTCGCCTTTAGTTAGTTTTACTGTTTATGAACCTAGTTTTTCCTACTACCTGGCGGTTTTCTGTCATTAACTTCTTCTTTAATTATATTTTCAAGACATTATTTGGATCATCCGATTGGTAATTTTATTCTGTTTCTAATTATATTAATTTTATATTAAAAAAATAATTAAAAACACCGAAAATAACTACTGGACCTATTGTACATGATTACCCAGTATGAGTTGACATTGAGATAAACATTATTAAGGGTTTCTATGAAATTAAAATTAAAGATTAAATAATTAATATGCCTAAACATTTTTTCTTTTAATTTAATTAAACATTTATAAAGTGTTTTTTTTTCTAGAAATTGGACTGCAGAAAAGTATAACACGTGTTCTGCTGATGCAGTTTCATATCTTTGCAAAAACGGCGGTGCAGGTAATTTACACACACATATATTTATATATATCGTAAATAATTGTCTTATTAATATTAATATTTTACTTTTCACCAGCTTATAAGAATCTGCAGCCTTGCTTCAGCAACAATGCTACAGCCGGTTTTTTCGGAATGTGCAAAAAGTGGCGTTCGGAAGCCTTGGAGATGAGAAACACTGTAAAAACCAGCCAGAGCTTCAATTGCAAGTTTGTATAAAAATGGAATTTAACTTATTGAATATATGAATAATCACATTAAACGTTACAATCCAACTTAACGGAACAGAGAAATTGTGGTTGTCTTATGAATTCATTGAAGGAACAGTCAGTTGGGGGATCCATTACAAGAGATGAGTCAATCTCTAAGACCAAATATGTCGAAAATATCCAGCGCTAGCTTTTTGGAAAAATGATCATTTTTAAAAATTGATGGGAGTGTATTTTGAAAATACAGAGCACATTATGAAAATTTGTGTTTTTACGTTCACAATTATCTAAGCGATTTTTTTTATTTCTGAGATACAATCGATTTTTAATTAAATTTTTCAATGCCTACGATAGATTAGTGATGCGTATTATTCATTTTTCAATCTCATTATACATTCTTGTCCAAAATATTTGCTTTGAATATTTATTATATTATTAAACTATTACCTGCTTATTATAATGCTTATAGTGATGAACCAGAGAGCACCAGTGAGCCATATTTATATCAAATTTTCAAATGAACTTAATCATTTATTTGTTTTTTTTTAATTATTTCTTATTATATTAATCAATTACTTGATTTATATAATAAAAAAAAATTAATTTGATTTTGCATTGTCTCCATTTTCTATTTAAGCATCGCGAACATCTACAAAGCTTGCGCGATCAACATCCTCGACGGCGTTGAAGAATGCGGAAAGAACGCTTCTGATTGGTTCGAGAACTGGTGGATGAGAATAAACTGCAATTATACGGAAAGCAGCGCTTGTTCTAACTCAACGGACGAAGGTGAATTGATGATGCGACGGGCTGCGTTTTTTCATTGTTTTCTTCTCTCGTAGTTTTGTTTCTTCGTTAAATGAAATTTGAAGAAAGTAATTTTTAAGGGATAATGGCAAAGGATTGAAAGTTAATTATTTTTTGATGTAGTGTTATACATGCGTCTGCTTATTTGGATCATCATCGTCATCATCAACTGGATCTACTTGTTTAAAAAGCAGCACTTAACAGTCTAATGCACTCTATTATAAAGAGTACTGTTTATAATCATCATCATTATCATCAGGGATATGAGAAATGCCTGAAATGAAGTTTAAAAAGTTATAAAATAATATTAGAGTAGATGTTGTTTTGTTTGTAAGATGGCAGTTGTTGAAGAGTATTTCATGAGCTTGTTGAGCATAATTTTGTCGTATTATAGCGGCCATACTTGTCGGTTCGAGTAGTTCATAATGTGAGGACGATATTTTCACCTACAATATCAAAGTTTTCAATTGAGTTTTATATATAAGCATTTGATTATTTTCAAATCTAATTCTATGAAATGTCTTCCAGACATTTTATTAAACCGTAATTAATAATGCTTAAAGATTATATGCATTAAAAATATTGGTGATTTAAATTTTATTTTCATTTATTTTATTATAATTTTCTCGCATAATTTCAGATGATTCAAGCAAAAGCAACGATGGTAGTGATGGTAAGTGAACGAACTTGTAACGTTTCTTCGATTAAATTGATTTTGATTTTTTTCAATTGTCCTAATTTGAGTCATGTCGCGAAAGCTTCGTGGATAAGGAGCGGAATATATTATATTGATTTGTAATTAATTATATTTAAAATTTTTGGTTTTTAATATAAAAATTTAGAATTTTCTAACTTAATTATTTGTATTAAAATAATCATTGTTTTGTTTAAGAATGGTCCATAATTCTGGGGATAGTACTGGCTGTGACCGCATGCCTACTGGTGGTCGGCATCATCGTTTTCGTAATCTTTCTCTTCAGTCGACGGAAGCTCCAGAGCGATGACGGGCCGGAAGGGGAGCCGGGTCAGCCGAGGGGTCGCAGAGGATTTGGTCAGCGTAGAGAGGTTCCTCCACCCTATGCTCTGGTTGTTAATGTTCCAGGAGATGGAAGCTCGGGAGATGGGAACCCGAGCGACCCAACGACCACGACCATGCGGCTGGTGGACAGGGACAACAGGGCAGCCGCAGAAACCCAGGCCAGGTTGTATGATGGCAATGCCACTAATACTACAGGCAACGGACTTATTTTGCCTCCCCCTTATCAGAACGTAGAACCGCCACCTGACATCTTTGGTACGATGACCGAGCTTGCGATGAGACAAGACAGCGACAAAGAAGAAGAATTGACTTCTGTCAGCACCAGTACAACACAGTGCTCTTCAATAAATCTTCAGGCTATTGATTCCGTTTCAGATGTTGGCGCCACGACAGCTGCTACAAGTTCGGGCTCTGCAACAGATAGATTCAATACAAGCCTTTCGAGTACATCTTCAGACGTCAGCGACACGACGCAAAAAAGTCGAGACGCCCGTCATAAATCTCGTGCCAGATCTCCGATCTCAAATGGGGCTCAGAATTTCGCTCTTTCTCCTAGCAGCAACAGAGACATCCATTCGGAACAGCCGGACGTAACCATAACCGGTCACAAACAGTCAAGCGGACCAACAACTTCTAGCAACTTGCCTTCTTTCACCGATAGCATTAATGGAATTGATCTTGACAGTACATTTTGTTCCTCAGTTTGAAAGAGCAGGAGTGATGATCATTGGTTGTGTTTAGGATTCTGAAAATATATTTTCTTAATTGTATATGCATGGAATAAGTTTTGAGTAAGTAATGAGACGCTATCGAAATCGCTTATCGATGTTACAGAATCCCTGTGAGGAAAAAGCGATAACTTTGTTTTTATTTTTTTATGCTTTAGTTTTCATGCCAACGTACGATTTTGATTTTATGAATTGCCAGCAAAAATAACCTTATGTTATCGTATCAATATTTTTTATTAAGTCAATATTGTTATATTAAAATAATTTATTCAAATCTAAAATACTTAAAGATCTTCTTTGTTCACTGCTTAAATGTAACCTTTCCTTTTTCAACTAATAAGATCTGGCACAGATTTCTTCAGTAAATCATATAGGCAAACAAACGTTGGTGGACCTGGTTTTGTTCAATCATATTCAGCATGCTGTGGCCGCTTGAAAATATTAAAATCCATTAAAACTCTTTTATTTCACTGATGTTTAATTTATTATAATTTTATTTTAGTTTTTGTATTGTGCAGTTGCTCATCGAGTGAATGTGAAGGTGAAGGTCAAGCAATTGTATGATGATAAAAGTCTCAAGGGAGACTTTATGACTGAGTTTTTTTTTATTAAATATTGTTTTAATTTCTCTTGTAAAATACTTTTTTTTATTTCAAGAAGTTACTTTTTATCAGTTGAAAATGTTAAAAGTGGTTTTTATAAGAAATAAAATCTGTGATGCCATTGGTTTGTCTTGTTCTGAACTTTTCAATCAGACAGTTGTTTTCAAGTTATATTATTCTGTGGGCTTCAAGCAAAAAGTTGAATAAATTGAAAAACTATTTTTTCTCTCTGACAATTCTTATTTTCTGAATAAGCTAGCATGTCAAAAATTTGTCTAGATGAGGACAACAAGTCTCAGAGTAATAGAGAATTGGAACAGTGTCATGGTTGTGATGTTATGGTGCCTAAGCAGGGACCTCATTTATGGGGCGACTCCCTGATTTTGAGGTGGGCCTCTTCTGACGTTGAAGTGGGTCCAACCCGAAGTTGAAGTAGGCCCTCCCTGATTTTGAAGTGAGCTCCCTATAATTTTGAATTTGGCCCCTTTGGAAAAATTTTTCGAAAAGTATCTATGACTACCCCCGTCAGGGTTATCAGCTATTTTGGGGGGGAGTGTAGAAGTTTATTTAAAAGTACTAACGACTAGCCCTCTCTCTCCTGGTCATCAACTATTTTGGGAGCGTTGTGGTGAAAATTTTTAGAGTGTGTGAGCTTTTTGAACATGTTGCATCCTAAGGTTTTGCTGAAATGACGTCCCTGTATTTAAAGAGGGGCTGTGGTTGGTTGAGTGTATACTATTGAGTGTACTCAGTAGCTGGCTTGACCCACACTTCGTAGAAACTGTCCATGTGTCAAAACGACCATTTCGACAACACCTTATAGAGATGCTTTTTGCATGCGCAATAACTTTAAAAATAGGATTTGATTGTCTGTTATGACCTAAAACAACGGTAGGCGACGAATCCCTTTCTAGTGCATATAAGCGGCGCCTCGATTTCATGGTTTCAAAATGGGCCGGGCCAAGGCTTTTGTGCCAAGTATTAGGGTCTTTATTAGGCCTGCTTAATCGCCACCTAGTACCCCTTAAAACCATATCTTAAGGCCAACAAACCAGCTTTCTGAACCCGTTAAAAATAAGATTAAGTCGAATTCTCCAATCTGACAGAAACACAATACCATATTAGTATACTAGCAAGCGTTATTTCATTTGCATTAGTTTATATTGATAAAAGTTTCTAATAATGTTTCCCCCATGGTTTCCCCGCTCTAAAATCAGTCTTTCGCATGTCGAAGTATTCTTAAACTTGCGAAAATTTAATCACATTATTACTTTTTTATTTTTTAATGAATAATTATAAAGTCTATGTAATTAAAGTGTTTTTGGAAAATTATTTCAAAGAAAAAATATAAAAAACCGAAATCATTTTGTCACGTGACGTTCGTTGTTGCGCGTGCGTATTTTGGTTGTTTTTGTCCTGCCGAGCATTTTCTTGACTTCTTTTTATTTCAGAAAAAGTTTCTTTTTGTCTTGTACATATATACATGTAAGTATGGTGATTGTTGAAGCCAGTTATTTTATTGTACGGGGAAGTTATAATGGGCGATATTAAAAACCAATCCAGATTCTTGAAATTGTTGAAATGTTTTTCTTTTTTCACTATTTATGTATTTTTAGTAGGGGGTGAAATTTGGTTATTATTTTGATTTATGGTTTTTTCATTGGACTTGTTATGGCTCAGTTTGCGGAGAAAACAAAGGGAGGCAAGAATACAAGAATAAGACAAGACCAGCGAACAAGAATTACCAGATACATAAATAATAATTAAATTGTGGTTATTATCAAATAATCTTTAAGACGTTAATTTATTATATTTTTCAAGTTGTAGTTTGTAGAGAAACTCGTTTTCTTGTGCATGCCAGATTTATTACTGACTTATTTTCTAGAAAAAGTAATTAGTTTGGATTAGTTATTAGTACATAGTGATAATAGTAATAAGTCTTATCATATCATACAATATTAAATACCGGTCAGCTTGGCCATCCAAATTATTTTCATTGAAAGACAGGAATACATAACTAACCCAAACAAAAACAATATTAAACATAAATTTCCAATACTTTTTGTATTTATAGTGACTAGAGTTGATTATTTAAATAAAAATTAAAACCTTGGTTAAAAAAATGTTGAAAACTGGATCTAAACATCTGTTCATACCCTTATGACAGTATTCTGCAGTAATTAATTTTCATAGAGCAAAAGGTGGTCAAGGAAAGATTTTGTTTTTCTGGAATAGTTCCTCCAAATAGCAATAGGGTTTTTTATTTATATCTTAGATATAAGTGACTTATCAATTATTTGGATAGTATATCTGCTGCTTTTCGTCCGAATAGCAACAGAGTTTTTTATTTTTATCTTAGATATAGTGACTTATTTGGATTTTTTCAATTATTTGGATTTTTTACTTAAAATATTATTCCTATTGCTTATATCGTTTCCAACCGGAAGTAATAACGATTTATTTTCATTCAATTATAAATTTCTTTATAAAAAATTAATCTTTTTAATTAAATTCAAAACTTCAGCAGAAAAACCAACAAGCCAACATGGAAGACTTGGATGGTTCAGCTTCAAGTAACAGGTTGAAGGCCTATAAGTATAAAGGAAGAGACGTTGAACTGATGAGAAGAGGAAGGGAAGAAGAAGGAGTTCAGCTTAGAAAACAAAAGAAAGACCAACTGGTGTGTATCGGCGATGTTTTAGTCTTATTAACTCTTAATAATAATAATTATTATTTATATAGCGCCAGGAAAGTCTGCAGCCTAATTCTTATTCAGTCTTAATTTAAAAACTAATTTCTGCTATCGTTTTGAAGTTTTTATAACAAACCAAGAAAAAAATCGATATACATATTTTTGGAAATCAAGAATTAGCGTTTTAAGATTGATATTTGTAAAGCTACCTAGTGTTAGATTTATAAAGTGGATACCTGGTTGAGGCTGTTTTAGAGATAGTCAGGACTGATTATTTGTAATCTTACATTTCTACGATATTTTATTTGTTTTTAGTTTTTCATATTGGTGTTGTAACAACTTTTTTTTTTTTAATTAGATTTTCAAGAAGAGAAACGTTGATGTTACCCCGGACGAGATAACACCGCTACAGGAAACTCTTGTTTCATCAAATTCCCAAGTGAGTCTTCTTCTTCAACAGAGTGAATAATGATAAAGAATGAATAATATAATTTAAATGAGAGTGTTTTAATAATTTTTTTTCGTAATTTCTATTCTAAATGAATATTATTGTTGGTTATCTGACAAAATTTCCAACGTTACCCGGATAACCGATGCAATGTTTACAATATTACTCAACTCTAACGTGGTTTTATTGTTTTCGGTAACGTTCTAAAACGCAATTTCACTGCTATTTTTTAGAACACCATAACTGAGGAGATGCTCCAAGCTCTGTTCAGCGACGATGTAGAACAGCAACTGGATGCCACGCAGAAGTTCAGACGTCTCCTCTCTAAAGGTCTGAGTCCGATATTTAATGAAACGGGTTTGCTGTTTTTTATCGCTTTTGAATGCGTTGTTTGTTACGTGCGGCTGTTAAAAACTGAATAAATGAAGATGTGTCTGGTTAGGCCAGCGGTTCTTAACCCCTTGATAGAATTTGTGATGCAACCCACAATGATATAATTAAATGAGTATTTAATAGTTTTTTTGTTTATAAAAAAGTCCAAAAATTGGAAGCAAAGAGAATAGTTAAAAGGTTGAAATTATCAAATTAAGTTAGCTCCTGACTAGACATGTGTCGAAATAGACATAGACTAGTACTATTGTACATGGTTATTTGAGCAAGGCAGTTAAGTTACAAGTTTAAAAAGCCTGTATTTAAAAAAAACAATCAAATATCTGAAAGTCTTAAGCAGCCCCTATGAAATAGTCAGGCGACTTCCATTGGGGTCGCGTCCCACATGTTGAGAACCACTGTGCTAGGCAATGACATAGCAACAACGTTGGATCGTTTTTGTAATTATGAGGGTTGATGTGGTTGTAGAAGTTTGATAAAAAAGTTTTTTTTTTCTACGATTAAACTTTTTTCTGATAAAGTAAAATGTTTCCACAGAGCCCAACCCGCCCATCGATGCTGTGATCGGTACTGGAATCGTTCCAAGATTCGTTCAGCTTCTGCAGAATACTTCGCACAGTGGCCTGCAGGTTAGTTTTTGGCGATCTACGATAACTTTCTATTAGTTTCAGCCTCGTCAGTTATATAATAATAACATTATTAACATAATTTATTCAGTTTTAACAGGTTATTTTTTGGCGACCTACGATAACTTTCTATTAGTTTCAGCCTCGTTAGTTATATAATAATAACATTATTAACATAATTTATTCAGTTTGAAGCAGCCTGGGCCCTAACGAACATTGCGTCTGGAAATTCGAACCAGACTCGGGCAGTCATTGAGTGCGGTGCAGTCCCGGTTTTCATTCAGCTTCTTGCATCCCCCCACGAAGACGTTCAGGAGCAGGTTCGGAATTTTGTACACATTCATCTTACTATATATATAGAACAGGGAGTAATAATTATTGATTACCAACTTACTTTGGAAATCATTCAAACTTGTTCTTAGAACTAAAAGTTAAATTATTTAAATTGTTTACAAAAATTATATCAATAATCTTCTTACTGGCAGGCCGTTTGGGCATTGGGTAACGTAGCAGGCGACAGTCCGGGATGCCGAGATTATGTAATCAACGAGGGAATTCTCGTTCAGTTGCTTCAGTAAGTGAATATTTTTTAATTATTTATTTATTTTTTTTTTTTTTTTATTCCATAACATTATTTTCATTAATAATAATAGGCTGCTTGGGAAATCAACAAAAATGTCTATG
Organism: Erpobdella octoculata; assembly: GCA_963978895.1. Classification (NCBI taxonomy): domain Eukaryota; kingdom Metazoa; phylum Annelida; class Clitellata; order Hirudinida; family Erpobdellidae; genus Erpobdella; species Erpobdella octoculata. The sequence goes on along the minus strand of OZ022247.1, from coordinate 21,883,457 downwards.
ATGCGAAATGCTGTGTGGTGTCTTTCAAATCTTTGCCGTGGTAAAAACCCTCCGCCAGATTTCTCCAAGGTTAGTTTATGATATACGTCCTGAACACGGTCTTAATTTGCTTCTCTCGAAGGAGTCATGAAAGTTTCTGATTTGTATCCGCTGTTGGGCTTGATAGATTCCAAACAGTGTTACACATTTATTTATTAAGGATTTAAGCATTTTTTTTCTGTGCTGCTCTTAGATATTTTCTAATAAAATTTATGTTCATTATTTTATAGCTCTAATAAATAATCTGATGAGGTTTACTAATTCGTGAATAGTTACTACTTGCTACATTGAAATATAACCCAAATTGCATCTAATAGAGTCGGCTCGAATAAATTGTAAGTAACGCTAAATGATTTAGTGCTTCAATATGTTTTTTTTTTCTTCTTTTTCACGCAAGGTCTCGGCAGCATTACCGTTGTTGGCCCGACTCCTTTTCAATCCAGACTACGATGTCTTGGCCGATGCTTGCTGGGCTCTTTCTTACCTGTCCGACGGTCCGAACGCCAAGATACAAGTCGTCATCGAGTCCGGTGTCGTCCGAAGATTGGTTGAACTTCTCTCGTGAGTAGTCGAATTATTTTTTTTTATACGCACAAATTATTGAATGATTATTTATTTTTATGAATGAACCAAAATACGTGTTATCACTTTTTCATGATTTGTTTTCGTACGTATTCGTTCCAATTTCTCATTTGATGAATCTTTTATAATAGAAATGCAAGTCTATGGCAAGCAATTTGGAGTTCAATTTGAAAAGAAACTTAGCACAAAATCATTATTGATTACAATGAATTTTATTCAGTTTAAACAAAAGGCTGATTTTTATATAGAATACAAAAACCATGTTTTTCAAAGCCACTTGTTTCTCCTTTAGACACTCATCTCAGAGCGTGGTCAGTGCCGCGTTGCGCGCGGTCGGCAATATCGTAACCGGCGACGACATGCAAACGCAGGTGGTCCTCAACTGCTCCGTACTTCCCGCACTCATCCAGCTGCTTGGAAATTCCAAGGAAGCCATAAAAAAAGAAGTTTGCTGGACCATTTCTAACATAACTGCAGGAAATAGAAATCAAATACAGGTAACTATCAGTTGATTTTCTGCTATGATTAAGAAAGTTGCTTTCTTCTTTTTTGGTTTTACGTATGTTTTCTCATGCTTGCACGGGTTGAACGGTATTATTGCTATTAGTGATAATTAAAGTTGCTAAATTATTTCTTTAAAAAATAGTATTAAACATAAATATATTAGGCTATTAAAGTTTTGAAATTAATTAATCGATAGAATCATCGTGCAATGCATGGGCCAAAATTTGGTTTATCTCCTTGAATCCAGGAATTCAAATCCATTTGCTGACTTAGCTTTTGGTTTATATGAGGTCAATAAATGAGTGCCAGAATCTTAGTGGATCTTGAAAATAGTTGATTTTCGTAGTGTGCAAGGTTACCAACATTATGCTGATATTATGCAAACTATCTTGGATGTAAGGACCTGGGAGCAAACTTTTCCGGGGTCGAATGGACGGCAGTAGACTGTAGTTGTGTTTATAAATCTAAACTTGCTTTCGTGGATTTATTTTTGCTCTCTCCGAGCGACTTATTTATAAAGACGGTTTCAAATGTTTTTCATAACGATTCGATATATATAAGACTTACTCGTCTATCTAAACCTCCAACAGACGGTCATCGAGGCTAACGTCTTCCCGCTGCTCATCGACATCCTGAGCAATGCAGACTTCAAGACCAGAAAAGAAGCTGCCTGGGCAATAACGAATGCCGCCTCCGGTGGAACGTCGGAACAGATTAGATACCTGGTCAATCTGAGCTGCATACCACCGTTGTGCGACCTCTTGTCCGTCATGGACTCCAAGATCGTTCAGGTTTGTTTGCGAAGGAAAAAGGCGATTTTGAAATTCTTTTGTGGTTTCTACTTGTATTTTTAAAATTCCCATCTATTTTGTTGTTTTTTTTATATAAATTCTGTAATTACTATTTTACATTTGTTGATATTATAAAATTCTAAGCTTTTTAAAAAACCGGTAATCGACAGCTTGCTCTAAACGGCATCGAACACATCTTGAAAGCTGGAGAAACAGATGCAAAGATGCATGGTACAACGAATGTATATTCAGTTCTTGTTGAAGAATGCTACGGTAAGCTTCATTAACATTATTTCGATTAATTGGTTTTCTAAGAGGGATTTAATTGGTTACATGTTCTTTATTTTTGGTCGATCGTTTCAATGTACAGCATTTCAATGTACAATTAAAGTTGACATCGGATTGCAGTTGTACCTGGCGTGCCCTCAAGTTAGATGGCAAAACAGATTTCAATAGACTTAATCATTTTTAGTGCATTTTTCGAAATTTGTTTCTAGAATGGCAGCTTAATAAAGCACTTTGACTGGCTGGGGGAGGAAAATAAACTCGAAAACTAGACAACGTGAAGATTTCCGGATCTTGCTAAAAGTTGCACTAGAACGAATTAATGAAGTATTATGAATGTAGAAAAAAAATAGTTTATTTTGCTTGAACATGAAACGGTATCAAAATAATCACCAGTGTGCATGTGAGCGTATTTAAACCTAAGTTGTTATTTAAAGAGTATTTAAACCTAAACTGGTATTAAATGAGTATTTAAACCTAAACTGGTATTAAAAGAGTATTTAAACCTAAACTGGTATTAAAAGAGTATTTAAACCTAAACTGGTTTTAGAAGAGTATTTAAACCTAAACTGGTATTAAAAGAGTATTTAAACCTAAACTGGTATTAAATGAGTATTTAAACCTAAACTGGTATTAAAAGAGTATTTAAACCTAAACTGGTATTAAATGAGTATTTAAACCTAAACTGGTATTAAATGAGTATTTAAACCTAAAGTTTTTCTTCTAACCAACCGCTGGATTTACAACCTCGTTGATCTAATACGAACAGGTCTCGACAAGATAGAATACCTGCAGAATCACGAGAACCAGGACATTTACCAGAAGGCCTTCGACATCATCGAACGCTACTTCGGCTCGGACGACGAGGATCACATGCTCGCTCCTGCGGTCGACGCCGGGGGCAACCAGTTCACCTTCCTTCCCGCCCAGCCGCAGGTTGCCAGTGACAATGCGACCGCCAGCGGCGGAAACTCGTTTGCCGCAACAGGGCCGGGCCAGGCGCAGTTCAATTTTTAAAAAGTCTGTTTTCGGTAGCACTGCCGACTGGCGTGCGCCGTGGCGTGCATTGAGTGACTGTTGGTTTGTTTGCTTGTGTCGGTCTGTATGTGTGTGTGCATTGAGTAACAAATGTTTGTTTGTTTGTTTGTTTGTTGCTGTGAGGTCCTCAATTTGTTTTAGGTTTCATTTTTTTCAGTTCTGAAATTCTAGTGATTTTCTTACAAAAGGAAATGTTGTCACCTAGTAATAAAAAAGAAATATTGGGATTCTTCAATTGTTACTCTGTGTTAAATTCACTTGTCTCTTAAAAACTTTTTCTTCTCAAGATATAACTTTTGATTATAAACAATGTTTCTTTATTATCAAGAAGTCATTAATTATGCTAAAGTGTTTTATTTACTCTCGAGTGATACTCTGTAAATATTCAAAGAAAAGTTTAACTAGTTAATTATTCATTAAGTTTTTCAAGAATATGCTTAATAAATTTTGATAGTGGCGACAGATACGATTGATATTCTGCATGTGCCGATAAGTCGAGAATGACGACGTAGGATTGCTTTATGGTACGATTTAGATACGTTTTTGGAGCTTAACTCCTGCTTTGTTTAGGCATTGATTGTTCTACTGTTAGAGGCGAATGGGTTGTTAACTTCCTCCTGGGGTTGGTTGGTCTGTTGTTGGTTGTGTGTGTGATTATGATGTTATATAGTTAACGATTGATGTTTGTTCGAAAAGTTTTCTGTTTAGTTTGTTTGTTTTTCTGTTTTGTAAACATTCGTTGAAGTTTTTCAGCCGGGAGCGGAAAACGGCTTAAAGTGTAAACCGAGAGAGAGAGAGAGATGAGAGGTCGTGTTTTATTAATTAGATTGTATAAGATCCTAATTTGGTTGCCATCATCACCTGAGCGTGGAATTGCTGAAGTTTAATTTTTTTTTTAATTTCTGTACAAATCGTCTCACTCGTTATTCGGACGATGAAGAAGCATTCGACCGATTTTTTCTTATTTTGTACCGACAAGTTTTCTCGCTCTCTTCAGTTTCCAGTTGAACGTGTTGTCCAGGTTTGGCTTTGTAATAGTAATAATAATAATAAAGAAAATTTAATGCTTCTTTCAATTCAACTTTATTTTCTTTTCATCTATGCCGATATTTCTTCGATTTTGAATTGCGTTCTCCGCCAGAACAATGAGAATAATATTTAGTTTTATCTGTGATCTCTCTCAGTGTGTGGTAATTATAAAGTTATTTAAAACCATCGGGAAATTTAGATGAATAGCTTTACAGACTCGACTGTCTCCACCTGATGGACCAAGTCACTGTAAAAAAAAATGGTCGTAGGTCATGTAATTGTAATTACAAATGCCAAAAAGGCAATATCAGAGGTGCTAAGAAATATTTTATATATATATATATATATATATATTGCATTATATGCATTTAATTTTGGGAATTACATTCGTGGAGAGTGCGGAGATAGGTTAGACATGTTCATTGAGCTTGCTGGTGTCTGAATTTATCAAGCTTCACACGGTTTTTTGCGTAGTTTTTAAAGCATATATATATAAATATATCAATATTTTTTAATTAAGAGTACTCATACTACTTAAAAAGGTGGTTATATATGACAATTAAATAATTATCGCTGATGATCGGCTGCGTTTTTTTCCTTCGACTGAATTTTTGTATGACTCAATTTTAAATAGCACTATTATCGAACGTGACTGGATACATGCCGGCTGTGAGGGGGTGTGGTGGGTGAACCGCAGCCACCCACTCGCTGGAGGCAGATTTGATGTTGAATTTCAAAACAACTTCATTTCTACACCAGCTGTTTATTACTCTTTCACTTTCGCTATGTTTTTTTCTAAGGAAGAAGACCTCATAGACAAAATGGGACTGAAAACGACTATAGTGTTGAATGTTATCATTATTTATGTAGCCCCTTTTTTCTATTTAGATTTAGCGTATTTTTAGAAAAAGTGTATAAAATTATTTTTGATTTTGGTATTGTATAGTGAAGTCAAGTGTAATGTGACTGATCCTTGCATCACAAATTGCGATTGTGCTAAAAAGACATTCACTATAAAGTAAAGGAATTAATCGTCACACGACACGGCCTTATTGCGTCATCGGGAATCTAAATGCGATGAAAAAAAACCTTTATGGTGCCTATTTTATACGTCTGTGGGAAACTTTAATTGTTGAAATGAATCACATGCTCTCCGGCATAAGAAAAAAAAGATTCCAAACTTTGAACTTAATATTGTGGCGAGAATCATGTTTTCAAGTTTAACGATAACGCTTATCCCTATGGGTGTGTCTAGAAAGACGTCTAGTTTTTTTCAGTGGTCCTTTACCTTTGTAGATGACTTCGGAGGTAGCAATGTATAAAGTATAATACAAGTACCTATTCTGAGGGAAAATGCTGTAATGTTACATACTATAATATAAGCATACAATGAGTCACACACTATTTTGCGATAGAATTTCCACGTCTCGGTTTGCACAACTTGTCTCGTTTTACGGTTGAATGGTCAAAACATAAAAGCATGTACCGTTGTTGCAAAACAAATTAAAAATCGGAAAATAGCGCACGCAACGACATCAACTATGCGCCAATCAAAACTATACCTATCTTCTGCTCCTTCATTGGCCCATCTGTAACATCACGTGCCGAAACACGCAAGTAGGGATGATGTCAGTAGCTCGGCGAATTATTTTTAACTAGTTAATAAATCATTAAAAACATGTACTTGCTCTATGGTTGTTAAAAATGGTTTTCACAACGGTCGCCATATGTTCTCCCGCGCGCATTGTCGAACTTTCCTTCAAAACACCATATACGGTATATATTTGGTTGTAGCTATTTATCATGAGCATAGTTATTCGCCATTAAAAATAGACCACAAGCAAGAAAATCTTAATTAGGATTCATTATTGTTTTTCATTTATTCTCCGAGCTTTTTTTCTCCCCTTTTCCGGCGTTACTTCTTGTTATTATTATGAGCCCGTGCGACTCTGGCCTGCCTGCCGACCGACGATCCGAGGTACCTAGATACCTTACGATGATAGCTCGTGCGTCTGTACGTGCGTGTGTGAGGATCATTTAAGTTCGAAAGTCTTGTTTTTCTTTTCTCCACGATTGTAATTTTATACGAGCAGTTTTTTTACAGTGTGTGGAAAATAATAGCATCTGGATAATATTCATTGGAGTAACAAGTCTGTTAGATTTGTTTTTTTTTTTATATATATTTTCCATCGTCTTCCGCCGTTCTCTCGTTTTGAGTTTTGTGGTGGTAGGATAGCTGCTGATCGTTAGATTTATTCTCCGAAAAATAAACGCTTGTATCGGAACTGGAACAGAGAAAAGCAGACGTCGTTTTGGGATCGGCTAGATCCGATAGTCGCTAGATGGCCCAAGTCGTTTCAAGTAGTGGATCGGGAAGTCTGGAGGAATTCTCATCTCATCCCAACTTAGAGGGCGACGACGAGGAAGATGACATACCGACAGCCAGCGACTTCCATGATTCTCCCAGGGCAGAGGTGATTCATTTAATTTTTAGTCAGAACATACAAAAAGTTATCATGTAACTACTAACCACTAACCTAACCTTTTTCCCTAATTTCCTCATATCTCACTTTGGAGGGATGCTGCAGAATATTTGGATTCACTAGTATAAACAAAAAAGAACTTGAGATGTTATATGAGGATATTACTGTTTTTAGATTAGATAATCATATAGAGATTCTATATTGCTAAATAGGAATAAGGCGTCGTTATTTTAAAACATATTTCAACAGTCACTAAACCTGATTTCAGCCTAACTATATTTTTAGGCCATGTTTTTAGGTTTTTTGTAATGAAATTTTTTTTTTATAGTTTCGATCATAACAGATAGTAAAACAAGTGCTTGAGACATCATAGTTTTTATTTTAGACAGAACTTCTTCTTTTAAGTGTGGTGCTAAATATTATCATTTAAATTTACATTGTAACTTGTTCTTAGGTTTTGTTTTAATCTAATTTTTTTTCATCAAATGTACGCTCACCCATGTTTAGTTAACACCGAGCTCCGATATATCTACACCTCGATCATTTAACAGGATCAGAAGGCTCATTTAATCCTTGTAAATGTTTTCACGACAATTAATTAATTAATTTTAATTAATTTATAAATCAGTGCTGCAGGAGTTTTATTTTAAATGAAGCAAAAAACTTTACTGCTATTATTATAATTATTATTATTATTATTATTATTATTATTATTATTATTATTCAGCTGGCTACTCTGCGAAACGTGATAAGGCTCACCAAGGAGATTCTGGAAGATCTAAACGCCAAATTCGGCAACAAGAAGCACCCTCCGTCTCTCTACTTGAAGGTAGTCGCTTTCATTTTCGTTCTCGCGTTCGCGGACTTGTCCGCTCTTAATCTGCTCTCTTTTTTTGGCCTCCCTAGTTGTTTGCCCAATTCTGCCAGAAGCCGGCGGCGAGTTGAATTAATCCTTTTTTATATGACTTTTTTCATCGTCCAATCGCAGTTATTTGTAAGGATTTTCTTTATTTATTTATTTGTTATTTATTGCTAGAATATGGTAAACTAAACTTAAAATTATTGTTTTTTTTTAAATGAGTTGTCTAATCAAGTCGGAACTGTTCTGACGACGGTTAATTTTTTAACGAAGTTCGATCAGTTTAGAGCACACGAAAACATGCTTTCTATCTGATTTATAAACAAGTGAAAGTTAATTTAAAAAACTAAAAACATGCTTTTAAGATAGCTGAAAAATTTCATAGCGACATCGTATCGTAAAAATATTACCCTGGTGAATAGTAAACAAAAGATGATTGTAGTTACTATGATGATGAAAATTTTTGTCATCATTATCATATGCTTCTTTAATTTATTTTTTCATAATATTTGTTTCTTAAATTTTGTCATAGTTATGTTTGTTAAATTAAACTTTAAATTTTTTTGAAGTCAGTTAATTTTATAATGATCTTCCGAGCTTCTAAACGTCCACGGACATCCCATGGATATCTGGACAAGTGAAAGTTAATAAAAGCATGTAGAAAAGAATATGTTGCTATAGTGAAGATAACGTTTGCTATGAAATTGGACATATATGTTTCTAACTTGTATTTTTTCGTGTGTTTCGTTTCGCTCTGCTAGGTGGGAAGAGTTCTATTAGGCAGTGAGACAGAGCCTAGTTATTTAAAAAAGAATTTTAATAAATTCGAGAAAAATTCTTTACAGTGTCTGTGCATAAGATTTTTACTGTTCATTAGGGCTTTTGGCCCTACACCTATGGTTTTACAACTGTGCTGATATGGATGGGGGTCAAATATAAGGAGCGATATGGCATTAGTCGACGTAAGACAACTATGTTGTTCCATACCTGAACTCATTGTTTGATTGGTGTATCTTTATGTTTTCTTGAGATAAATACAAGTGATAGTTTTTTTTTATATCCGTAAGATGTAAATGCGGTAGTTGAGATTTTCATTGTTGCAAATTAATGAATTTAAAAGAATTTTTATTTTGTTGTTTTTTTAAATACAAAACAACTCGTGTTTCAGTTTCAACTTGGTTTTTGTCGTTTTTATATTCGGCTTAGATGTTATATAATTATAATGTCAGTAAGTGTCTTCTGCTAACTATTTAAAATCTTATTATGGTTCATATTTGTACTATGAAACTTTGAACAAAATTCTATAACATGTTGTATAAAATAATACAATATGTCATGCAAAATAATACAATGTCTCATGCAAAATACTACAATGTCTCATGCAAAATAATACAATGTCTCATACAAAATACTACAATGTGTCATACAAAATAATACAATGTCTCATGCAAAATACTACAATGTCTCATGCAAAGTAATACAATGTCTCATGCAAAATACTACAATGTGTCATACAAAATTCTACAACATATCACTTAAAGATACTATAAAACGTGGAACAAAAGATTACAAAACATTGAAAAACCCATAACTTACTCCGATACAGGAATATGAGATGCTCACCAACAAACTACACGTCCTGCAACAAAGAGAACAAGTTCTCCAGGAGCAGCTGAGTTTCTACGACGACGGGGGTCAGATTTCGCTGGCCGGCCAAGCGAGCTGCTTCGAACTGGACATCGGGAACTTTCAAGAGACGGGCAGTGCCACCCTGGCCACTTCGAAAGACACCCAATTCAGTTTCACCGCGCAGGCCGTCGAGGCCCAGTCGGCCCCGCCCAAGAATGCCATCAAAGCTTTCCTTCCCAACAATCAACTGACGACAGTACGTTCGTTTCTGCAATGTTTTGAAATGTTTTCTGTTAATTACCGCTGCGAAATTAAGGTTACTTATGTTTTCAAAATTATCAGCAGTGTTTAATTTTTTTCTAAACTTCCCATGGTTTCGTCTTGAATTTGAGAGAAGGATATGAGTTTTATGGAATTAATGCTTACAATTTTTCTTTTCATTATTTTTTATCTTTGCTGCTGATCGACTTGCTGTTTTATTTTCTTTTATAAAGGAATGTATTATTTAATTTGGTTATTTTTATCGGAGTAGCTCAGCGGAACGTTCGTATTCAGGACTTTCGTAGAGAAGGCGACACGACCGGTCCTTACAAGGATTTAATAATTAATAAATTTATATTTTCTAAGCATTACAATACCATGAAAATAACCATTAGAAACGATCGTACGAATATTAACTAACTTTCGATTTCTCACGATGTCTCACGTGCTGAAAAGTCTCACTACGAATCCTCTGAGCTGCACAAAAGCGAAACTGAAAATTACCGATCATCCTCCCCTCCCCCTCCCCCACTCCGACTTACTGGAACTTCCACTTCCTAGAATTTAATTTAATTGATTTTCTTCATCTATATTCATTATATTTACTTTTCTTTCACTTTCTTAGAAAATGGATTATTTTTTTTTAAATTACTTATTATTTTAAAAACACTTATCTCTGTAGCGTGTTAGACTCATAACATGGCTATTTGGTATGGGAGATTACCACTAGTTTTTGAAAAAGTGTTTGCTTTAATATGACAAATATTATTATTGTTGTTATTAAAAATTGAGTAATAAATAATTTCTTAAACAATTTGGACATACCCGATGTTGACATGTGTGTGTGGGCTGAGCTACAAAAGATTTCAGTTTGTGTTATTGTTTATTGAGTTGTTAAACATTTTGCAACACTGTATTTAATATTTACATGTTTTTTAATGAATTTCTTTAACCTTTGTTTGATCCATGCATCAGAACTCTGTGTGTGTGTGTATATGTTTGGTTGTGTGTTTGTGTCTTGAGTGTGTAATATGTGTGTGTGGGTGCATATGTGTGTGTGAGTGCATATGTGGTGTTTGTATGCTTGCGTATTTGTGTGTGTATGTGTGTGTGTGTGTGTGTGTGTGTGTGTGTGTGTGTGTGTGTGTGTGTGTGTGTGTGTGTGTGTGTGTGTGTGTGTGTGTGTGTGTGTGTGTGTGTGTGTGTGTGTGTGTGGCACAAATATTTTAATCTGTTCAGTCTGGGCAAATCCAGGAACGTGTCTGTTGTCTGGTTTTGATTCTGTGGTTTTTGAGGGCCACTCTATAAAAATGTCCTTGCCTTATTTTTATTCTTTTTCTTTCTGTCGTTTGTTTCGTTTTTGTTTTTATTTTTATTTTTTTGTTTTTGTTTTATTGATCAACCAATTAGTGAAGCCGACTACATTTTTAGGGCTGTTCAAATTCTTCACATTCATTCATTCTTGTGTTATAGCTGAATTTTTAATCAATATTTAAATGTCATCTTTTTTCACCACCTCCTTCTCTCTAATTCTTCCTCTCACATGAACACATACATACTACATACATACATACATACATACATACATACATACATACATACATACATACATACTACATACATACATACATACATACATACATACATACATACATACATACATACATACATACATACATACTACATACATACATACATACATACATACATACATACATACATACATACATACATACATACATACATACACACACACACACTCATACATACACACTCATACATACATACATACATACATACATATACACTAACAGGCACAGTTATGTATTCTCTTTTTGTATAATTCAGCATAACTAATGAATTTTGTCTGCGCATTACTTTCTTACCAAGGTCGTGCTGAGAATTTTCGTTTCCATCAGCAGTTGTATGCCTGGACGTTTGTCGGGTCTGCTTTGTTTACAAGTACCTGGCTGCTACCAGCTCTCCAGCTAGCTTTTTCTCCGCCCTCCAACCCTCTCCTCCACCACCTCTCTCTCTCCTCTCTCTCTCTCTCTCTCTCTCTCTCTCTCTCTCTCTCTCTCTCTTTCACTCTACCATTTCTTTCTATCTTCTCCTTCTTTTTCATCTTTCTCTCTTTCTTTTATTCTGAATAGTTTTTATAATTAATTCACGTGAATTGATTGTTTTGTAAATCATTATTGATTGTATCACTTTTTATTTGATAAACCATTAATAATTAATAATCCTAATTTTAAATAAATATTTGGATTGAGTTAGTGATCAGTTGGTGTCTTTCTTCTGTGCGTCCTCTGGCATGTATGGCTATGCCTCATTCCTTTTTGTTCTCTTTCTCTCTTTCTTTCTCTCTTATTTCGTTCTATTTTTTCTTTCTCTTTCTTCTTTCTTGTTATCTCCTTTATCACATCTATACTCATTTGTCCATGAAATGAGTCTGTAACTTAAAGAAAACCCACTTGTCTCATGTGATCATGTGGTCATGTGATCGACAGTCTGTTACACATGTTGAACTCGTCTGGTTGTAACCATGGATGTGGATGTGTGATAATTGCGTAACTTTGGAACATACGCGTGTGTGTGTGTTCATTGAAATCGATGTTACAAGGGATTAGATTGGTGCATAGTTTTTTGTTGTTGTTGTTGTTGCATAGACACACATCTCAGAGGTTGCAAACTCTAGAGCCTTGATCTCAATTGCTATGATTTAGCCATCAGTAAGGTTTTTAAAACAGCATTTTTTAAAATGTTTTATTCAGAATTGGCCTGATTATTTGTACTTGTTGTCAAAGCGAGGTTCTTTTCATAACCATTTTTAGTCATTTTATGTGGATTACATGTTAAGGTATTACGCTGGTTCACACTAGGACATCTGTACATAATATTATACCTTGCAGATCATTTGTTACATTTGTGACCATTAATTTGTAATTCATACCCAGAGACCCGTGTACATAGGCCCGTACTAATGTTGGCCCGGCCCGTTTCTACAGGTCTAAAATCCCTTTATTTGGCCCAAAAATCTCGGTCCAGCCCGGCCTGACTTCATGCCCGGCTCGGTCCGTTTGAAACACCCCAATCAAGGCCTGGTACACGGGCTGCCGGCCCGTGCAGAACTCTACTATATATAATACAATCTATAAGAACACCTATCATGTTTGTAAGTGTACACTGTACGTACTCTGTACTCTACGTAGACTCTCGTATTTGTAAAGAGAAGAACTTTTTTTCCTAAGAAAAACAAAATGAAATATGCATTGGCGAGGACCCTGGAAATGTTTCAACTTTCGATATCGGATGCTTTGTCTGCTTGTGCGAGTCTATTGCTTTTTCTATATCTCTCTCTCTCCCCATCTCACTCTCTGTCTGTCTGTTTGCCTGCCTGTCTGTCCATCCGTGCATCCATCCATCCATCCATCCATCCATCCATATATCCATCCATCCATCCATATATCCATCCATCCATCCATATATCCATCCATCCATCCATCCATCCATCCATCCATCCATCCATCCATCCATCCATCCATCCATATATCTATCTTTCTATATATCTATCATATCTTTATTTTCCTGTGCATTTGATATAATATTCTTTCCATCTTTCCCATATAAACATCATAGAAAAATTCCGCTCAAATTGATTGGCTAGTATTGGCTACGTCCCCCCCCCAGTTCCAGTCCCTGGTTCATAGTGCAAAGATCACCTGCCTGCCTGCAAGCGTCATAATGAAACAAACTTCGTAATTTCAGACGAATAGAATAAAGCGGACTGAACGCGTCTAGACGGATTCATTCCTGGTGGTTTTTATGCGCGGTTTGAGGACCTGAACGACTTTTTTTCTGTTATTAATACTTAATACAATACAGAAACGGGTGCACATCGCCGATTCCCGTGTACGAACCAACAACCACGAACAAACAGAAGAACAAACAAACAAACAAACACAAGACCGCGTAAAAATGCGTACCAATATAATAAGTATCCGACCTACAATAATGTTCAAGTGTCCTACCTGAGCGATATTGTCACATAATACCCAAGTCTTACCTACACGACACTCATATAATACCCAAGTCCTACCTACACGATACTCTCACATCTTAATACCACGGTAACAGACACTTTCACTACAAACACACAGACAGACAGACAAACAAACAAACAGACAAACAAACACTGAGCATGAATGTACAATACACTCAGAAGAAATGACTGCAGAAGTGGAGAAGGAGGAAGAGGAAGAGTACATTTACTACAATAATAATAATAATCCATCTTCTCAGCTGTGGTCACTCACACCTTCCCAGGTTCTTCCAGCACGGATGATTCTGCTGCTGTTATTATTATTTTTATTGTTGTTATTATTATTATTATTATTATTATTATTATTATTATTATTATTATTATTATTATTATTATTATTATTATTATTATTATTATCATTATCATTATTATATATTACTATTGTATGCTTTCATTGGTCCTGTTTTTTTTACGGCTTATACACAGGTGTCTCTACGTCAGTAGTGTGTCACGTTTGCCTTAACCTTGAATTGACTGCTGGTGACGTACTTTGTACTTTACGGCATTCGCAACAATCAGTGGTTATACGACTCCACGTGGTGGTCCGTCAGGTCCTGGTCTTGGTCGTTGTTGTTGTTGTGTCGTCGTGTGTCTCTTGAGTTCTTATACTTTCAAAAAAACTAAAGAAGAAAAAATCTTTTTTTAAGGAGCATTTGAAAAAGAAAAATCTTTTTCTTCTGTTGGTTTTCTGCAGTGCGTTGACTTTTTCTAGCTACATAACCTACATAATCTCGGAATGGTTTGGTTTTACTTGCGCTTGTTATAGTTGACGGACTTTTATTTAAAGATATAATGAAATACTGGACCTGTCTTGATGCATGCGTCAGTGTACACTGTTGTTTTTATTTGTGTGAGTTACGATGTTGTACCGACAACATGTTTTAGTTAGCAGTCAATAATATCTATTATTTCTTTTAATTCGATGTAAATATCGGATTTTTAGCGATTAATCGTTTATGAAAACCATTGCATATGTAAATTATGCTGGCCTAGGCACATATTGCAACTGAGTTACTATGAGCCCTATTAAACCCAATAGACCATTTAGTGTTGATTCTTTTTTTGTACAGATTATCAAAGTGCCTTAAATCAAATGACTTTCTTTTTATTTGAACTTGGTATAACCAATAAGTTTCTAAGTTTCGCCATCCATCTTCCGAGCCCTATTGTCAAGCGAAGGACATGATAAACCATAGAATAAACAAATGTAAAAGACAATTATGAAATGTTATAAAAATTCAAAAGCTTTTGTAAGTTTGGCCTTTATATTATATATAAACTCCTCCGAAACGGCTGAACCGATTTTTATGAAATTTTTACTAGTACCTATCCTCAGACCTACCAAACACACACAAAAATTTCATAAAAATCGGTTCAGTCGTTTCGGAGGAGTTTGGACACAAACACGTCACGAGCTTTTTATATATATATATATATATATATATATAAATTTTATTAAAAAAATCCATACTGGTTTATTTATTTATTGTCTTGTTCTTTGGTCTTGTTGTCATTGAATTGAGCAGACCACATGAAGACAGAGGACAATGTAAGAATGAATGACATGAATGAATGCATGGACGAATGAATAAATCAACAAATGAATTGATAAGCGAATGAATGAATGAACGAATGAATAAATCAACAAATGAATTGATAAGCGAATGAATGAATGAATGGACGACCGACTGAATGAGGCGTGTTTCTGGAAAGACTTTTTATTTAAAAAAAAAAAAAAAAACCTTCTTTTGTCATCGAAGTGCTCATTTGTTGCAGATGCAGCACACTTGTTTATATTTTTTTATGTCAAGAAGAAGTGGACTGACGCGAGTGGCCTGTATATTTTTTTTTCTTCATTTATCTTTTTTATTCTTTCAACTTTTTTTTTTTGCTTCCGTACTTATTCAAGGAATAAATTAAATTAAATTGAGAGAGAGAAGGAAGAAGGGTCTAGTTTTTTCAAGGCACCTGTCTCATAGACATAAACTTTCAAGGTTGTCAAACAAATTAAATTTCGCTTATTTTGTGTGTTTGTGTTTGGAAACAGATCTTCATTTTTCTGGATTCCTTATCACTTGCTATCGACTAGTGATGTTCGTTTTAACAGGCTGTGACCAAATTTGACTTTTCTTTCGAAATTCACTTTCATTTTCCGTTTTTGGTTCGAGTGGTAATTTACGTTTCACGTTATCATCGTCGTCCCTGAAGATCAAACCGTTTCGTTTGTCTGAGTTCTTCTCGGGACATCCAGGTGGGGATTCACAAGGGAGGGGGTGTGTACCTATCTGATCCATTTAGATGTTCAGTGTGGTTTACTGTGGCTACCTACCAGCTGACTGACCACATCATCATCATCAGTTACTTATTAATTTTGTTTCATTATTCAAAATTTACCTATCGTGAAGTCGAAAATGGGAATTATGATTATTAAAAAATATTTGTGAAAGAAAAAAAAATATTGTTTAATTTCTGTGGGTTCTTTTTTTTTCAACATGTTGCCATATATGGGTAGAGTTAATCTATTTTGAACAACATATGTTGGGGATGGGAGAAATGAATTATTTTACAAGATTGTTATTTCCTCTGTTGATTGGTTGGTCTGTTGATCAGCTGGTGTGTTGATCAGCTGGTCACTTAATTTTGATCGGTCATCTTATCTTCAAATCCGTTGTTTGGTTAGGTGAGGTAGTGAATTGTATTTAGTAGACACTCAATTTTCTCAAGCAACTTCTCATTCATTTCACAACCTTTTTTATTTTTGAAGCCTATTTGGTTACTGTGGGATCACCTTAACCTTCATTATGGTTTCCATTGAGAAAGGAGCCCAGCCTGATGAGTTTTTATTCAAACTTCATCTTAGTTTAATGAACCCTTGCTGCCTCGCTATAAAATGACTTCTGGGGAACGTATTTTTGTATTTTTTGTATGCCGTCATACCAGGGGTCATACCAGGGGTCATACCAGGGCGGAAGAAATACTATGAAATCACAAATCGTTTGACAACCCTCCTTCGATTTGTGGTCCAATAAATAGTAGTCATCCATGTTGTTTTGAAGGGGGACTGACTTTCTTCAATTCTGAGTTCGTGTTGAGATCAATGAAGTTGTTAAGTAACATGTGTGTGTGTGTGAGTGTGCGTGAAAGTTTGTTTGAAAGACTTGACATTGACGACATTGATGACAGAAGACTGAGCACACAGCTGCTGTTTTCTTCTCTTTTTTTTTTAAATAATCAGAAACATTGCGTTTCTCGATAATTTAAAAACATTTTGTTTGAAAAAAATTAATTTTTGAGTGTTTTTTTTTCTGTCGAGTTTATTAATAGAAAACCAATTCGTTTAATAATAAATTCTGATTTTACTTTATTGACCATTCATTTCGTTTCTCAGTTGAAAGTAAAGCCCGGTCAGACTCTGTCGGACGTTCTCAAGAAAGGATTGGAGAGGAGAGGCATTCAGATGTACAAGTGTAAAGTCTTTGACTGCCACAGAAGGTTGGAGTAAAACTTCTTTTCAATGTCTTTTTTATGGTGGTAGAGCGGTAGAGTGTTCGCCTGTCGATCGTTAGGTCGGCAGTTCGAGTCTCGCCGGCGTCACCAACCAACCCTAGCATAGCGTGGAATAGGGAAGTTTCAAAAATAAATGATGATGATGATGATCGGCGTAATTCGCTTATGCAAGGATTTTACTTGCATTGCTAAAGGGGTAGGAGCCTATAAATGGCTGTCTTTGCGAGGGCCCTTTCTCGCCTTTGAGCAAGGCTTGTCTGGGAAAAGGCGTGTGCTAGATATGAGTAAAAAAATATAAGCAGGAGGGTTTGCAAGATTATTTTTGATACATTTTCAGTATATAGGTTCATGTAATAATAGATAAAATATTTTGTATAGTTGGTAAGCATAACGACCATAATAGGTCGTATACTGTTGAAAAAAAAATAGGCAATAGTTAAACAGTTCAAATAATTGGTGCTTGTATTGTAGTTATAACCACAATAATATGGATACCATTTACATAATAAGTAAATAATAAGGAAAGGAGATATAAAGTTCTGAAAACATTTTGTTGAATCATCAGCCAGTAAAGTGCGTACAATCTCTTCTCATATGCTAAAATTATTCACACGTTAAACGGCCAACTGCACGTAGTTATTTGAGAAAGTAAAAAAAAAATTATCAATTTACGTAACATACCTGTGTACCCCTCCCCCCACCCCTCCTACCCATCCAGGCATTGTTTGAGTAGATAGAGAGAGATTTGTAACATTCAAGCGATGATGATGATGATGTTGTTATTGTTGTTATTATGACGTTTCTAAATTGAATAATATTTGCACTCGAGAAATTTAAAAAAAAAAGAATTTGATTAAAATTTATGAAATAGTATTATTTATTTCATTTAAGAGGAGACTTTTTGACGTTAAAAAGTTGTGGTTTTTAATAAACTCGACAACCTTGAGATTCTGCCAATAATGTAAAAATTTTGTTTTTGAAAAATCTCTTTTAAATATTTTTATTGAAAGAACTCATAGCTTATTAATAGTGGAATTCACTGTAATATATTCGATGTTTATAAATCTGTTTATAACAGTTTATCTGTTCATTCAAATTAAAAATTACTTTTAATTCCAGAAATGCCATAACTTCAATTTTATATAAAAAATATAAAGGTTTATTTGTAAGTATAATTAATAATGTATTTTATACCTACAAGTATGATCAATGATTTATCGCAGTCTTTTTCGGTAGATGTTCTACAATTGGTGGACAAATGGGAAAGTGAGCAAGAAAATGGGTGGGGTCATGGAGTACTTCATGATGTAATAACATCACCGATTGTAGGGATGTGCGATTGTAGGGATGTGCGTATGAAATTTATTATTTAAAAGCAATATTTTGATCTAAAAATAGCACACTGTTAAGGAATGTTTTGAATTCTTCTGGTATGACTGATTTGCAGTTTTATAATCATTCCATCTGTATTTCTGCAATGTTGATAAACATGAAATTAATTAATTCTCTTTTATGCAGTTGTAATCTTGTATATTAAATTAGTATGTTGTTGTAGGGTTGTATATGAGATTAGTATATAATTGCAGTTGTGTACATTAGGGAGTTTCCTATTTTCAAATAGTCTATAGTATTCTACAAATTGTCTTCCACACCAAAGCTGAACTAGCAATAAATAGGTAGGAAATATCAAGGTATCTTTTACTTCAAATTTTATCTCTTTTTCTCCTTTCTCTTTTACACGGGCTTGGGACTGGTTCATAATAAGCGAGGAGGCGGAATTAATGTAGGCATTTGTATAACATGTATCTTATGTTATGAAATAGTTGAAGCAAATAGTCCGTGTGAAGAAACACCTATGGAACAAGTGGTGGTAGTATACAATTTTATTTAGAGGAAAACCCTTAATACGATTGAAAAAAACTAAATAGGTTTATAAAAAAAAATTGAATATTCAATAATTGTTTTAACAGGACTCCGATCAGCTGGGATGCAGAGGCGATGCCTTATACGGGTATGGAGATCTCCGTTGAGTTACAATACGTCAGTTGTGCTTCCAGTAACTTGGGACATAATTACGTTAGTTCAGTTAATACGGAAATCAAATTACATCAAATCATTTAATGCAAATTTCTCACACACATACTACAGTACTGCAAGGGCCAATTTTTCGCGGCCCGACCCATTTCATAGGCCCGTTCCGTTTTTACAGGCCTAAGATTCCTATACTTGGCACACAAATTTTGGCCCGCCGCAGCTTAACTTGAATTCCCGCCCAGCCCATTCGAAAACTTTAAAATCAAGGCCCCGGCCCTTACAGTACTAATACATACATACATTTATACGTAAATACACACATACATTTATACATAAATACATACATACATTTATACATAAATACATACATACATTTATACGTAAATACATACATACATTTATACGTAAATACATACATACATTTATACATAAATACATACATACATTTATACGTAAATACATACATACATTTATACGTAAATACATACATACATTTATACGTAAATACATACATACATTTATACATAAATACATACATACAGACATCGGAAATTATGTGTGTTGATTACATTAAAATATCGATATTATAATAAGTAATTATTACGGCAACGACCATTTTTTCGGACAGATCCGCAAGACGATGTTTTCTGCATTCTGTGATTACTGCCACAAGCTGATATTTCAGGGTTTGAAATGTCAGATTTGTGAGAGAAGATTCCATATTAAGTGTGATCCAGACAGAACAAAGAGGATTGCCTATAAACAGTATGCACTCATTCTTATTGTTATCATTTCGATTCTTGAATGTTTCTAGGGATGTAACTGGTAGTTAGTTTATTCTAATTTATTTTTAAATTAAATGAACATATATTAAATGAAAATGCATTGCGATACTTGCCACTTTTTAGTTTCGTAATCGAAATTTTATTCGATTGTATGCAAAAGTGACTGGCTCGTTTGGCTTGGCAAGCAATATAGTGATTAATTAGTTTATTTAAATATATAATTATTAACTTTTTTTTAATTGGACGATCGGTGACTCGAAGAGTATCTCAACCCTCGCCGACGCGCTGTCATTTTTTTAATTAAATATTCATCAGGCCTCCTCAAGAGTTCGCGCAAACCTCTCAAAATTTCACCACTCGGTCGAAGTCGCTGCCACGGACTTCTGTGGGTCACCAGAGGTCGACCTCTTTTCCCAATGTCAACCAACTCAGTGCTGAGCAGCCCTTGGTAAGAGAAATTAACAATGGTAGTTGTTGTTACGATGATGATGGTAGTGATGATGATGACGGTAACAGTCATGTAATTTATTTACTAATTTTCTATCAAATATTTACGAAATTGTTATTCTTCTAAAAAAATTTTAAATTTCTTATTTACTATTTGCACCAATTCAACCTAGCATCATTATCAGTGTTGTTTAAGTTTTTATTGGTTAATTAATTTGATTGATTTTGATTGGCTGCTTAACACAGGGAGTTCAGGAGTTTTCCAGGTGGTATCATCCTATTACGACAAGTAAGTGTTCTTATTCGAATTTTCTCCATGATAGTTAATTTTTTTTGAAATTTTCACATGGATTTTTATACTTCTTCTTTGTATTATGTCTTTTCAATATTATTTAATAGCAGACAGCTCAGCCAATCAGCCCACATCTTCCACCCTACCCAAGGGACAAAGCTACAGTGCCCATGCCTCCCCCACCAACAATGCCAAGGTTAGACCAAGAGCCCGGTCAGCAGAGACTTCAGACAACAAAAAATTGGTGAGTAATTTTCAAGGTCGCACCGACCGCCGTACCCGACTCCGACCGAGCACCGGCTCTTCTTCTGATTGGTCGACGTATTTTTTCGAGCGACGGATCTCAGGCGTTCTAGAGACGCGTCGACGTCGTGATTCTTAAATTTCGTAATTCCCCCGCTGTGTACGAACGATATTTACATCCTCGTTTGACGTGTCGTTGAGTGCGATTTAAACAAATGTGCATTTTGTTGCTGGACGACAAAACAAATAATTGATACAGGCTGCCCGAGTAGTAATTTTTAACACTTACGTAAAAATTTATTTAAACATTATTATGTCTTACAAGGGATTATTGACATATATTTAAATTATTCTCTAAATAGAAATTATCTTTAAATTATAATTGTGTCATGTTATATCCTGCATCTGCATTGAATATTAACTTGTTATCTTGTAAATGTACTGGGACTTACAACTTTTTCTTCTTATAATTGTTATTATCATTAAATACAATTAAACTGCTATTAGCATTTGCTATTTTCCAAACTGTTGTATCGTGTGATGTTTTTATTTAACTTGAAGCGTGAATAATGGTTTTAATTGCATGTTCATCGTCTTCCATTGGCCCGATTAATTGCCATCCCGTAGTGATTATCAAATGTTGAATATTCATTATGCTTTAATTAATATTCATTATACTTTAATTAATATTAATTACACTTTAATGAATATTAATTATACTTTTATTTTCTTATTTGACAATCAATGTCAAGGTTTTTCAAATATTTTTTTAAAAGCGATCACGAAGAGATTCCAATGAGGAGTGGGAAATTCCCGAGAACGACATCATCGTCGGCTGTCAAATCGGTTCCGGTTCATTCGGCACGGTCTTCAAAGGCCAGTGGTACGGTCCAGTGGCCATCAAGAAACTCAACGTCAAGGAACCAACGCCGGCCCAGCTGCAGGCTTTCAAGAACGAAGTAGCTGTACTAAGGTTGGTGGAATCGCGCCATGTCAGATCCAACCTAATTTTCATTATTAATACTATTTTTTTATGGGAAATATTCGATTGGGTAATTTTTTTATGAAACTTTATTTTGTCATTAACATAATTTATTCTTGACGTTTTTGCAAAATTAAGTGCAGCACTGTTATTCATCTTTTACAATCAATGGCCTTGAAGCCCTTTAGGACTTATGCCACTTTAAATTTTTCAAACATTATTATTATTATTCTCATTGTGTATACTAATAACTCTGCGCCGACAGGAAAACCCGACACGTAAACATTCTATTGTTTATGGGGTGCATATCGAAACCCCATCTGGCCATCATCACCCAGTGGTGCGAGGGATCGAGCCTCTACAAACATCTCCACGTCAACGAAATGAAATTTGACATCAACCTCCTCATCGACATAGCCAGACAAACTGCTCAGGGCATGGAGTGAGCTTAATAATTATTTATTTCGTTAACGCTTTCGTTTTTTTTCCCGGGGCCGAGTGAAACGGTGCGATCCCTGCTGCAAACCTTTTGGGGGAAGTTGCCTAGGTGTGTTCCGAGACGCAGACGATCTTGCTTCGTCGAGATCTCAGTAACTTTATTTTTCGTTTGTTACTAACGTCATCGACTGATGCTTGCCGTGAACTAATTTGAATGAGCAGCTGTTGTGTGCTTGTGTTGTCGTGACAACCAAACGGTCCCTAACGTTCGAAATCGTTCTTGGGCAAGGCACGTGCCATGTTCTCTATCGGCTAAACTCTTCAAGTTCTAGGACGCCTGATAACATAAAACGACGTGCAACAGGCATTTGAATGTGTCCAAAATATCTTCAAAATAATTCAAGCTACCAATCCAAGAATATCTCTAAATGGGGCGTGGGTTGTTAGAACTGTGTACAGACTCTGAGTTCATGTGTGTTTATTTGTTTATTTACACATCACATGCGCATATATATATATATATATATATATATATATATATATATATATATATGTGTGTGTGTGTGTGTGGTTTATAGAGCGATATTTATATACTTTTAATCATTAGGAAAGCTTTTTCTAAAAATATAAAAATTTGTTTTTTTTTTCAGCTACTTGCATGCTAAAAATATCATCCACAGAGATCTCAAATCCAATAGTGAGTTTTGCAGTGATGATAGTGATACTGGTCGGTGATGATGATGATTATAGTGGTCATGATAATGATTTAGTAATAACTCTAATGCTGGGAACACCTCAGTATTTGTTGAGAGATGTGTGAGTAAAATTGTTTTTATTATTGTGGTGTATTAAGATTAAAATAATTTTTTTTTTCATTTTTCTGTGGTTTAAGTCATTTTCACATAGTTTTGATGCTGCTTCCTTCGCAGATATCTTCTTGGCGGACAACTACTGCGTCAAAATAGGCGATTTCGGACTGGCGACGGTGAAGTTAAGGTGGAGTGGTTCGTACCAGTACCAGCAGCCATCCGGGTCTGTCATGTGGATGGTTTGTTGTTTACTCATTGTTTTTGTTAGTTATTAATAAAATGTGCTTGATAACTTGAATGTGTGGATTTGACCATAATATGTGGATTTGACCGTGACATGTAGATTTGACCGTAACATGTAGATTTGACCGTAACATGTAGATTTGACCGTAACATGTAGATTTGACCGTAACATTTAGATTTGACCGTAACATGTAGATTTGACAGTAACATGTAGATTTGACCATAATTTGATAAACTTCAAAAAATTCACTGTTAGGACAAAAAAGCAAGAAGTTTGTTGACCCCCTTTGTGCTACAGGACTCCATTAGATTGATGAATCGTATTGTTCCTGAAATCCTCTTTCTTTTTTTTCTCTTTCTCTCTCTTTCACTCACTCACTAGCACAAACACTCTTTCAATTGTTTCCTGAATAATATCTTCCAATCTTAAGGATTTCTATTTTGTCATTTCTTAAAATAACTCAAGGACTGGAGAGCTTTCATCTTTTTTCTTTCTTTCCTTCTTTCTCTCACTCTCTTTTCAGTTACACTCCATCTAATGATAATCCCAATTAACATACGCAAGTGATTTACATCAAAACTATATTAAATCTTTATATTTTATAGTTTTGTTTTTAATTCCAGTCACCGGAGATCATTCGCATGAAGGACACTGATCCGTACACCTTCAAATCGGACGTGTACGCATACGGCATCGTACTGTTCGAGTTGGTCTCCGGACAACTTCCGTACAAGATCAGGGAGAGGGACCAGGTTGGAGACTATTTTTTTTTAAATCGTTAAATTCGGAAAAAAATTAATTTCAATTAATTTTATGACCACACTTGTTAGAAATAGGGTCGGATGTTAAAACATTGAATTTCAAATCTATTTTTTTTAATTGACATTTGCCATGGTGAGATAATAAAGACTTGATTTCATTCACAAATAGAGGGTATAATTTGGTCATGTTTCACGACCATCTTATAATATAATGTAGTCGTGGAATATCATCACAGTTCATGTAGTCATGGATTATCATCATCACAGTGCATTATTATTGTCAAAATAAAAATACCATTTCATTTTAAAGTGAAGTGTAAATGGGTGTCATAATGTTATAATATGAAATTTCCATATTTTATTATTATTTCTCATTTCAGATAATGTACATGGTTGGTAACAAGCTGTTAAAGCCAGATATCTCGGTTGCAAGAAAGGACACACCCAGGGATTTCACGAGGCTACTTGAAGAATGCATTAATTTCGACCCCGATAAAAGACCTCTCTTTCCTACTGTTTGTGAATTTTTGTTCAATTTAAATTTATAAATAAATTTTATTTATTCCTATCAGCATCATCAACAATGAACTATTTTCTCTGAACTCTTGATTGAATGGATGCATGAATTTAATTTACAATTTAGTTTATCATTTCTTATTCAATTTATCATTTCTTATTTAATTTATCATTTCTTATTCAATTTATTCATTTCTTATTTAATTTATCATTTCTTCTAAATTTAATTTAATTTTCCAGATTTTATCCAAAGTTCAAGACCTCGTGAAAAAACTGCCGAAGGTCACGAAGAGCGTCTCCGAGCCCACCCTCAGTCGGTCGTTCTTCGGAGACGAATCGGATTACGCGTACAACTGCACCTCCCCGAGAACCCCGATCAATTCGCAACACGTTTACTTGTATCCCTCGTCTGTAAAGTGCAACTGAAACGTTGTTGTTGTTGATATAAAGGGTGGCTATAAAGAGACGGCACTGGGGGGCGTTCGTTTTATAGCAGCTCAGGTGTGTGTGTGTGTGTGTGTGTGTGGTTGTTTGTGACTGAGGTGGCGCGAAGAGTTTTAATGATTTTTAATGCCGATGTTGGTGTGATTTTGAGGTAGGAATGGAAAGAATGCTCGTAGACAATCTTCAACTTATATAACTATAGTAATAAACATACATACATACATACATACATACATACATACATACATACATACATACATACATACATAAATACATACATACATACATACATATACATACATATGTATGTATGTACATTGTAATGCTTGCATACAAATACAAATCCTTGTTTGTACATTTAACATTAAAGTGTATGTATCGACATTGGCATTTCAAATTTTTTTTAGGATTAATTATTATATCAAATCACTGGCATTGAAGTTTCTGTGCAGCCCTCAAATCATGTGACTGAATTATTTAATTATGCAAAAAAAACCGGATGTAAATCTTTACGTTATATTACTTCTCAAATTGTACGCATCGAGAGTTACAGGTGAAAAAGACAATCTCCTTTTTCATCATTCGAGTGTATGGGTGACGTCAGGTACGCACGGAAAGCTTAATGCTGTTTATTGAGACTGTCATCGATGCATTCTTAAATTATTCATTTATTTGGTTAATTTTTTAAATCTTTAATTGCCATAAATAAGTATATATATATATATATATATATATATATATGCATGTGTTTAGGCTTTTAACATTTGTGCAGTCATCACACCAAAAGTAGAAGAAAGAATAAAAAAGGAGGTTCTGTCAACATTTAATCATACAAGGGGATTGTGTCTTATTATTATATATATATATATAGTTACACTACTTACTCGCTTCTGGGTTTTTGGTGGATAACCTGATCAGTACCTTTGTACAATATAATTGTTGTACTTTTAAAAGACACTGTACAAACGTAATCACGATGTGGTTTAATCGGATTTTTATTTACATAGTAATTTCAATCAAAATGTTCATCTCACCATTTTACACTTCTTTTCTTCCCTGAGTGTATTCTCTCTCTCTCACTCTTTTTCTCATGAAGCAGTAAAGAAGAATAAGTAAAGTTGTACTAAGTAACTAAGTACTTGTACAAATACGGAGCAATTGCTGTGATGGTTGGTGCTTGTCGTGTTTGTTGTCCTGCTTCTTGGAATTTTTAAAAAATGTATTTTGCTATTTTCTCCTTCTTTAACCCCCTTCTCTCTCTCTTTCTCTTTCTCTTTATTTTTTGTTCTGGAATGCCACTTTTAAAAAAAGTGCAAACGAAATTGTTTATACAAAATTGGGATTTATTTAATATCCGTTAATCGAGCCACACGATCAACATTGTTCGTGTGCGTGTGCACACACACGACATTGTTGATGTGTCTTTGTTCAATTTTAGAAAATGCTATTTTATTTATTTATTTATTCATTCATGTGTTTATCATTGTTGATCAAATTTTTTCTAGCAGAATGTTTGTTGTAAAACCAACTAAGGTAAACTTGATTTTTCAACTTTTGAGTTTCATCGATTTTGATACGTGGCGCATTTTTTTATTTTTTAAAACTTTCTCTCCTTCTCTTTCTTTCTTTCTTTCTCTCATTCTCACTTTGTGACAGTTTTATTTGTGAAGTGTTCCAAAAAAAAAAAGAAAGAACAGAACAAAATTTCCATCTAGTAAGAGAGATGGCGCTCTAATTTCAATCGCATTTCGCATGAGCGAAGCTTGAATTTCAACCAATTTCAATAAGAGACCCGACGTCGTTGTATCACACAAACTTTTTGTTTTTCATTCACCTTGTTAGCTCTGAATTTTGAATTTTATAAATTAATTTTTTTTAAATGTTGTTTGTTTTTTTTAATTCCTATTTTATGTAGTCGAAATAATGAAATTTTAACATCCGAGTTTTGAGAAATGTTAATATTCAGGTGACTCTTATTTAATTAAATCTATTCCTAACAGAGTTTTTTTGCAACAAGACGATTACTGACTGATTACCATGTACATGTAGGGTGTGTTGAAACTGGATAATTGTTCTATACATGTGAGCAATTGATCAGATTGCAAATAAGTTCAGTTAGGTATGGATTTATTGAATTAATTAATTATTATTCAGAGAATATCTGTATATATATTTGAGAAAAAATACCATTTTAAAACATAAAATATTCACATTATTGCAACTTGTCTGATGAAGCCTGTACTCCTTTTTTTCACACGTGAAACCATTTTGTTTCAAGTAGAAATCGAAGAAGCTCGTCAGATGCCGATCTGTAATACCAAACAATAACAAAATATTGACATAATTTTTTACAATTAATTTTACACATCTAAGAGTTAAGTGTATGGTTGTCCACGCGGTACGGGGCTTGAAACCGTCCGGTGATGGCGGGGTAGGTGCGTCAGTCGAGTTATACAACATTTCTGTTGGGTGTCCTGTGGCTCATGATGGGGTTTCAAGAAATTCAAATTTGTACTGCTAATCATCGTATGGAAATCTTACTTCAAGGCATAAGTTGGTATCGAATTGTTGAAAACAACATAAAACTCTCTGTCATCTTTCCGGAATGCATAACACTTGTATCTCTCGAGGCACATGTACGTGGCGGCTGTTACATTCTGCTCTTCAACTCTGCACTCGATCAAAATATCTAGAAAAGATAAAATAATAACAATTGACACGATTTTGAAACAAATAAAACTTAATCGAGAAATATTTTATTAAGGGTAAGCAGTTTTATGTTATAATTAAATTTGTAGCACCGTACCACCTGTGATTTCTGTCATTAAAGAAGTTAAGCATTACTTACCCTGTCCGGTGTTGGTCACCATTGAATCTTGCTTGAATATTTTGTGGGCGGCGTGTTGGTAGAATGTCTTTAAAATTTTTCCGTTCTCTAAATCTAAATGTAAATTAGAGCATTAAAAAACTACATAGTTGGTGAAAAGACTGGTTGTTATATATATATAAATGACTGTCTGTCTGTTTGTCCTTTAAACAAATCCAAACTGCTGGACCAGTTTCAATGAAATTTGGCATGGAGGGTAGATCTCAAAGAGGAGAAAAAGATAGGGTAGTTTTCCATTTATTATGCCCGAAAAACCTCCCTGCCAGACCCATGTAAGGTCATCAAATTTAGTTTACAAAACAAAGTTTAAAGACGGTTTCAAGCAACTTTTAACAAATCTATTTATTTAATGTTTAATGGGGGAAAAGAAGTTAGGAGGGAAAGGAATAGAGAAAAATTAAGAGGGTATGGGAGAGAGCAAGTGGGAAAGGGAGAGCTAGCAGGAAAGGGAGAGGCAGAAAAATGAGAAAGAGAAAAACAGCAAAAGAAAAACCCAGATAGTTGTTTATATTTGATAATTATATTGTCTGTAATATTTAAAAAAGAAGTATTTTGATTTTTTTTAAATTAAAAATTTAGAAAACAATCAGTATTTAAATTAAAAATTGAATGATGTTGAATATCGGAGGGAAGTCATTTAAGAATAAGAATGAAACAACCACACACACACCTGAGCTGCTATAAAAAGGGAAAGCATTAAAATGCTTGATGTAATTTATGCCAAACTAGAATGCTGTACAGTCATGGCCTTGATTTTTGGGTTTTAAAACCGAGATTTGTGTGCCAAGTATAGGGATCTTAGTCCTGAAAAAATGGGCCGGGTCTGAAATTTTGATACACGAAACGGGTTGGGCAGTGAAAAATCTCCCCATGTAGTACTCCACGTCAAGCTTCATAAAAATCTCCAGAAACTTAAATGTTGGTAGGTACAGCATTTCTACCCCGTACCCCCGAATGACTTGCTCTTATGATTATAGATTCATAAAATTTATTATAGATACCTTTGTCTCTTTCGGTTTTGTTCACATCCGTGCACGTGAGAGAGCGATGAGAGGATTTGTTCAAAATCAAGAAGCTGTGGCAGAAAGTTATTTGATATCAATGAAAGAGTTCAGCGATAAAATATTCTAATTGTGAACATTGACTTAGCATTGTGTTTTTTTAAGTTTCATTAAGTACATTTCTTGTGCATCCTGTGCAAGATATTCTCAAACTTTAAATTTCAAAATATAATTCAAACAGAGAGATTCAACTCTCAAGACTCAACAGCGTTCTTAAATTATTATTTTAATTATTAAGGCGGTCGATAAAACACCATCGTTAGTGGTTGATCGGATGATGATGATGATACTGCTAAAATTATGCCCAAATTTTAACATTTTTTTTTAGTAAAAAAAAACGCTTGTAAAAAGTTTCAAACACCTGACAATATCCTGGTTGGCAAATTTCATTTGAGGAAGGGAGGTGTTTATCATTCTCGAAAGGTTTTGTAAATGATCAAGATTTCCCCTGCCGAAGTTTAAGCTGCTTTGCTTGCCGACTTCTCCGTCCCAGTAATTTTTAGTCTGTTTCCGAAATCGAAAAATGGAGATGGAGCAATTAAATGAATTTGAAATTGCTTTGAGCATCCTATTTGTTATTATAAAAAAATATTTTTAAAGAATTGAATGTTTAAACTAATTACTTTCAAGACGATATCGCTCAACGATGGATTCTCACCGCAAAGCAAACAAACCACTCCGTCTTTGATCAGTTTCAGCACCACAAGTCTTAGACCTTGCTGTAATAAAAAACGTCATAAAATAAAAAAACACCAGTGTTGGTTTTAACGCTATGACAACCCCGTGCAATGAGAGATGCTACTAAAGATTGGCACATCTAATAAAACAACGTTTTCTTATATATAACAATCACCTCGCTAATTCTCCAAATGATATAATTAATTGATTTCGATTAGAAAAAAATTTCCACCAGCCTCGGGAGAGGTGTCGGGTAGGTAAACGACCGTTTCGATGATGTTCGGGAAAGATTGGGAGGAGACTAGAGAGTTGACGAGAATTTGAAGTAGGACCAACTCCGTCGGAGTGAGCTGGAGGAACTTTGTCGTGGATGCCGACAATCGACCTTTCACGAAGCAGCAGGCGAGCTTTACTTTCATGCTGCTTGCGTATCCGTCAAATTGTAGCTGTTACAAAAAAAAGTAATTGAGGATTTGCAGATATTTTTTATTTAAATACTGTTTTTATACGAAAATTTATATAGCGCCGTGTGCAGCAGAAACTGCTTAAAGGATGTTGGATTCTTTTTAATAGAAATTCATTGGTTGAATTGATATTTTGTGTTGTACTGAAGTTCAATGCTTTTATGGAAAATAATAATAATAATATCTTTATAAATATCTTAGATTGAGATATTTAATTTTGATTTGACTACTTATGAAACGATACTGATATACCAGCTTCTTAATAAATTTATTTGCTCATTTAAAAACAAGACCAACACAAGTCCACCACACGACCGCTTAAGCAGAAACTTTTCCAACTACCTGGAATGCAGGGAGATCCGGTGATGAGAGAGAATCGACTGTCATGGTAGTGACACACCAGGGAATATCCTTTCCTATCAGGGTGTCCACCAGTTGATAGCATACCTGGAGTAGTAAATGCCTCAATCTGTAATTTATGTTGATAATTAAATCTATTCTGTTTTTTTTTTTCAAATAAAGATTTTTTTCTCTCAGAAACCAATTCATACGGAGATATGGAGCACACGATAAATAACATGTTGTCTTATTGAACAACAGTTCAATAAGTATATTAGAACTGTATGAGTAATGCAACATTTAAAATTGGCAATAATTCAATCGACTTGGAAATTCAGGAATGTTAGCATGTTAAAATGATCATTTGTCCTGTCTCTTTTCTAAATAAATTGTTTTCAAAATTTGGCCATGATGTACTTACTGAGTGAAGATAAATTTGTGTGAAGATATAACATGCACGTACATCAAAAATGAAATCAAGCCGAAATCCTGCGTCCTAGAAGTCTGCAGATTCACGATACGCAAACAATCATCAAATTAAAAGAAATTATGAGCTCAAACAAATCCAACATTCAATCCTCTTTTGAGTCGATCGAAACTGCTGTTGAGCGACAGTAGCGAGGATCCCAGCATGAGAACGAATGAGCCGTAGATGAGCGCAAACAGTCTTTCGTGCAACCAATCCTCGTCTGGAGCATTCGTCGCCATGATCAGTGTTACGCTGTGAGAATATGCCAATAATATAAAAGCATTTTTAGCGATTATATTTTTGTTTTTTTACTCAAGTGCTCAAATAATTATGTTGCTGCTATAACTATAAAATTACAAAAGGTTAAAATAATTAATACAAAATTAGATTTTAACAATAAAATACTTTTTGTTGAAAGTTTTCCAACAAATGCAGACATCTCCTGATGTTGTTTTCATCAACTTGACACCATATGATGAGCAGAATGCATAAATTCCATTTAGTGAACTTATGACTGGATCAGGCAGCTTATAAATGCAAATTGTATTACTTATAAAATGACTTCGTAGTATTTTAGTATTTTAGTTTTAGTAAGTACTTTTCCCAACATCGTATTCACCGATTAATTTACTTATTTAAAACTTTAAAGTCACAAATAAGTACACACTTCTGGAACCTTTCCCAAAGAGCGGGTGAATAACGGCAAACCCGAATTTTCGTTCATACATATCAAATGAAAAAATGTGCTTTCATTCATTATTCAAAGTAAAGGCATCATATTACGTCTACGCACAAACGTAGCTAATGAACACACGACATAACAGATTGTTGATGTTTACATTTGACATTGTTGTGATGACACACTAATCGACAAAAGGTTCTATTTAATTAACGTTTTTAATTGCAATACATTTTAAAATTGTAATAAAAAACTTTTTTTAATAAAATAAAATAAAAATATTATGTTAATAATTAATTGCGCATGTTAGTTATAATATCATGTCAGCTGTGCCTCGCCACACCTGCTCAGGTGTAACAGTCGTAGCGGAGAACACCTCAAGAAACTTGTACACTACAACTTCCGCACTGGTCTATTTTTTTCGAGTTGGTCCGTTTTTACAGGCCTGAGGAAGAAAGAAAATGAAAGAGAGAGGGGGAGAGATGTATGAGAAAGAAAGAAAATAAATAAATAAATAAAGAGAAACAAAAGCTTTTTAAAATGAGAGAAAAAAGAAACAAAAGATTTTTTTTAATTTGTATGATATTTTGAAGAACAACTGTTTGACAAGGATTTCAAGAATACGAAGAAAAAAGAAAAAAAGAGGAAGAGAGATTGACAATTAAAGCCTTTTTAGAAATGAGAGAAAGTGACAAAGAGATAGGTAGATAAAAAGAAAAATAGAAAGAAAGATAAACAGATAGGAAGAAATAAAAAAAGAGGGCAGAGAGAGATAGTGTGTAATAACTAATATACCAACATAAATATTAAATCTTTTATGAAATTTTCAACCGGTATGGGTTTTATCATAAAACTTTTTAAGACCAAAAAATCCGATCAACGCCAGGCATCCCAGCTCCATGCTGCCAATGTAGTATATGGGATCCATTGACATCAAAATTGAAGGCACGCGAAAAAAAATAAATCAACCAGTTAAACTGCTAATGTACACATGAATTCAGTCTTAAACAAACAAACAAAAAACAATAAATTCAGTTCGTTGAATTTGTACGGGCATGTGGAATCTGTTATCTGTGTACAATAAAGAAAAAACAAACTTTTAAAATATTAAAAAAGTTGGAAATTTAAAACAGCTACGAGCATCTCTCCTTTAAGAAAAAATAAGTTTTTTGGCGACGGATCTAAGTCTTTTCCTCAAACTTGATTGGTTTCTTGGTGGAAATATGAGAGATGTTGAGGACGTTCCAAGCCGGGTTGCTTCCAGAGACGATTTGACGAGGTTGGCTATGGATGACATCGAGTTGATACTCGAGTGTCCTCCCTGTTGGGATGAAGTTCCCTCTGAAGATTGAGTTTCTTTCGTGGAGGGGATTTCTTCGTCTTCATCCGGTGTAATCGGGGGAGACATCATGGTGGATGTCGATGCGGGGTCCACACGAGTAGCGGACGACTCCAATATTAACGTCTCGTTCTGAGGATCTCCGGTCGCTGGGAATTCGTCGTAGTTCGAGCTGGTTGAGTGAGGTTGTGACTGAGTGATGGATAATGACGATGAATCAGCGGTTATGGGAGCGAAGAATCGTCCTGAAGTCGGTTTTTGGCGCGCAGAAAACGTGGTGGTGGTTGTCGTCGAAGCGGGTTCGTCAGTAGCGGCTGGTATTTTTGAGACTTGATGAAGCGACTGCGTAATCTCAAAACGATTCGATGGCGATGTTAACGGAGCAGCGGCCGATTTGCTCCGGCGGTTCGGCAGAGGTCTGAAGTCTTCGTATAATAAGTTTGAATTTATGTCGAGTGTTTCTCTTAAATATTGAGTTGTAGAATGAATGGATGTTAGGTGTTCGGCTTCGTTTGAAGTACTGCAGCTGTCGGCAAGAGGCGGTGGGAAGAAATTGATATTTCTCTTTTCTTGCCGACGGCTGATCGGCCGTTCAGTCGATTCTTCGCAAGACTTTGACGGCTGGAAGCTAAGTATTTCGTCTTCTCGAAACTTTGAGTAGACATTGTTATCGCTAGTGGAATGATTTACTCGAGAATGTGAAACGGCTAACGACTGATGTTGAGAAGATGCGTTAACTTTTAAATAGAAATTTCTAGCAGCAGAATTGCTTTGATTTTCGAGAGCCTCGTCATGCTCTCTCTTTCGACGAAAAATTCCGCAGACGCCGCATCGACGACACGCCGGCGTGTCGTGCAGGTAGCGACCGCAACAAAATATGAAGTCGCCGCCGCTAATCGTTAAAGTACAAGAGCTGCAGATTTTCTTGTAGCGTCTGCGGTAGCAAGCAGTGCAGCAGAGTCTGGAAACTGGATCGATCTTGTCAGGTTGGCAGCAGTCCTGAGAGCAGTGACCTCGCCGAAGATTTCTTATTCTCCTCCTGTCAAGTACTTCATGCTCTTCGAGTATGATCAGCTGTCCTGCTGTAGTTATGGCACAGTTGCACTCCGTACAGATCACGTGCTCTTTATGGAAAATTTTTCCGCCCATCGTCTGGCAGTCATTGTGGAATATCAACTGCAATTATTAGAGAAAAAAAAGTTGTATAAAAACAATTAGATGTATTAGAAATAGTGACAAACAAACACGTATGTAATTTAATTGTGTGTGTGTGTATGTGTGCATGCGTGAATTTTATCATGGACATCTAGAACCAAACAGAATTCCCGTGCAATTTACATCTAAACCGCCAAAACGTTCAAAATGATTGAATATACACTGAAACAATTAGGCGCCAAGTTGCGCGATACGCGATAATAAATTTATTACATGCTGAATGAAGCATTCAAGTGAGACTCACTTCTTCACAGGCGAAACATCTGCCCCTCAAAAGCTCCGAGTAATGCCTGGCACAGTAGATCAACGACCTTGATACCGGGTAGAAGAGGAAATCGACGAACGGTCTCAGGCAGTGAACACACTCGAAGCATTCCAAGTGCCAGGTCTGTAACTGTCCCCCGTTGCTTCCCGTGGTGGCCACAACGAGAAGGGTCGTGCCACCGTCTGATCTCGGGTCGGGATGGCGAAATGGAGTTCGGTGAGGTCTACTGATCATGCTCTTTTTGCACTTTAATAAAAAAATGTTCATTATATAGATGTCTTAATTATAGTGGAAGAAAAATAAAACTCACTTTTGAGCAGAAGAGGTTTTGGATCTCGGCGTTTTTGGCTTCAACCAGGCTAGCTTTCCTCTCAGAGTTCTTCCTCAGTTGCTCGCACTTTAGAAAGTCATCTATGTGCTTTTTGCTAACCAGACTTGTGCAAAACCTAAAGAATCGAAATCGGATTAGCCAGCATTTAAGTTATGAAAATAAAAAGAGCTTAACTAAAAAGAAGAAATAGGTGCTTATTTATTTATCGTTTCCAGTTAACTAATGAACCGTGCAGCAGCGTGACTGCCTATTATGTATGAATTAATGAACTGCTTACGGAACTCAGTGAAACTAACACGAACCATTATTTTAAAATGCTAATTTTTTCAGTCGTAAACCGGTTAATAATCAAATTTGCAGCTCGCGATCATCGCACTAATTTTTTTTTTTTTTTTATGATAGTTTATAGTCCTTTACACCAAGTGTTTTAAGACTGAATTGGCTGTATGTAGGAAGCACATAAGTACTTCCTGTCGTGGATCAAAGTTTGATCCTTTTAACTGTCCCTCCTCCTTCATCCAGGCTTGGGACTGGCTCGCAATTAGCGAGGCGGAGTTATCATCGCACTAAGTGAAACATCTACATATATACGAGCAGCAAACGAGGGTGGATCCAGCAAATTGAAATTGCAGGTATAAATTTATATAATAGCTGCAGGGCAAAGTTGCAACAACAATAATAATGACAAACTTCGGAGTGTGTCAAACGCGTGCGTGTCGCTGAGTACGATCGGGTCACGCTAGCGGCTAGCCAGGGGCTAAAAAAGTTTTCAAAAGGGTGACCCACGTGTTGAATAAATTAATTTCATTAACACAGGATATTGTTTTATTATTGTCTCTGAATGTACTTTTTTAATCACAAATCAACATCTTTTTTTATCTCCTAAATCAAACGTTTTGAATCACATTAGCATTTGGCATCGCGTAAAATCGTAAAATGTAAATCATAATTTACCAACAATACCTATGCAATTCTAGATATAGATATAGCATTTAGAATTTAGACTCTAAATTAGTCTAAATTTAGAAATCTATAGTATTTATGGACAGTATAGCTATCAACTATCCACGAATGAAATAAAAACTTTTCTTTGCTCGCTTAAAAAATCAGAAAGCATCAATTGAACAGCATGGGTACCCGCCCCACGCTGTTTTGAATTACCAACCGCAATCTCTGACACTAATACACGAGGAATCGAGCCATCGTAACAAAATGTCAGGAATATTAAGATATCGTAACAATGTCAGGGATATTAAGGTATCGTAACAATGTCAGGGTGGCATTGCAGAATATTCACTGAAACACACACATGATGTGGTTATGATATCCATTGATATGGTTATCAGTTTATTCTATCACCTTTGCTTTATTTATTGTTTTGACATTTATCGCTTAACTCAATTCTTAAATCTTCAGATCAAAACATAAGTAATGTAGCAAATGAAAGCAAATGTGTTAAAAATACCTGGAGTCGAAATCCTGTGGTGGACGTTGATACATAGTCAGTTCGCGTAAATCCTCGGCATCTCCAGTAAAAAACCGTTGCAGATCGGAATAAACTCTCATGATCACCGATTCAGATTGAAAAATCCACAAAGTACGAATAAGCACAACAATGCTGAAACGACTTTTCCGCTACCAGTTTCCCTTAAATCCGCTGTAAAGAAAACGATAATGGTTGTTTATGTATATACACAAGATATTCCGTGCAGTGTTTTGTTCACAAAGTGACGGTATCCTTTGATGAGCGGAATTCCTTTGAAGGACTAGCTATAGCCACCTAGCTAAACACACAGCCGGCCAATAGAAATAGTTGAAAGCTTCGACCACGGCGTATTTACAGCTAAACAAACTAATCTAACACCATTGGGACATGAGCAATCACATTGTAGTAACACTAACAATAACAACAGGTAAATCTTCAAATAACAACTGAGATTTAAAGATAAACCTACCTTAGCTAATAAGTATATAGCAGACTTTGACTTGAACATAACAATTATTATAGCCGATTGCTA
This sequence comes from Erpobdella octoculata, assembly GCA_963978895.1. Taxonomy (NCBI): domain Eukaryota; kingdom Metazoa; phylum Annelida; class Clitellata; order Hirudinida; family Erpobdellidae; genus Erpobdella; species Erpobdella octoculata. The sequence continues at coordinate 21,846,608 of OZ022247.1, read as the reverse complement.
TGCGTATGCACACCGGCTCACAAAAAGGCGCTTAACTCAAAATCGAATCTACAAATCGCTTAAAATGCATATCGACACTCTCTCTTTGTACGGTTGTTGTGTGCGTGCTTTATAAACCAATGCACGTTGTGCGTGCAGCGCAGGCCCCGCCAGAATAATCACTTATTAGTTTAGTAGTACGGCGTAATAAAATGATAGCGTATTGTTCCTTCAATAAAACAACTTGGTTTGGTAATTCGAGAGACAGGCTTTCAATCGCCTGTCCAGCCGTTAAATTCCGTCCTAACAACTTTCATAAAACCAGCTGTAAAATCAGCCGAGTTTGATTTAACTTCCAAACATTGATTGCGTTCTGAATGCTTGCAATATGTGTTTTTTCTTTCAATTAATATACATAACTTTGTGTAAATATGTTCATATTGTTTACAACCTTACAGTGTTCTAACATAGAGTTCGCGATGACATTTTCGCTTAGTTATAAAATTAGCTTGTCGTGATCCTAAATGGTGAATTGGTTACCTGCTGTAACTTTGTTTACTTACAGATTTGAAGATGTTTATTATTTTACAAGCTAATCAAGACAACAATATCATAGATATACTACGTAATAATAATAATTATGTGATATAAATATTCTGTTAAAAAATAACATAGCTCAAAAATTACAAATATTAGTGTTTACAGTTATAAAAGAAATAACCCCGTGCTAACTAATTCCACCAGTTGTGCTGTTTATTAACGTCCTTGTTAGTTTTTCAGCGATTAGAATCACCACCATCAGCTGTTGAACGCTACAGACATTTTACAAGCTTTTGTGGACGTTATTGCGTAAAAGATTAGAGATCATTCCTTGAACTTGTGATAACAAGATTAAACTTAAAAGAGGGAGTTATTACTGCTGCTATTATTCCTGTGATGCCAGATTTGGAAAAGATGCTGGTTAATATGTAATTTGAATGCAAAAGTAAACTGTAATAAAAAAAAATGGCATCGGACTGCTTGGGATCTAATATCACTAATATGTATTCATAATGACAAAATCAAAACGTTTACAAGGTTGAAATAAAAAGAATTCAAAACGCAGCAAGGCTGGTGGGAAGTAATTCACAAGCTATTTCACAACGTTTTACTTAACTCGCTTTCGTCTCTCTGTTTATCTTTCTGTCCAGATAAATTATTTGTCTCAATCGCTCTGATTACAATTAAGCTCTAAATGAACATCAAAATCCGTATTCTCAAAAAGGTGGCGGTTCATAAAGTAAAAAAAACCATTTTGATTTAAGAATAAAAAAATAAGTTGGGGCTGAACGTTGAGAAACCCCCGTGTTTCGAAATTTTTCAGGGGGTGGACAGTCCCCAATAACGCGGACAAATACTGCTAATCGTTGAACTTTTTCAGTGGGACATGCACACTTTAACTTCAGTTTAGTAAAGTAAATAGCGAAAGGAAATAAACTTTTTAAAGTTTATTTGAAGTGATCCGATCACTTCCGTACGGTAAATAAAATAATCGAACCTTCTTTGACTGACCGCTGACCACTCATGCTCAAGTGCTGACCGCTGACCACTCATACTCAAGTGCTGACCGCTGACCACTCATACTCTAGTGTTGACCGACTGATCGGGTTCAAACAGTCGTCATATTGTGACCCGATGTCGGTGCTAGAGGCTAGGGGGCGCCAAAAAGGGGCGAAATATCAGTGGAAATTTTGGGAAACATACTTACGACTACCCCCCCCCCGGTCACCAGCTATAATTTATTTGAGGCAAAAGTGTATAATGTTTTCAACCCCCCCCCCCGGTTATCAGTTATTTTTGGAGGCAAAAGTTTAAAAAGTGTTTTGAAAATGTTGGGAAAAGTACACACCACACCACTACTCCCGTATATCAGCTATTCTTGGAAAAAAGTTGACAGACGGAAATTTTTAGTGGCGCCACTTGTTTCAGCGACAGTTGTTACTTCATGAACACAAGCTGGGGGGGGGATCCTATCGAAACTTCATTTCAAGCAGAGAGAGAAAATAAATCTGAACCGAACTTTTGTATGGATACGATAAGCTCAAATTCGCTGCCCCTGTCTGTCGTAGTAGTAAGAAGGGTATGAACATGGAATTCTAGATATAGCATATCTAGATATCCATGGTATGAAGCTCTGGGTCAGACTCCCTGGAGTGTGGAAAAGATAGAAAGAAAGAGATGCGGATGAATTTGCAGTAAAAGAATTAAAATCTATTTAATTATCTTCATCTTTGAGAATGTGTACAAATACATTAAGAGTGAATTTCAAGCCTGAGGAAGGGAGAAAGTGTTTATGCATAATGTGGGTGTTTGTGTACTTATGGTCACGTGAAAAGGGAGAGTATTTGTACAGTAATATATGTGTTTAGGTATGAATGTACTTATGGTCATATGAAAAGGGAGAGTATTTGTACATTAATATGTATGTTTAGGTATGTACTTGTGATCATATGAACGCGTGGGGTCATTCGGGGTGAAGTTCGTGATAAATACAGGTAGGTAGGTAGGTAAAAGTGCCCACATGCGGTTGTGTGCGTGATTACACGCTCCGTTAGTTTTCGACGGATACGAAAGCCGGAAGAATGTCTTAATTAGAGCTCACGTGCTATGTAATGTAGTAATGTAGTGTAGATAGTAGATACATAGAAAGGTGAGTCTCCTCATCTACCTGTAGTTTGTTATCGCGTGTAAAAGTGAATTTAGGCATTCGTTGTTCTAGCTCGATGACGTAGTGCGAGCGCCTAGGTATGTGTTCATGTGTGCGTGTGTGTGTGCGAGTGTGTGTGTGTGTGATGGAAAATTGTGAAAGAAAAAGATTTTTTGAAGCAGCCAAAAGTGATAGTAATTATAATTTGTAAGCTTAACAGTAACTATAATTACTCCAAGGATGCTTTATAAGGCTTGGAACAGAAGCACATACACATATCTTGAACTTGAAACACACGTATTTCCGCTAACATTGCAATATTGTATTATTTTATTTGGAAATATTTTGTCTAAATTTGAGATAATTATATTTGATTGAATGAAACTGTCTCACTTTTTTTGGCCTACCCTGTATTATAGTAACACTTCAAAAGAAAACCAAGTTAACAGAAATATTAAAACTGTTCATTATTGGAGACCACATTTCTTCGTTCATATGTTTCTTTTTATAAACTATGCAAACATCAAAAGATAAAATACGGATTAATATAGCTACGTTCCTACCTACCTACCCAATCAAATTAAGAGCCACTAAAGTAATATATTAGATTAAAGAAAATAAATTATAAGTTACTTCAAAAAAGGAAATATTATTAATATTAAAGAAATGGCTAATCAATTCCTTTCTAGACATATCCAGTAGTAGGTTGGTATACTTTTATATTACCTGGATAGATGATTCAATGTGTTATTAAAAACATTAAAGGTGGTGGAAGCGATTAAGCGTGCAAATGTGATCAACCAAAACCATGATCGCTTAAAAATCAACATTTTTTGTTTTTTTCTGCCGAGAAAATATCATTTCAGGTTGAAAATGGTCAAAACATGTTCTTTACTTTAAATTGTCGAAGGCTGGTCATTTCCACTTGGATTTCTCTGCGAGGACAAGATGAATATAAATACATTTATAGAAAAGACCTTTGTTTTTTGTTTATTTAATTAATATATGGAAATATTTTTATATACTTTCATTTTTTCGTGTATGATGATGATGATGCTGACCAGCGCTGTTTTTCCACGACACACACACACATATATACACACATGCATAAACGTACATACACACACACACTCTTCCTACGTGCACGTACATAATACACACGCACGTAACCTGCAAGAAAATGCAAATAATTTTAATACCCGGTTTCAGTGACACGAGGTCACGTGACTTTCTAGATCTTCCAGCGGTGACACTTTGTGAGGGAGAAGAAGAAGGAGATAGTACACGGTGGAGGAACATATGCACCTCTTCCACTTCCAGAAACTGGTGCTTGTAAGCTTGAGGATCTCTCTTTCTCTATTTTCCTTTTTTCAGCTCTCTCTCTCTCCCTTTCCTTTTCCTCTTGTTCTTTCTCCTTATCCAGCCAATCAACTCTGCTGCAGATTAATTTATTTGTAGGTACATTGCACTCACGAGATGAAAGTTAACAAACTTATCATCAACGTACAACATAATTTCTAGTGTCTGTATGTTCGTCAGAAGTTTGCGCAAGGTTGTTTAAGTGACGCTGCAATTGTAAAACAACGATAATTATAGATTTTAATTTGATAAAATCCGACATTTCTGACGGGTTATCTCTAGCTATTAATAATTAACTATTAGTACTTTCATCTTTGCATTGAATAAATCTTCAATTGAAATCTCAAATCATGGGTTTTCAATATCAACCACTGATGGTGTCTGGTACCTAATATACCGAATACCAGACTGGTATGGAAGATGATGACCAGTAGTGCAGAACTTCCGGTCAATTTCACGGACCAATTGAAGTGTTTCTCCCATATCAATGGTTTCTCCCATTCACCTACAGGTCTATTCAATCACACGTGTGTTTTCACTGTCACACACACACACAATCACACAATCACACAGTCACACACAAACACATACTCGAAGAATTATATATTGTGAAATCTCCTAAAGTCCTAAAGCATGTCGTCCGAGTATTACAAAGTACTAGCGAGTGACACTTGAGTTCACGACCTTTCGAATTGACCCACGCTACGTCGCCCTTCGCAGGCATTTCAAAGAGTACAAACAAACACGGGGTTGTTTACAAACAAAGAACATTGTTTTGTCATTTAGTCCGATTCTAATGCGCATGTCAAGTTTTACAGACGTATTGCGGTGTTAAGTTTTAATCCCAAAACTAAAGACATACCGGCATATACTTCGTGATTCAAACTTGACGATATGAACTTGTTTTAACCAGATCTGATTGAAAATTGGTCCATGATACATATATACATATTTATATAGTAATGTGAGCTTTTTCGATTTATGATATATATAATTTCAAAGTTGATTATAAATAACAACTAGCAGCATAATTCACAATTCAGCATGTGACCATGCACATGCATGCACTAACTTACACATGCATATAAGCATAGATGCATGCATAATTCATATGCTTATTTAATTATACATGCGCACATATATGCATGTATTTATGAATATATCAACAAAAGTTTCTTTAACTTTATAATATAAGCTCGAAAAACTCGTGTGACCTTCAAGGTGAAAGTTTGACCTTCTCGTTGAGCCAAAAAAAATCATTTCGCCGTACAAAAGTAGTTGCATTCAAAGACAAAAATCACACAATGAAATTGCTGAATGATCGAATGAACTCATTTCCTTTAGAAAAAATGAATACATTTAGGGATGTACCGATGGTTGTAGGTATGCATGCATATATATAAAATTTCTATAAATATAACATCAGTATTACCATTTAAATGAATGTTTGAAGATCACGATTTGAAGGAGTCAAGGGTAATGTTTACCCCTACCCCTTCATGGACTTCAATGTCACAATAATGATCCAATCTACTGAGGCCACCGTATCATTGTTATTTGATAGATTTTTTTAAATTCTTTTTTATTTTTATTTTTACAGAGAAATGTCTAAATGACAAGACTCGAATCGGTGACAGTTTAACTCTTTCTGGATTACATTCTAATATTATGTTCACTGACGCCAATAAAAATAATGACAATAGGTATACTTTCAATTACTTTTAAAGGAATATAATTATTGACCCAGCAGCATAGCCGACACGTTTGGAGTTCTATTGCTATTACATCTGTTACATCTATTGTAATTTGGATCTGCAAAATACAATAGATGTCTTTAAATGTATTATGTGATATATGAGCTAAATTGAAATGGTGTGTTTAATCAAAGAAAAGAAACTTCTTTTGAACCATATATAAGCTACGTGTTAGGTTCTCAACACAATTGTCGACAAATCATCATAGACAATTACAGACGGGTTAATTGTCGTTGCCCTGATTGAAAGTTTATGTATGTTTATGTACCTAGGTATGTTTTTTTTTTTTTTTTTTTTTTTTGAACATTTATTGAGCACGAAAGAAAACAACAGTGAAGTTATAAATAAGGAAAAAAAAATCAAGTGCTCAAAAGGTTCATCCAAAGGGAATTACTTCCCGCTAACTGGACGACCTATAAACGAAAATTTAGATACGAACCGAGACAGAGAAATAAAAGTTAACATAAGTGTATAGGAGTAAACATAAGTATATATAAGTTAACATATCTGTATCGAAGTTAACATAAGTATATAGATATTGAAATTATGAATCTAGCTGTAATATGTAAGATTTCAACGATTTTTTAAATAGCGAAATGCTTTTCAATGAGGATATTGTTATTGGAATACTTGAATACAACCGCGGACCATAACACTTTATGGAGAATGTTTTGAGAGTTGTTCGAGCAAAATCGGACCGAAAGCAATGCAAAGAACGCACATCATGAGAATGTACATGAGACGATTTTGTGAAAAGGTTATCAAATGACGACGGTAACATATGGTTGTCATATTTGTACATGAAAATACTAACAAGAAAAAAATTAATTTGATATACATTCAGTAGGTTGTTCTCGATCATTTTCATTTTACAAGATGATGTAAAGGGCAAGTTAAATAATATTCGGATGATTCTTTTCTGTAAGATGTGGAGAGACTTTAGACGTGTAGGATAATTTGAAGCCCAAACAATATTACAATAGGACAAGTAAGGGTAAACGAGAGCGTAATACAACATCATAGAAATATTTTTATCCACAAATCGACTCACGCGAGATAGAATTCCACAATTTTTTGCAACTTTAGAGGTGACGTAACTAATATGGTCAATCAGTGAGAGGTGCTCATCAAGCAACATTCCAAGAAATTTACACGAGGAAACTCGCGCAATAGGTTTATCGTCAATAAGAAGTTGATAATCAGAACAAATTAATTTATTTCTATGGTGGAATAGAATATAGTTGGTTTTACTTATATTTAAAGAAAGTTTATTCGCACAAAACCATTTATAAACGGAAAGTAGTTCATGATTAGTAACATCATATAAATCTTTTAGGTTTTCACCAGAAGCAAAAAGGTTGGTATCATCGGCGAACAAGACAAATTCGAGACGATGCGAAACAGTGCACAAATCATTAATGTAGACAAGAAATAAGAGAGGGCCTAGCACCGACCCCTGAGGCACGCCACAAGTTACCCGCCGCGTTGATGAAGTAACTTCGTTGTAGTGTACCTGTTGAGTTCTACCGCTCAAATAATCTTCAAACCACATTAATGGAATCCCTCGGACCCCATAGTGTTCAAGTTTTTTTAGCAAGACTTTGTGATTCACTGTATCAAAAGCCTTGGCCAGATCCAGAAACACGCCGATGATGTAGTCTCCTCGATCCATAGCCTCCGCAACCCTCGAGTGCAACAGAACGAGCGGCATGTAGGTAGAGTGATTTTTTCTAAAGCCGAACTGACTCCTGGTAATGATGGAAAATCTGGCAAGAAATCCATAGAGCCTGGAGTGCATAGCTTTTTCAAAAAACTTTGAGAAGAAACATAAAATAGATATTGGCCGATAATTGGAAATGGTATCTTTTTTGCCAGATTTGTGAAGGGGAATTACTTTTGCCGACTTTAACTGATCAGGAAACACCCCTGAAGAAAAAGAGCAGTTTATTATGCAGGAAAGAATATGGGCTATCCGTGGAACAGAGCATCTTGCAATACACGGGTCAATTCCGTCGATTCCACTGCTGTGTGAGATTTTTAATCGTGTCGATATTTCAATGATCTCGTCCGGTGTTGTAGGTACAGCATCGAAAGAATGGACCACGGGATTACCAAGATATTCATCAAATGTTTCATTAGGAATTAATATATTTTTTGCGAGATCTGTGCCAATGCTGGAGAAATGATTATTAAACGAGTCAACAATTTCTGTAGGAGAGGTCAAATAACTCCCGTCACCCGCATCAAAAGTCCTGCACTGCTCCACAGAAGATCGCTTGCCCATTAGGCTCCCAATGATTTTCCATGTTTCTTTAGCATTGTTTTGACATAAATTGAATTTTTTTGAATAGAATTCTTTGATTGTCGCAATTTTCATTGATTTGAAGCGATTACGGTACACAGTGAATTTTTCTTTATTGGCCACTGTCGGGCTCTTGAGGTATTTTTTATATAAGGCATTTTTCTTTTTGCAGCACTTCATGAGATTTGGCGTCATCCAATCCTTATCAAATCTAGCAGGACCACGAGTGTATTTAACCAGTGGAAAACACTTGTTATATATTTCGAGATACTTATTAATGAATAATGAGTAAGCAGAGGACGCATCACCACCATCGGCCATCCCAATCACCCCAGACCAGTCCATCTCACCCAACATCTGTTCAAACATCTCTTTCTGTCTCAGGCTGGTCAGCCTTCTAAATGAAATCTGATCTCTTTCAGTATTGGTGCGAGGTGCGAGATCAGTTGACAAAAAAATCGGAAGATGATCAGAGATATCATCAATCACAATCCTAGCAATAGAATGTTGTAAGGGGTAGTTTGTAAACATGTTATCAATTGCAGAAGCAGTTTTAGAAGTTATCCTGGTAGGCGCCGTAAATGCCGGAAGAAGGCTGTAAGAAGCCAGTAAATTGAAAAAATCAGCCATAGACGAGCTCTGTTCTCTACTGAGAAAATCAATATTGAAGTCGCCCATTAAAAGAATATTCATATTTCTTTTGACGAGACAATTTAACAAATTGCTGAATTCTATGTTGAAACTGTGTAAATTTGTGTCCGGGGGACGATAAATAACACCCACTAAGAAATTTCCAGTTTTTTGACAATCCATTGAGATTAGAAGAAGCTCGAATGAAGTAACACTGCTGTTCCAGAGTGAAGCATCAACTGTTGAATACTTGATCCGCTCATCAATAAAAAATCCAACTCCACCACCTCTTTTCATGTCTCGATTTTGGAACACGAAGTGGAAACCCGGTATTTCTATGCCTTTAGACGAATTTTCATCCAACCAAGTTTCTGTGACCGCCAAAATTCGAGCTCGACTTTGGCGAAGTAGTATCGTTAAATCGTCTAATTTGTTTTTCATACTCCTGCAATTAACGTGAAGGAAAGAGAAAAATTCACGAGGCAGTTGATTGGTCAGGTCATTTAAATCTTTTGGAGAAACATAAATGCTGGTGTCTTCATACATTGAACGAAATAAATTGTCATCCGGATCAATACCAGAATCAAATAAAGAAGAATTATCTTCAGACCTCTCAAAACCAAAACAAATTTCTTCTTTAACAACAGAATCCATTGGATGAAATCAAAAGTTTTCAACCTCCTCCAGACTTAGAACTCGGGTGGGCCTGTCAGACTCAGCCCGCCTGACAAAGACCGCACCATTCCAGGTCCAGATGGAAGCAATTCTCTTTTCTTTAAGAAGTTTTCTACCCTTTGAAAAGATGTCGGCATTTTTTTTTGTTAGGTGTTCGTTTATATAAACTTTTTGCGCAGTGTCTTGTTTTCGTAGTAATCTCCTTAATTCATAGATCCTATCTCTGACAAGCCTGGAGGCGAATGTAACAACAATTGGCCGAGGCGCGTTCTTTGGACCCGGTACGCGAAATCCAGCAGTGATGTCACGCTCTGAAATTTCGAGGTCCAACTTTTTCTGACAACATTCTATCACAGCCTTCACCGTATCTTGCCGTGAAGATGGCCTTTGACCTCCCCCATCCTTACTGGCAACAGAGGCTGCTTCTGCGTAAGATGACTCGGGTACACCGTGGAACACAAGATTGCCGCTCCTCATCTGGGTCTCCAATTGATCGACTTTGAGTTGTAGGGTACGATTCTCCTCTGTTAGGAATTTGAGCCTGTCAACAATAGGTTTGATCTCATTCTGAAGGGTCTTTGTTACCAGCTCCATCATTGATTCCTTCAACATCTCTCTGATGCTCGACTCCAGATCAGGTAGTATCTTACCTTTAATTTTATCTGCCAATGACTCGATGGTTTTATTTTCTGTTAACAAATCCATGATTTCCTCATGCTTTGGTGGCTTGCGAGACATTATCTGAGCTAATTCGACTCGAAAGAGTGACTCACAACAACAATACTGAATTCGTGTTCTTCACTAATATCGCCAATTCGACTCGAAGGAGTGGCTCACAACAACAAAATTGAATTTGTATTTTTTACTAATAACGCTACAAATATTTACTAAAACAGACAAAAAACTATACCGTCAGATAGAGATTTTTATAACAAGTTCAGTCGTATAATTTTCTTAACTATTATGTCCCTAAAAATCGTTTATTTAGTTATTTATAAAGCATAACGTAACGCTCCGTTCACCGTTAATAAGCAGTTTTTTTTATATATAGGTTGAGTTGGTACACTAACGAAGTGAACCTGCCCACCATTAAACATGTTTGTACTTTGTACCTATGTAAGGTCGAGTTTTCTTTAATGGAACGATTTTTACAATCTTTTAATTTGCTTCCCTTATCTATTGTCTGTTGTCCATTTAGACGGAATCTTTTTATCACCTTTTTTACCAACTTCTCGACTATAACAGCTAGAGGTTTGACATTTAGGCATAAACGTGAAATGGATGACAGCACATTAAAAAAATTTAATAGTTTATGTTCAAATTATTTTTTTGATTTTAAATGTATAGGTATATACTTAGAGCTTTTTACAGTAACATTTTAAAAGTGAGTAAATGCATTTGCTTAACGCATAGGTATGCTAGCTGCACAATTTTTTTCCAGATATAGCCGGATAAAGGCAGCGATAGGCTAACTAAGTTTAAAGTAGTAACAAGTAAAGGAAAAAACAAGTTTTTTAACACAAACTTTTATTTCAAATACACTCGATTTAGAAATGCGAAAGATGTTCAAATTAAGTGTTTTTTTAATCATGAAAGTTTCAGCTTGCTAGCTAGTCAAAAAGCTGGTTAAATTTTACTTGCAAGATTAGAGTACAGAGAAAGCCACACACAAACAGAGATTGTAAACAAAATAAAAGTTTATAAAAAATCAAATTCGTAGACTTCTGCATTCTTGATTTTCTTATAAAATAACGCGGTTGCCAAAAGGTATTTCTGCACAATACTTGTGAGTATATTTTAATACGTAAATATAATTTTAAATAAAAATTTTTCAATTTTGTTGCTTTATTAAAATTAAATCCATTCAAGTACCTATATTACGGTTTCTTATCTATGTTTATTATTTGTTAAAGACCTCGTTGCTGGATTTTTAGAAGTGTTTTTTAAGAATATTTTTGCAATTAATTTTAAATGGAGTTTAGTTTTGAGATAAAACACACGCAGACGAGGAAGGTTGAGTTGTGACTACAATATTTACCGTTTTTATTGCTGTTTCATATATTTGTTATCGATTATCGGTCGAGAAATCTATTGACAGTGCGCTATTGAAAATACAATTATTTTGGACACTTGCTTAAAACGTGTCGTGGTCTTCTGTAATAGAATGTAAATGCAAAAAAAACCTCATTCATTATTATTTGAAAGTATATGGATGTAGCCATGTTATGAACCTTTTTCGCATATAAGTGCATTATTGCTTTACACATCCATTCTAACCAAGCACTACACCAGAGATGTTTGGCACTATTAACTAGTCAATCTTTACCAGTGTAGTAAAATACTCTTATGGAAAATTAAGATTCTGATTGTTGAGTAAAACTTTAAAACGTTTGTCAACAGGGAAGAGGTCTGTTTGCGAAACGACCAATCAAAGAAGGAGAGGAAATATTTTGTGAAAAACCAGTTGTCAGCGTTCAGTTCGCGTGGAACCAGACGTGCAAGTACCGAGCATGCCATCAATGCTTGAAGTCATTGGAAACTGCAGAAGAAATGTACAGAAGGCTTGCACAAAATTTGAATTTTTCACTCCCCCAACCTGAACTGTGCGATGTCCGCCAAGATCAGCACGTTGCTTGTCCGGCTTGTAAGGTATGCGGTCGTGTTGATTTTCCTCAATCTTTGCTAACATTTTTTTATTTAATTTTTTAATATGCTTCCATCACCAAGCCGCAATCGGTGCTAAATGCATAGGAAATGCACATAAAATGATGCTGGTTTTTTTCAGGTTTATTTTTGCAGTCAGGAATGTTTTGATGAAGCGTTTAAGACTCACCATCAAGTTTTATGCACAGGAGGCAATGATGAACATCCCATTGTTAACCTTATTGAGATCTGGAAGTTAGTTTCTATTATAATGATGATTAAATTACAACCGTTAACTTTTTGTATAATTAGAAAATTTAGTATTTAATTGCATGCATAGCATTGTAGTTATTTAACAATATTACAATTTTTCATTTAAAATATAACAATTTAATCGATATATATAAATAAACATTAATATAATTTTAATTTTTTTTATTAAACTCATCGCGCAGAACGATGCATTATCCACCAGAGACGTTCAGCATCATGTTAATTGCTAGATTGATCGCTACCATAAAACAGGTAAAGCTTTTTTTGTTGTTCGTAACGTAACATTGAAGTAATAATAGTTTTTCTGTTCAATAATAAAAAAAATTGTTCCTGTTTTTATGATAATTTTAATCCTGTAATAATAATAATAATAGTAAATAAATAAATTTAGTAATGGCACAACAAAATTAAACTTCATTTTTTTTAATCGCTTATTGGATTCTGAGAGAAAATAATTTTTTGCCTCCAGGCACCGAAGAACGAGAGGCAACTCCTGCTTGAGAAACTCGGGAATTTTTGCCATGCCACGACGAATGAGCAGGAGAATATCGCCCATAAACTTCTCGGTGAACAGTTCAAAGTTAGTCTTCCCGTTGTGGTGATTGATCTGATAAAAATTTCTATTTATTTCATTGATTTTCATTTTTCTGTTGTCTCTTGTCTGATTTTTGTTGTCTGTCCTCTGATTTCTGTTCTCTGTCGTCTAATTTCAATTTTTTGATGTTTCACATTTCAGTCACAAATCGAAGTTCTTCAAGAAATGTTAAAAGACACGTTATACGAAGAATGTGTTAAAGAGGTTAGCCACGCATACATACATTTCTTACATTTAAATTTTTAAAACATCTAATTAAAACGTTCGCGATTATCACCTGCAACCTAACAGATTTTCACCAACGACGGATTCCGGTCACTGCTTGCTCTCATCGGCACAAATGGTCAAGGCATTGGGACGAGGTTTTTTCATCGTGTTTTACGACATTCAGTCAATTTGAAAGATTGTTTACTAATGGCACGGCTTAGAGCACACGGCTAGCATGGTAATTAATTCAAAACCACCGAGTCAAGGGTTCGGGAGCAGCTCAAGTTCAAAGGTTGACTCTATCCTCAGAAAATTGAGTTCCAGTTTAGAAGTGCTGTTCGAACCTGTATGCACAAACTGTTAAGGGATGGTACTGTACAAAAGTGGTGCCACAATGCAACGATCTTAACCTTTATTTATTGCGATTCATCAGAAGTTATGCTTTCTAAAAAACATTGTTGTAGTGCCTGTTTTGCATGAGGTTTGGTCACGAGTTTATTTCAATAGATTAATTTATTTGATCATAAATTTGCAGCTCGTTCAGTGTTTGGGCAAACAACTGCGACAAAATCGCAGACCCGAAAGAGCACAAAGAACTTTCCAAACTCGTGGACAAGTTGTACGACGACGTTAATAATGGTTTGTTTTTTTTTGTTACGCGTACCGTCATACGTTTCTCTTTGATGATGTCATTTTTTGTTTTAATCTTACTGTAATTTTTTAATGTGATATTTTGTTGTTGAGAGATGACATTTATAACTACTTTTTCTATTTATTTCAGCATCTGGGCCTTTTCTAGACTGTGAAGGGTCGGGCTTGTACGTTCTACAAAGTACATGTGAGAAAGTTTCAATTAAACATATTCTATTTAAATTCAATTCCTCATTAAATGATGGCATTTAAATTACATTGAGAATGTATTATCGTTCATTATTGATATCATTGAGTTGAGTGATTTATTTAAAAGTGTAACATTTCAGGCAATCACAGTTGCGACCCCAATGCCCAAGTGACGTTCCCGAACAACAATCACGTTTTGAGTCTCAAAGCCACGAAAAATATTGAAATCGGGGAGGTGGAGTGTTTGTATGGTTTAGCTAATAACGGTCAATCAATCAATCAATTTATCTTTCGTTGTTATCCTCTTGTAACAAACCCACACAGGAAATACTGATTTCATATTTGGAAGAATGCGATAGGTACAGGAGCAGACATTCTAGACAGAAATTACTGAAGTAAGTTCTTACCAAAGTTCTCCGAAAATTTATCTGGTATTTGATATATTTATATATCTGATTCTACAGGGAGAATTACCTGTTCGTGTGCAACTGCCAACTTTGTCAGTCGCAGCTCGATCAGCCTGACATGACATCAGAAGAGGAGGATGACGATGATGACTGTAGCATGGACGAAGATTAACTAGATTAATTTTGCACGTGTTTCAGCATAAAAAAAGCAAGCACGACAACTGTTCTTGTGTGTTGTTTCTTTTATTTATCATGGACAAGTGTAACATTGAAGAAACTAGCAATAAGCATTTAAAAGAAATGTATTCACGATGAGTTTTGCCAGTCGCTGAAACAATCCGTACGCAGTTTCTCTCGGTAGCATAAAAAATTCATTGCTAAAAAAATTTGTCTGCATAAAAAAATTCATTAAAAAAAAGAAGGTTATTAACAGTCCACACAGAAATCGGAGCCAGTGAGCTCTAATCATGATAGTCGCCTGCTGATGAAGAGTCGCTATCTTCCTCCTTAACTGTGTGTTCTTCAACAAATCCCATCTTTCTTTCTTGATCTTTCACTGAAAAATACATATTAAAAAGTTGCCACATTTTGCATAAGTTTCAATGTGCATTTTCACACTCGTGTTATGTAGTAACATTTAACTCACCGAGTTGTCTAAGCATTTCAACTCTTGATTTGAGGGCAGTTAATGTGCTGACGGTATCCTGTTTCTTCTGCCTCATATCTCTGAGATACGAGATGGTTGCCTTCAACGTATCAACTCTCGACGTCTTTTAATAAAACAGAAACATGATAAACACACATATAAATAAATAAAAAACAATCGTTTAAATTCTTTAGATAACTAGAACTGTTAATAAATCACCTGCAAAGTCAACATCTAATTAATAAAACCCTTTTAATTGGAACCGTTTGTTTAAGGTACCTATGTAAGGTGGTTATTGAACGTAGAACTACAAATTCACACTCGTATAATTATGTGCTACAAGAAATTCATTAGTTATAAAAAAAATTTGATAGATATTTTGTAATTATTAAGAGTGGGCTGGTAGAAACACACGTTACACTGTACGTATTTCTATTATTTGTTTGAAAAAGATAAAAACAGGAATTCTAAAAATCACAAACATCAAAGACGCTAAAAACTCACGTTTTTATTAACTTTCACGGCAGCTCTCAACTTGGCAAAGCTTTCTTTTATCTTATCTCTTCTCAGCCTCTCCAACCGGTTGTGGTTGACCTTTTGTCCTGTCTGATATTAAGAAGAAAATGGACATTCGTTAAAACCTTCAAATAATAAACATATGAAATGTTTTTGAAATAGTAATTAAAAGCACCTATTTAAAGAATAAATGACTTATATAATTCATGGTATAATACCTATAATACAACAACCATTTAAAGAATAAATGACATATTATTCATGGTAAAATACCTTCCAGCTATCTCTCGTCATTCCTGTTTCTCTGGACTGTGCTTTCTTTTTCTTTCAATTACTGATACTAATCCAAAGAATTCTTTATCCTATAAAAATGAACATTATCATCCAATAGCTGTTATGACTTGCTAACATCTTTATTTCTATTTTAGAAAAAAAAATAAACATTTGACTATTGAAGTATCGGCTACTATGAGGTATAGCGTCTTGAGTTATTTTATGTTTCTATCAATTAATTTGCAAATGCCAGAGCAAACCTCTTCAAAGAAAGAGAGGAGGAAGTTCGTAATTTGACTTTGTTTAAATTTTCGGACTTATCTGCCACATGCATAATGTTATTTTATGTCAAATCGGCTCAGGACATTATATTAGGAAAGAATTAAGGCGCTACTTCGTATTGTTAATACCACAGCAGCGCCGGGAACTGCTCGTGCATAATAATAAAGACGTCAAAATTTAGAACTATTAATCACGTCGATTAATACTTTATCAAATAAAGTGTCAGTGAAAGATGTTCATGTGAATTATAGCAGTTAAAATTAACTTAATACCTTTTTCTACATATTTTTTAAATTTTACATTATCCAAAGGTTTGGTTGGTGGAACAGCATCAAGTATGTGAAAACAAGTATAAAACTAGAGAAATAAGACGATTAACATATCTGTACTTAGAAATTTAATATTTCATGGAGCAGTCAAAATAGTTAATTGAGCTAACTGATTATGACAGCATTGTTTTTATTTTTATTAAGCTTTCTTTATTTATTATGTTATTTTGTATGATCAATCTTTTCACCCTTCACCACAAATTTTGCGATTGAAACGCCACATAGTGACCTAGTCCTAACAGCATTACGCCAAAATCAAACATACATATACCAGACGTTATATATTTCGATCTATACTATAAATAATTATATAGAATACAATACATTAGTTAAATAGTAGATTAATTATTAATTAGTTAGTTGTTTTTTTTGCGACGCAGTCCTAACGAACAGAACATTGCTGATTCAAAGTAATAATAATTGAAAAGAAACAATAAAATCATTATAATTACATTAAAGCTATCCGACGAACTAAACATATGACTTTACAAAATAAGAGAACTTTGAAATAGTAAATTAAACGATAATAAGTCACTTACAAAACAACAAACTAAACTAAACATCAGAAAGAATGTAAATAGGTTTCACCTTTTTTTTGTAAAAACTTTATTTTATTTAAATAATTTTTATTTTGACATTTTTATTTTTTTAAAATTTTTTAAAAATAATTACATAAAATTTTAAACAATAATTTTACTTCTAATTCAAAGTTATGGGAGACGCAATTTTATGAAATTCCATGTTTAAAACTTGAAGTCGTAGTATTTTTACACTGAAACAAGTTAAAATTCATTTCTGAATGTTGACGGTTCAAATGACCAAAACTTAAAATGTGGTTATCCAACTATGAAGAGCAGTGATGGGCACCAACTACTTCAATTGTAGTTACAACTACATACCAACTACCTCATGACAGAAGTAGTTATAACTACATGTTAACTACTTTAGAAGAGAGGTAGTTATAACTAGTTTGTTAACTACTACTAAAGTAGTTAACTACTTTTATAAAACATGTACTGTAAGATATTTTTAAGCAAATATAATACAAACAAAGTATTTTTAAGCAAATATAATAAAAACAAGGTATTTTTAAACAAATTTTAGAAAAACAAAGTGTTTATTGATACATAAAGGTTGAATGACAAAGTTCAAAATTTGTTAAAACTGGAACGGCTTTTCAGAAAAACCATACGGTCAAATAAAGTGTCACTCATTTTGCACCTTCGAGGTGTCAAAATCATACCAGCCATACTAAACAAACGTTCAACAGCTGCACTGCTTGGAAGAGTAGAATTGGCTTTTATGAAAGCTCGTTCTACAAATGGATAATCCTTCAGGGATTGAACATTCGATGCTTTAGATCCAAGGTAATCTTCAAGTTCTTTGCTTGGTAAACTAATAGACCCATGTGTCTTGATTTCTTTGTTCATAAAACTATACAAATCATCCTCAGCTTCACATTTACTTGAATCAGTTAAAGCTGTTTCCTTTAGTTTATTTCTATTACTTTCAGTGGTATCATCCACAACTAGTTGAACATATTTAAGAACTTTCCGCTTAACATCTAATCTTTCTTCTTCCAACAAGAAATTTAATTTAAATTGTGGAAGTAGTACAGAAGCAATTATATGTTCATCATCCATTAAAATTGAATTAAAACGCTTATTGATGCCAGAAATTAAGGCTTCTACAAGGGGAGCTACCAATTTGTCAGTAGACTTCTCAAGTTTGGACCTCAACCCAATAATAGTTGGAATGAGATGACCAAGGCACGTTGTTTTCTCCCCTTGCAGAACATCGATAGCAATTACAATTGGTTTCATAACCTTTGCATACGAAGCAAGAAAGTGCATGTCGGCTTCAGTCATTTGATCTTGTTTCAGCGCAGCTTGGCAAAGCCTTACTTTATCAAGTCCAATAGATACCACACGTTGAACTGCATGAAAACTAGATGACCAACGAGTAGCTGTTGGGTTAAGGAATGTACTGCCTGATATCTCCTCAACAATGTCATTCAGTTTAGGGCTACGATTCACTGTTACAGCGCTAAGTCAAAGTAGTTAGACTAGTTATAACTACCTAACTAGATTATAAAAGTAGTTATAACTACATGGCAACTACTCAAAAACAAAAGTAGTTATAACTACCATGTAACTACTATAAATGTAGTTATAACTACAGTAGTTACAACTACAGTAGTTAAAGTGCCCATCACTGATGAAGAGAACCGAAAAAGAAGCTTGCCGAACTATCCATTGGTCAAACCGAACCCTACACCGGTGCCAATTTGACTTAAAAAAACCTACAGGAGTAATTTCGACCAACCTACAGAAGTAATTTATAACCAAAATTCCAACTAGATTTAACAAAACGACACACTTAAAAACTCCAGTATTTTCAGACAAGGATTTTTACTTGTGGGTAGAGTCTGAACAGTTGTCTGATTAACCAGCGCTGATTACGCTGGCGAAGTTCAAAATTTTCATGTGCACAGGCAAATGAGGGCGTTCTGCTTCTAGCATCTTTAGAATTCACTTAGGGGTTGAATAAATTATTGAGCATAATTGTCTCAAAAACTTTTTACCATAAAAAGTAGCATCCATCAAAGTTTAAAAGACTGACATCATACATGCTGTTCTATTCAACTAAAAAATTGAAAGAGAGTTTTGTCAATTCAAATCAGTATCTAATTCTCAAAAATTATAAAAAATTTTGTTTTTATTCATTATGGAAGGAAATAACTACTTCTATTTCTTGATGATCATGCACTAAGGTTCTCTTTAGTCTCATTTCCTGCACTGCATGATTATGATACTTGCATCCACCCTACTCTGATACCTTTTACATAAGAGTAATTTTCTTAAATGGCCTGAAAAATAGCTTTTTTGCAATTTTGCTGCTTGAGCTTTATAAAACAACCAAATAATCATCATAGAAGAGATTGTATCCAAAATATTTAAAATCTATAAAATGTAAACAAAAACGTCCATATAAAAGGCATAAAAGTTCTTTGCTGGCCATCAGTTTTTTTAAAGACACAAAGAACTTCCCTAGATATGCACAAATAAAGTTAATCAAACATTTTAAGTTTCAGAATTATTTATTTAAAACTATGATGTCTTGCTTCTTTTCTCAGGTATAGGCTCAAATCCTTCCTTCTCAACTTTGTCTTTAAATCTGAGGTAGTCCCTTCTTCGATCAAAGTATTTGACCTACAATGAAAAAAATGTTTTATGATACTTAGCTTGTACTATACTAACATTTTTTTACTAACATTTATTTAGCACACGCCTTTATCAAGACAAGTCTTGCTCAAAGGCAAGAAAAGGTCCTTGCAAAGGCAGCCTACCCCTTTAGCAATGCGAGTGAACTTGCTTAGGGGAGTTACGCTAAAACTATCTAAAATATATTTATTTTAGGCAATCTCCCAGTATCAGGTGCATCGTTAAAGTCTTCTTTACATCCATCTAGGATGAATCATGGTGTATTGATCTGATTGACTGATTTGAGAAGGAAAAACAAAATCAAGACGAGATGGCAGATGCAAACAAGTAGCGATTGCCGTTGCAGAAGTTGCTCGATTAGTTAGAGCGCGCACAGGAGAGTGCTCCAAAAAACCATGGTTTTATTTAAATCATTTGAGCATGCTTTTAATATTTTGATAGATAAATTTGCTGGTGATAACACAAAGTTTGGGAGAGGTAGTTAAATAAATTTGAACATCACTCTGTATATTAACTTTAAAGTTAAGATATTGTTCTTATGAATGAGAACAAAAATCTTTATCCATGACCACGTTTGAACTAACCATATCTATGAAACTAACCCACACCATCTTAAAAGTTAAAGTACATTCCTTTTTGAGTGCCACTTACAGAACAGACCATCAGCCACTTCACAATGTTGGCAGGTTGCAGATAGGACCAGCGGCATATGGAGTTTTTAGGGCACCGCTGGCAGCCGGCAGCCCCGCATGCTATACATACTCGCTAGCTCCACAAGTGCACGCAGGACTTTAACCCCCAACTGAAGTTAGTACTCATTTATCCACCAGTAAAGGATGAAACTCTGAGTCGACGTGAGCACACGCGAGTTAGTTTCTAGCTTAAGGAAATTACGTGCCCGGACCTGGAATTATCCATAGTATTCAGCAGAAGATGTATGTAGTAGTAGTGGTAGTGCTACTAATATAATATACTAATTGCTACTTCCAATCCTCATTGAATCAGGGCGCTATACTAGGAGATTGTAATAGTGGTACTATACTAAAAAATACCATAATTGATTCACAAAAAATCTTACCCATTGAGGAGCACAACCCGTTTCAAACCGTTTTCTAGATTCTGTGCATTTTTCACGATCATTGTCATTAGAATCCAGGCACTTCCAGAATTCATCTCTCATAAGCCAACAGGCTTCTCTTTGAGCTTTATTTGGAGCTGTCATGTTAATTATTTAGTTTAAAAACATCTGTAAAATAACCATCGGTGGGATGGAGATGTCTCGAACGTCGGGCATGTTTTGATTTTAGTGTCCACTTTTAAGCAGTGATGTTTCCGTAATATTAAAAATTAATGTCATCCTTGACCTTGATCTTTGCAGTAAATCTATTTTTTAATTTACAGAATAGTTAAAAAATAAATTAATATAATAATTAATTCTCCAAAGGCTAGAAAGTTTTGTCGGCATGAAATGGAAAAGTAGACATAAGAAAGTAGTAGTCATAGGTAGTAGTCGTCCTCACTTATTTTTAGCATATGATATGGTCACAGTCAGTGTCAGTATATATAGTGTCAGTAATAGGTCGCCTTCACTTTTATCATCTGTGGGTAGGAGTCAAGGTCGTAATTTCGCTCTGAAATGGTGACAATTAGTAGAAAGCTTTTTGGATTGACCTCTGCACAGGAAGAAGTTTACGCGTAAAGTTTTTGACAAATTTGACATTTTATATTTATGACTTTTGAATTTTTTCATGTATTTTTTTCTCAACCAGATACGAGATAAAAAATGGAAATGGTGTTGCAGTTACTGTTTTAAACTTTGGAGGAATCATTCAGTCTCTCAAGGTACCAACCAAAAATGGCAGTATTGTTGATGTAACTCCAGGTTTTGACCATGTCAAAGGTTTGACTTACACCTTAATCCCGTAGAAAAATCATGTCATTTTAAATGTAATTTAAAAGATGTGTTTTCATTGTAGACTATGAAATAAATCCTGCCTATTTTGGAGCCATCATTGGCAGAGTGGCCAATCGTATATATAATGGAAGTTACGAAATTAACGGAAAGCAGTATGAAGCTTTTCTGAATAAAAAAGGCGCTAGCTTGCATGGTGGATTGCAAGGTTTTGATAAGGTTTATATTATGTTTTATTATTTAACTGTCAATAACGACAACATATGTATATTCATACCAAACAATGTTCGTCAGTGATTGTGACTTTGCCTTTTTATTATTTTTTTTAATTGCTGTTATTATTGTTATCATTAATATGGATAAAGTTTCAACTTTTACATCCTTTTTTGCATCATACTTTTTGTGATTTGTTCAGTAGGTTTTTTGCTGCTACTAAGTATTAAACAGTCGGTAAAATCAACAGGTTCTGATTAAACTACATGGAAAGTTATTATAAAATTAAGTAACTATTATTATCATTATTATTATTATTTTTAATGATTTTAAGAAAATTTGGTCATCAACTGTGACAGAAAGTGGATTAGAACTGTCCTACTTGAGTCAGAGCGGTGAGGAGTCTTACCCCGGCAATCTAAATGTCACTGTTCTGTACAGCTTAGACGATGACAATGTCTTGACGGTTGACATGCAAGCGACAACGGATGAACCTACCATCGTCAATCTGACCAATCATGCTTACTTCAACCTTTCATCTCACGTGAGTTATCTGAATTTAATTATTCCTTTGATATGTCGATAGGCTGTGTAAATATCTATTTGTAGATATCGATTCAAGATCTGTACTGTCTTAATAAAATATTGATTCCATAGACGGACTAATTTATATTGCAAACCTTGCTGTTCTTCAGTGACACATTATTGTTTAATGAAGATCTGTTAAACCAATCTCAATGGTTAATATTTTCAGGCAGAGCCAACTGTATATGACCATATGTTGTATGTCAATGCATCTCATTTCCTGCCAAAGACTGAGAGTGCTTTACCTACTGGTTAGTTGTTGTGTTTAGATATTTTCTAACACAGACTACTTTAGTGATTATGAGAAAGAGCTGTCGGTTTACTATTAATAATATATGTCTTCAGAAATGCTGATTTTTTCTTCATTAATTATCTAATTCAGGTGAAATCGTCAAGGTGGATGGAACACCTTTTGATTTTAGACAGCTAACAAATCTTGGCGATGCTTTGAAATTGGTCGAAGAGGATACAGTCATCGGAATAGATCACAATCTGTGCTTTGATGATACGATTATTGACAATTCTTCTGGTTTGTTTGCTTGCGTTTGGTGACCAGTTTGTGTTGTGCGTTTGCCGTATATGCACGAATAAATGTGAATTTCTGTTCAGATGAATTTACAAATTGTTTTTGATTTTGATTACATAACTTGGGTGCATGTTTTCCTGGATGTGAGTTTTTCAAATCTGTTTCTGCTGTTTGTTTAAAGATTATTTGCCTCTCTACCGCCTATATTATTTTTCATTTCTGCGAATTTTGGTTTTTTTCCTATGGTTTTTCCGTAGAATTTTCTAAGGTATGGAAGAAGGGCGCGTGTTGTACATATTGTTTACGTTTCTATAAAAGAGTTTGTCGACTTCGTTTTAAAATTTTCTTAAATCTACTTTGGCCTAATTTTTTTTACTATGCAACGCTGTTATTATTATTATATTGGCATGATAATTTTTTGCAGCATTCAAGACAGCATTGAGAATGGAACATCCAACATCTGGGATAGTGCTGGAGATGGAAACTAACCAACCAGGTGTTCAAATCTACACAGGTAACTACCTGGACGGGTTCAAAGGAAAGGATGGAGTGAGTTATGGCCAGCACTCTTCCGTTGCTCTGGAGCCTCAGATGTGGCCTGACGCCGTCCATCATGTTAGTTTCCAATTTTCCATTTCTTTAATTTTAGATGAAAAAGAAAATATAAATTATTTATGAACAGTTCATGAAGTGCATCATGTTATAAACATTTCTGAATATTATTCTTAGTTTTATGCCACCACGCTATATTATAGTTTTGAAGAATCGTGTTTGTATTGTACAACTTTGATGTCCTACTGCTGTTAACTAATTTGGAAAATCTCTATTAGTTGGAAAGTCTGTTGCCTGTGTTGGTGTGAATAGAATTGATAGATAATGCATGTGTTTTTAATCAGACAATTAATCATAATTATACATGACTTTGATGATATGTGTATGCATGTGATTTTAATCAGACAATTAATCATACATAATGTGATAATAAGTGTATGCATGTATTTTTAATCAGACATGATGTGATAATGAGTTGTTTTTGTTTTTCAGTCAAACTTTCCATCCATCCGATTGAATCCCGGAGAGAGATATCATCACTTAACAAGAATCAAGTTTTCCGTCCGACATTGAAAAATCAGGAACTTAACGTATTTGTCGTGACCTTGTGTTTTATTTTTGTGCGAAGGTGAAGGTTATTTTTATGTGTTTCTGTGAGAGGTTTATTTTTCTGCGCGTAGCTTTTGTTCATCGAAAAACTTTATTCGTTAACGATTAAATGGCATTTGTAATGTATTTTTTTTAAATAAAAAAAATAATTCTTTGCTTTAAATAAAAAACTGTACAACCCACATCTCTTTAATGTTCTCACTAATGTATGTTGTGATTGTAAGTTTGACATTGGTTTGACGTCAGTGAAGATTTTAGTTAGCTATGGTTTGGAGTGGTTTCAGATGTTTGCTATCAAACCATAAACAATTTCTAGAGAGGTATCCAATGCAGAAGGACAGGTAATTAGCTCAGCTCAATATGCATATTGTTAATTCAAGGACAATAATTAATAATAATTATAATATAGAAAAGTGTAAACTTATCAAGAAGTGTTTGATCCATCCCATGGGTACAACGATTAAACTTAAATACTTAAACTGTCTTTAACCATTTAATTTAGCTGATCTGGTGGGACAAATTAGAAAAAGGAACATTATAGAGCAGGGGTGGCCAACCTTTTTGGGAAAGAGGGCCATTGAATTATTTTTGAAACATACGGCGGGCCGCTGGTTTGAAAGGCAAAATTCTCTCTGGAGGAGCGCTGTAATTTTCAACAGTTGGTTCTGAGACGACCCCCAACCAACAACAAAGCATTTGGATACATGTTATGTAAACTAAAAAAGTAATATACAATAATAGTTGGTTGAACACACAAAGCATCTAAAATAAACATGAAATTTTATTCAATTTTGGCTGACTGCTAACTATTTAATTTTGGTAGTTAACTATTACAAAAGTAAAGAAACTGTTTATAAAAAAAATCTATATTGCAAAATAGAATTGTTGACACAAAAACATTGTATTTTAACTGTTCAGGAGCAATTGTCATTCAGTGCGAAACCTGAACTTGTTCTACATTAGCATCAAATGCAGCCACTGATATGCGCAAGATGTCGTGCAAATGATTATCAGTAAGTCTGGCCCTGTGGACCGACTTGTTACACTTCATTCTGGAAAATGTCTGCTTACATATGTATTGCCAAATAAACTCATCATCTTCGGTGCATTCTTTTGCAATGCTGGAAACTTGGCAGAAGTTAAAAGGGTGTAAAACTCAATTAAGTTCCCTTCCAGTAATTTTTGTTTCATAAAACTATCAGTTCAACCTACTTCATTTGAAACTCTGCTGGCATATATAATTTTTGTACTATTTTTCAAATATTTAAACAAAGCAGAGCGGGCCGCCAATTGATAGACCGCGGGCCGCAATTGGCCCGCGGGCCGCGGGTTGGCCACTCCTGTTATAGAGGCTAAACTATTTCAAGTCACAAACAGTCAGACGCCCCTCAAGAATTAAGTCACAAAATCTGCATCAGCCCCTCTTCCTAAAATGACCTTAATTCCAAAATTGTAAATTTACGATGTATTGTACTCAATGAACAATTCAAAATGAATTGTTATAATGATGAAATGTCTGACGATGAATTTGGCGTCGACCATCTGTTTAATAAGAAAGAGGCCAGCGAATCAGAATTAAAGACAGAGCGTGCATGGTGTCCTACTTAGAGCTGCTTCCCTGATATTCAATAGTGCAATAGTGACTCGGTTGTAAACTTTGAATTTGAAAGCACCCTCCACTGGCTCGATTCTATCGTCAAGAGATTCATAGAACGAATATATCTTTCTCGTAGTTAATAGAGAATGTCCGATTAAACACTTCAAACTTCCTCAACAAATTTTCAAACTTTAATAGTATGTATTATTATGAGGAGCTAGCCTACAATTTAAATTTAAGCTTGATTGGGTGACGGGAAGTTAGATAATTTTCACTTTCAAGATTTGCAAACTATCAAGCAATCAAGCAAACAAGGCCGGAGGTGAAGTTAATATAAGAAATTTAAAAAGCGCAATACTTAATTAATAATAAATATTTTTAAAAACAACTACAGGTAAAAATAATTTCTCATAAAATAATTTAAAAATGTGAACGTTGTCAAGCTTCTTTTAACCCAATATTAAAAATCAACTCTTTTTATCTTTTGTAAAGATATCTAAGACTTCCTTTCTTTGCAGGTCCTTTTTCGCCCGAAGTGCATAGAGATGGTATGTAGCTCGGAGATTTTGTTATATTTGTGTGCATTTAGTTTTACTAAAAATTTGTTTTAATTTTCCAACAGTCTCACCGTAAGTTCTCGGCTCCACGTCACGGCTCTCTGGGTTTCTTGCCCAAGAAGAGAAGCCGGCGCCATCGTGGCAAGTGCAAGTCTTTCCCCAAGGATGACAAAACTAAGCCCGTCCATCTGACGGCTTTCCTCGGATACAAAGCTGGCATGACTCATGTAGTTAGGGAAGTCGACAGACCCGGATCAAGTAATTATTAGTCTCATACTTTTCAAGAAGGTGATGTAAAACACGTGACTAAATATTTTAACACTTCCAAATTAACAGAGGTCCACAAGAAAGAGGTCGTTTCGGCTGTTACAATCGTTGAGACCCCACCCATGGTTATCGTTGCTGTAACTGGATATGTTGAGACACCAAAGGGACTCAGGACCATGAAAACAATCTGGGCCGAACATATCAGTGATGAATGTAAAAGGAGATTCTACAAGAACTGGTAGGTCTATTTAACTTGTACTTTTTAGGTACTTGTATACTACTAATGGGCTTTTAGTTGCTGCAACTCAAGAGACTTGAGACAGCAATGGAGATGCCGTCTGACAACTAGTTATAGTTGAAGACGAAGTCGGTTCTTGCTTCCTCTCAATGTTCTTTGATGAACGAGACCGACAATTTCACATCTCCAAAAATCATTTTCTATATAAAGGTACCGATCAAAGAAGAAGGCATTTACCAAGGCTTCGTTGAAATGGTCTGATGAGGTTGGAAAGAAAGAAATTGAAAAAGATTTCAATAAAATGAAGAAATACTGCACTATTATTAGAGTATTAGCCCACACACAGGTTTATACAATTCCTTTAATAAATAAAATTTAATTGTGCTGAGCTGTATAACCTGACATTAAAATTCAGATGAAGCTCATGAACAGAAGGCAGAAGAAGGCTCACATTATGGAGATCCAACTTAACGGAGGAACCATTCCGGAGAAGGTTGACTGGGCTCGTCAGCACATGGAGAAGGTCGTTCCTGTCAAGCAGGTCTTTGATGCCGATGAGATGATTGATGTGATCGGTGTCACTAAGGGAAAAGGATTCAAAGGTGTCACATCACGTTGGCACACCAGGAAGCTGCAAAGAAAGACACATAAGGGTCTTAGAAAGGTTGCCTGTATTGGTGCTTGGCATCCGTCCAGAGTTTCCTTCTCTGTGGCTAGAGCTGGTCAGAAAGGCTACCATCACAGGACTGAAATCAACAAGAAGATATTTAGAATTGGAGATGTAAGTCACATAAAATATTGTTATGGATAATTGTTAATCTATTATCTAATAATTATTTATATACTGGTTTAATTCTTATTGCAGGGAATTCACAAGGAAGGAGACAAGATTGTCAAGAACAATGGTTCGACCGACTATGATCTCACTGAGAAGACGATCACACCCATGGGTGGTTTCCCCCACTACGGAGAGGTCAACCAGGACTTTGTTATGATTGGTGGTTGTTGCATGGGACCGAAGAAGAGACCCATCACCTTGAGGAAATCATTGATGGCTCAGACAAAGAGAAAGGCTCTTGAGAAAATCAACCTTAAATTTATTGATACATCCAGCAAGTTTGGTCACGGTAGATTCCAGACACACGAAGAAAAGAAGAGTGTTATGGGTCCTATGAAAAAGGATCGCAAATAAATCTTTAATTAAATAACATTTGCTGTAGAAATAAAAAAATTTCAGTGCAATTTTGTTGTGTTTCAGCTGATATGGGCTTATCTATGGTTTAAAAAATGTAATTCTTGAAGGATTAAGCATGATATTCAAATATTCATGTTTAAATATTGTGATTCATACATCTAGTAATCGAAAATAGATGTACAGTGATAATGAATACGACGTTTTTTAAAGTGGTGTATGAACTTCAAGACTACAATGTAACAACTGAGCAATATGACCTGTAAATATTGCATGGTAGCCGGAATTTAATTAGTCTGGATTGAACTGTATATAAACATTTTCATAAACATGATAGTTACTTTTCCAGCAGGCATACTAAAATATTTTCTTGTTTTGCAAGGATTGCTAGGAATTAGGCTAATATACCTGGCATTTATAAAAAATGATAAATAGATTGAAATGGATTTAAGCTGTAAAACAACTGTTTACTCAAAAAAAAATGCTTAGAAAAAAGATAAGAGTGACTAATAGTCACTGATTATTGCTTGTGGAGTTTATTCTGACAAATAAACCGACTGGTGCAATTAATAATTAAATTAAACAAATATATTTAAGAATTTACCAGACAAAACCATTTTAGACCCAGATTTCATTAAATCTAAGTTGATATACAAGAAAGAAAATTGCCCACAATAAATTTATCATTTTCAAATCTGTTACAAGAGATCACAAAATACTACAATATCATTATCGCGCCCCTGGTATTGACAAATTGCGACATTTCATCTAAAACAAAAGCAAATAATTTGCTCACTACATGCCAAAACAAAGACAGTCACGCTCAAAAGAAAAAAAAATCCCATTCTATAATAACCTGAAAATAAAAATAACAATCAAAGCAAAGATATAACAGACGAGAGTGTAAGCCGATACGCTTCCGCGGCATTGGCACCTAAGAGTCCCATCGGCTACGGACGAGAGGTCGCTAAGACACCTGACCAGCGTAAAAAATAATCTACGTGATGCCACAGAAAATTAATAACAGTTTTTTTTTCTCGATTTTTTTAGAAATTTTCCGAAGCACGCTTGTTTTAAAATTTCGCCTTTTTGGTCGGCCTGTTGTCGAAGGCGCTCGTCGGATCTCCGCTTTCCGACCCGTCGGACGATTCAGATTGGTCAAACTCTTGACCGCCGTTCCTCGAGACCAGGTCAGGCAGGTTATGTGACCCGTTGTTTCTTGCTCGTTCCGCTGCCTGGACTGCTTGGAAAAAAATAAACTGTCACTAAAACATGTTTCCAGAAGTAAAGAATATTTATGTTTGAAAGCACTTAAAAATTAGATAAAGTCATGGTTTATAAACTTAAACTGATCAGTGCTGAAAAGTAACATAATATTTCTGCTTTGTCTAATGCAAGCAAGTCTCAAAGCCTGGATAAAGGAGGAAGAAAAGAGAGATTCAGTTCAACTTATGTTTAGCGACTGGAAATGCTTTGGTATTTCTTACTTTCTGCTATTTCAGCCTTACACATCTGGTGCAAAATAAAAACAAATTATAAAACAATTCTTTTAAAACTAATACAAACAAAATTGCTTGTCAAAAAACTCGGAAACTATGTATTAATTATGGTTGGTTTCTTATCAACATAAGTGTATCCTATTAGTGTAAATAGTTCACTAATTCAAGTTCTTCTTCAAGGAGAGTCCTGGAGGTCCGGATCCCCCCTATCGTTTTAAAAACTCAAATCATTCAGAACTTTACAGGCAGAACAGAACCTTGATAATTTTGCCTTTGAAGTTTATCATACTTAATTAGCCTCACTAAGAAATTATTGTTGGTCCTAACGTCAGCTTGAAAAACTGGAAATCATTTTGAATCGAACGACAAAAAGTAGAAACCTAATAATTTGTAGTAAAAAATGCACAAAAAACAACAATTACAAATTTTACAGACAAAACTACGAATATCTAATGGATTCAGGTGACCTCTAGCAAACCAACTTTGACCTTTTGACAGGGTTTTGATATAGGTAGCCTTTTTAACACTCCAGCGTCAATCTTTTTTTGTTTATTTTTCAATCTTCTAATTATCTTTCACCTTCCAAGCACATGTGATCCAAACGTCATTCTGATAAAAGCCACTTTGAATATTTTAACTCGATTTATACAACCTCTTCAGCAAAACTATTTACTGTGATGGCAATGTAATAAACCACATTGCCATGTCAAGCCTCTATGCTTTCATAACTTCTGCAGCCTCACAAAAGTCTTCGTCAGACAACACTGACAGCCCTGGCCACGTTTTGCTTACATGGTAATCCACTGTCTTCCAAGAAGCATGCTGCAGAAAGGGCATCACAAAGCAAAACTTTGATCAATAAAGAGTACAAATCATAACAAGTGAAGCAAAAACAAAGTTTTTTAAAAACACACTTTTATATAATCGAGTGTGTAGGCCACATTCTGTTACATAAACAACGAGCATATTAGCTTAGACAATAATTAGTTCGACGAAAATATCACAAATAATTATTTAATTAAATTTTGTCCAGTCGATCCGAAAATTTGATAGAATGCATTGTTAATCAGTTCGGAGGTATGTTTACACTTTTAATTCTCTAGCTCATCGGGAAGTTAGTTTAAAATCGATTGCAAAATTTGACGACAGATAGACAGAGAAGTCAAGTTAAGTAAAAGTGTGTAAAAAGAGCGTGAGCTCAACTCGAACAAAACGTCTCACACTGGATCAACAGAAATTCGAAGGAAATAGACACAAAGCAATTATATAAGACTAATAGCTAGACCCTTGACTCTTAAGAGTTAATTAGTGATGATAGAATAAGATAAGAGGTAGTTGAGGAAAGAATTTATAGTATAGTTATTTCATAAATATCATCAGAAGACAACTGAAGATAAAATTATAAAAAATTTTTTTGAAAATAAGATAAAATGCATAAGTAAAATTTTCAAATTTGATTTGGGAAATTCAATAAAATGTACTACTTTGCTGCCTCAGAATCAAGTTTTGTTTCTTCATCCTTTCAATCTCTTTCTGAGTAACTGTATTCCTGTGGTTCATGTGCTTGATGTACTCATGAGCCTTCTTCAGGATCAGTGCCCTAGATGTCTTGAAAAGTATCAAATAAACATAAACGATGAAATATAAAAAAAATTCCTGAATAGCTTGTGCACTTATAAGTGGTAGATGAATAATTATTCCAAAAAATGGTTTGGCAGAACTAATTCTTAAGACTGTTTTTTTCAAAAGTCAAAGTTAAGTTTATCAATACTTAATTTAAACAATTTTTAAGCACAATTATTTTTTGTTTTTACATATATATATATATATATATATATATATATATATATATATATATATATATATATATATATATATATATATATATATATATATATATATATATATATGTTAAATTTGATGCTTTACCAGATCTAAATGAAAATGTTTGACAATATAGACAGGATGCTTTTGGGGGTCATTCATTAATTATGCAGGATTGTTTAAGCCATTTTTGACCCACTCCTACTGCCATTTAAGGACGCATAAGTTTTCTTGAACTACCTCTCCATCTTACGTAAGATTTTACCTAGTTTTCTTTTATATTTAAATGTCTTTAGAAGAGGATCAGTTGCAAAAAACTCATAATTTGACATAAATAAAAGATTTTTATTTCCTAAAAGATAATTATTTAGTCTTTGGAAAATCTGTATTATAAAACGATAATTAAAGTACATATTGAGATAATTGTAAAATATTACGTAAGAATGACTTCCACCCCTTCTCCCCATGATAGAGATTTTTTAATCCCCTCTCCCTTGGGACCCTTACCTAATCAATGAATTATCCTTTGGTCTAACACTTAACCATCATAACCCATTACTACCTTTTCTTTCTTTGTTTCTGGTATGGCATCTCTCAGTCTGATGAAACTCTCCTTTATATGATCTCTTCTCCTTCTTTCTAAAGCATTATGGTGTGCTTTCTTTTCTGCCTAGAAATTGTCATAGTTGATAAATACAAGCAACCATAATTAAATAACTTATTTCGTTTGCGGTAATTTGCTTTCACCTCTGACAGAAAATTCATTCCACCCGTTGGCGAACCACCATCGTCTTCCTAAAACGAAAGCAAACAAGAATATTAGTTTTTCAGTTAATAAGCGCTACGCTAAAGGCTAAGCCAAGCCTTGCTTTATTATTTAGTCACAAGACAGTAAACTCGAAGAAATGGTAATGGTAATCAGTGGGAAACAAGCTCACATCACTCTCAATATCGATATCATGCTCTTCGTCGCTCAGATCAGCCATGATCACAAAATTTATCCAAAGCTTCCAAACTAGTCACGATTCAAGAAATCAACACACACAACACACACACGGCAGGCAGTGTTGCCCTATCTCCATAGTAAAATTATGCTCCTAAACTAAAGACAATAGGGCCAAAATATAAAAAAAAACTTCCGGTAACTAAACACATTTCTAGATTCTTATTAAGTTAAAGTAACATTGGTTTTAACTAAAAATCACAAACTAAATTACGTTTGCTACATGACGCGAAAATTACAGATAATGGCCCTATAAGGCAGTGACGTGTGGTCATAGCACAAATAGCACACCCCGAACACCCCAGTATAATGATGTACCTGCACATGGCCACTTTCAATATTTTAAATATAGTAAGGTCATCGGATCAATTCTGCCTGCAGATGAGCAGGTTAAACTTTTTATCAACTTCATGTTATTAAATGATTTTTTAGCTTGGAAAAATTGCTAGTTGTAAAAAGCTTGAAAATGACGATTCTATCAGAAAATTCTTTAGGAGGCGTGATTTTGAACCTGGAGACGATATATGGACCTAATACCTGAGCCAGAGTCATTCCCTGAAGTTGACCCTAAAATAAAAAGTATGCTTGGTTCTGTTTTATAGGAAAAACTTGTTACCATGGTCCATCGATGACAGTGAAAATCTTGTCTATGACATATCAACTGACAAAGACACAGTTGAATTAATAGCTGAAAACAACGTACAAAAGGATGATTAAAGATGAAGCACCGCTTGCTTCAGAGATCAGATTATCAGATTTTTTGCTGAATTTTTTTTTAAAGTGACGTACATGCATCCTCCACTAAGAATTTCTGGATCCGCCGCTGCCCATACTCATTCGGGGCGTGACCTCATTTATGGACGGCCTTATAAAGACATGTAGGTAGTGTTACAAAAAAAAACCGGATGCAACCGCACATCCCTATTTTTGTTATGAAGAATTATACTCTCTTTAAATTTGCTTTTTTAAGCAGACCCAGCCAGATGTTTCTATTCCCAATTTAAATTTACAATTTAATCGCAGCTATCTATCAACATCCAGCTTTAAATTTAAATAAATGCATTTAAAAATATCATCTCGTTTTCTTGTTATGTCCGTTTGAAAAATAAATAGTCTCCGCCCGGTAAAACGTTACTTCAAATTTGACGACGTAGAACCTTGTTTTGTTTTCAAAACTGATTCCGTTCGGCGGAAATTCACTGCGATGATCTGCAAAAAGTTTCTTTTTCTTATTATAACGTTCAGTCGTTTCTTCGTCGATTGTCGTATAAAAGTTCAGCCGGAAAACATCATCGCGACCAAGGACTCTCACGTCGAGTTCGAATGCTCGACCAGTAACTCGAGGAACGTCATGATCTGGAGCTTCAAAAACCTCCTGTTCAACTCTGTAATGCTCACCAGAGGAACGAAAGTCACAACAGAGAAAAACAAGTACGAAGTTTCGAATATAATAAAAAGCACGAGCAACCGGTTTTACAATCTGATCATAAAAGACGTCGACATAACAGATAGCGGCGTTTTCACTTGCATCGACTCTACCGACAAGCAAGAATATTCGGCCACGCTGACATTCTTAAATATCAGCGAGTGTCGAGCCGGCCAGGAGCCGTACTCTGTTAACGTAGCCATTATTAACTGTACAATCGTCATTTCAGGTTTACTTTCGGTGGACAGCCGTTGGGACTGCGAGAGCGAGCTGAATGGCACGAGGCGCACTGAACACGGTGACGTAGCTCTCGAGCTGAGTACAGGTACGACGAAGATAAGAAAAATAACAGAAATAATACGAACCGGCTACACGGCGGCCAAGGCGCCGTCCTGCAACTTGACTCTGACCAATACGACTACGATCAGCCGAGAGGTGTACGTTCAGCACTCCTTCCACCCGGAGCCGCCGAAATTCAAAATCGTCCTCCATCCCGTTAAATACGTGAGGATCAACGTGAGCGAGGAGTCCAACTTGCTCGTCAACGATGGAATACTCTGCAGCGGCACTAGTACGCTCAACTCGGAGTACAGTATAGAGTTTCGCATGTCCAGAAATGTGTCAAACGTTGTCAAAAGTGTAGAGTCTAACTTCACTCTGGCGGACAAGACCGGCTCTTATAGGTTATCGTGCGAGGGCAAGAACAGTTTGAACATCGTACCAGCAAAGATCTCGATCAAAGAGATCCACGTCAGAGACCATTTCTTAAAAGAAAAATGCCAATACAGCGACGTGAGCTCTACGAAAATGGTGCTGAATATTTTTCAGGCGGAAAGGTCCACCACAATCAGAGAAACCCAAGTCATGGCCATGTGTAGTGCTTCGAATTTAAAATCTAACATATTCAAAGTGGTTCCTTGTTTTCTGTCCGAAGACCAGGCCGGCGTATTGAGAGCTTACGATTTCATATGCAACGACCAAAAAAGATCGAGCACAGCTGACGTTTCCTTTGCAGCGATGGGCGAGTTGATCAAGGAAAAATACCCGCAGGTTCTCACTTCACTTCTGACCACAGAGAACAATCGCTTCAACAACACCGGATTATCGTCAAAAGAGTCCGACATGCTGGAGCTGAACTGCAAGAGATTCGGCAGCGTGGCTAACGTTTTCTACCACGAAATGATCGCCCAAATCGACAGGAGCAAGGAGAAGGCCGAGTGGGTCACGGAATTCTACGCTTCCTACTATGGCGTCCAGTTGAAGGACGTTATCGAGCTTCAGGCCAGCGAAGACCGCAATAACATACACCTGGGAGACTGCAGTAAGCAGCAAGGACGATTGGCCTACCACTGCATGGCAATCAAGAAATGCGATCTGATCTTCGACGCGCTGGCTCAATCCTTCGGCTACGGTTTCGTTTACATCAGAAACGTAACTTATTTTTTAAATTACACGTGCGAGTTGAACGAGGATGATATACGTCTGTGCGTCGTTGACGTGGTCAAGAGATGTCCGAAGTCAATCTCTTACCTGTTCATACCGCTGGCCAGGCTGCAAAGAACTCTCTGCAAGTTAGGTTACATGGATAAGTACATCAAACACCGACTGTGCTACGAAAACCTTTTCAAAGTGCGACGCTTCAGGCAAGCCCTCCAGTGCTCCAGAAATTTCCGGATGAAGATGGAAGCCCTGAACACGCCGTACAACATGGAGCGGGAGAGAGAACAGACGATGGCGCAGGGATGCATGGCAACTGTCGAGCTGTTGAACTGCGTCGAGAAGGAAGTGTCAAAGCGATGCGACGTCTGGGCCGGTAAAGTCCAGCGTGACATACTCAGGTTTATGATGGAAAGAGCCCTGAGGGAGTACTTTTGTCATACCGCTTTTGCTTATCTGAACCACGACCTTTCAACTGCCTGTCTTCAATTCGTCTCGGCTTCCGTGTTCAAATTTATTCTTGTTTCTTCGATTTATTTTATGAATTACCGATATGAGTTCTGACAATTTGAAATGTTCGTTTTAAAAACTGAAGTTATCGTTAACTGTTGAAGTATAGAATGGGTTATGATTATTGAAAAAAGGTTTAGCGCTGAAACGGTGGGAGAGCATTTACTAATGGAGTAATGGATAAAATGATGGCTAGTTGGATAGATGGTTGGATAGACATACGGATGGATGGATGGATGGATGGATGGATGGATGGATGGATGGATGGATGGATGGATGGATGGATGGATGGATGGATGGATGGATGGTTAGAGCTATCAATAATCGGATAGAAAAATGGATAGATGAGGAAAGAAAAGCAAAAACAAAGCAAAACAGTTTTTTATTTCATTAGTTCTACTCTCAATTAAAGCACACTTTTCATTACACAGATCACACGAATGGTAAGTTAACAACGATCAAAAGTGCTCTAAAATGGGGTAGAAAAATCCTAAAAAATATCAATTTTTTAGATTTGAAAGCTTTGTTGAAATGCGCTTAAAATGCGTTTTCATTTAAAACTTATTTTGTTTTTTTTAAATAAATTATTTTTTTTAACTTTCGCAGTTTAGTTTTTTGTTCTGGTGCAGTAACCCCAGAGCAACTCTGAACACACCACACCCCACACCACACCCCGCACCACACCACACCCCGCACCACACCCCGCACCACACCACACCCCACACCACCCTCCCTACTATTATTATTATTTCGTATCCCCCCCAAAAAATCGATTGGAGCGGACCTCCTAAGTAGAAATGTTTTTGGAGACCAAATAAATTCCAACAAGTTATATATCGTTTCAGGGAAAAGCGCGCATAGTTTTCCCATAAGAGGTTATCTTTATTTCTTTATTTTATTTCTTTCATGCCATCTCTAAGGAAAAAAAAAGGGATTGAATGCTAAGTAAGTAGGTGATACGAATTTATTCTTTATTCTATTCTATTGAGAAGGTATTAAGAACTAATTTTGTTGCAAAATGAGATAATTTATATTAATATAAGACATATTATTATATAATCAGCAGAAGTTTTCTATTGGTACAATTCATATGTCAAAACTAAAGTAATTTCCGTTCAATTTTTCAAACAAAACTTTATCGTGCCTAATGTTATTATTCAATTTTTTTAAATAATTTATTTTAAAGATAACAGTTTTCAGTTAACTGTTCTACACTATTCCTGTATGCTCTCTTCCCTACTGTGACAGTGAGGGATCGCAGTTTATTCGAGAGCCGGTTACTATTAGCAGTCCATGATAGATGGATACCCAGTGCATTGGCGTGCACATAGAACACGTGCATTGACCCAATCAATCACTCCACCCGCAACTATTATAACCCGACTGCACCCGAAGACACCGTTGACTGGCCAGTAACAAAAGCAAGAGTGGAAGTAATTTGAGTAGAAGAAAAATCGTCAAATAAGAACATCAGGAAATCTTTAAACAAAATTCCGACATATAAAAAAGCGTGTAAATACGTCAACCAAGAACTTCAACAACAAAAAAACCAAACAAAAAAACTTTAACAAAAAAAACCAACCAAACAAACTTTAACAACAAACTCCAACAAAAAAACTTTAACAACAGCATCAACGCAAATATCACAGACAACACTAAGAACAACATCGATTTGACAAACGCAAACAACTGAGTCTCCTTCTGAAATGACGGTTCCCCTATCTAGTCGTTGTTGTGAAGAGTTAACCGATTTATCGGCGTCAAATTGTGCGCAAGAAAAAAGAAAAAAAAACGAGAGAAAAACATGTACAAGTAGCCGGTAGCCATTTTGCTTCCTTGGCTCTAGTGGTCGCGTTCAAAAAAAATTTATTTCGCCGTTAAAAACGAGAAAAACAAGAAAAACATCTTCTTAAAGTTTTTTTTTTCAAAAACATGCAAACCGTTAAAAATTCGTTTAATTTCAAACGATAAATTAAGAAAAATCACATGCATACATTAAAACCACGTACATACAAACAACATCGCGATTATTGGTGGCTGATGCGCATGTGCGGAGGTGTACAGTTCGTCTAGTCGGTCTTTCCTATCCGGCAAAATAGCCGGCACGTGATAGAGGGAAAACATCGTATATAGGAATCTAATTGTCCGAGTTTGTGATGAATGGCTCCCTCAAGGACTGTTCAATGCTTCTACGGGAACATCGTCTTGTTTTGCCAGAGTGGATCAGCCGACTAGCCTCGAGGTTCAAGCGGGAGAAAAAGAGAAGGAGGACAGAATGAAAAAAAAACCGTCTTCATCAGAGACAATCTGAGCTTCAGAGCGACGTTTCCATGAGTTGAACGACAGTCGTGTGGGGCGAGTGATGCACCTTGTTCTGGAACAGCCTGCCGAAGATCCTTCTACCGCCTCCGCTGGGCAGACTGGTCACAACGGACTGTTTGTATTCGCTGTCGCCGCCGCCGTCGTCGTCGTGAGCGGAAACAGCGCGGGGGTAAACCAGATTCGAGTCGCGTTTACTTTGAAAATCTTCTCTTCTGTTTTCTGTCATCTCCTGGGAGTCGGATGCGTCTTTCAAGCGATCATCGGATTCATCGATGGTTTGCTTCTGCGTTCCGTTGCGTATTTTAATCGCGTCGTTGTTCTTGTCGTTGCTGTTTAAGATGGCGGTCTGACAAGAAGGAGAAGAGGAGGTCATGCAAAGATCATTCGGTGTAGTTTTACCATGGCATCGACACTTGCATTTCGTTTGCTTGCGCAGAACCGGGCACATGTTGAGGGCTTCTTCGTAGGTCGGCGGGGCTTCCTCATCGAAGTCCCATACGCATTTCTCGTATTTTCTCTCAAACAATTCCGATCTGCCAGAACTAATTTTTAGATTTAGATGGTCCGGAGTTCTGCTTACTCGCTCGTCTGTTTCGTCCGGGCCGTGTCTGCTCGTATTATCGCCCGTGTTTTTGTTTACAAGACAAGATTCGTATTTATAGGGATGGGCGTTGAAGTTATTTTTGCAAATTTTCGAGCACATCTCTGCGTCTGTTATTTCGCGCCGGAGTTTATCGGCTCCGACGTCGTTGGTGCTTGCCGTGTTGTTCTCTGTATTGAATTTCGTGATTTCTTTTGTGCGACTGTCTGATGCAACTTCCTCTCCATCTATTAAAAGCTGAGAAAAATCAATATTTACCGGCGGAATCGGTCGACCGGTATTCACGAAGTTTACCCTCCCTGTTTCATTATCGTGGAGTTTAAGGCTTTTGAAAGAATTGGAAGAATGCAAAGAGGAAGAGGTCGACGAAATTTCGAATACATTGACATGTGAAGATCGACCAATTAGTGGCAGTGCGGGCTCCACGCATTGGGGCTCCGACCAGTTTGCGATATCGAGTTTACCCTTTTTGGTGGCAAATGTCTTGACTATTTGGTAAGTCAGACTTTTTGTTCTGTAACTCAATAGAAGTCGTAAGGGCCACGAAAGAACAAATATGGCTGCCAGCCACAAGGTGATTGACCTACAAGTCCAGTGTCTACTGCCGTTCGACTGCGGTACTATCAAGATGGTGTCACTGTCCAGTACGACCTTCAGGGAACTTCGGCACGTTGGACTGGATAAAGGATCGACGTTCAGACTGACTAGATCGAGTTTTTCAGTTGACTCTACGAAATTTCGTTTCCTCTCGCGGTACTGATTTTCGCAGTTTACTGAGTTTGAAAAAAAACAATTTTTTTAAAAATCAATAAATGACCCAGAACAGTTTAGCTAAAAAAATGTGCAGGTCAAAGTTCAAACCCTGCTTTGAACTGCGTTG
This sequence comes from Erpobdella octoculata, assembly GCA_963978895.1. Lineage (NCBI taxonomy): Eukaryota > Metazoa > Annelida > Clitellata > Hirudinida > Erpobdellidae > Erpobdella > Erpobdella octoculata. The sequence continues at coordinate 21,807,238 of OZ022247.1, read as the reverse complement.
TATGTTTACTATTAAAATTTAAAGTCTTAACTATCACCTTATATTTTACATGCATTTATTAACTTTTACTTGTCCGGATGTCCATGGACGTCCGCGGACGTTTAGAAGCTCGGGAGATCATTACAAGATCCCCCAACGTCTCGTAACCAATTTGAACTGCTAGGATTTAATTATTGCCAATTGCGTTCAATCAATCAATGTGAACATTTATAGAGCGCTTCATACATACATTGCCCCACGAGAAAAGATTTCGCCCGCTAAATTTTCCGACAACGTGGACTACTATATAGGCAGCGAGTGCGGGTCGAACCGTGAAGCTTTTACATTCAAGATTACCAATCAGATAACCTTTAAATCAATAAGAACACCCACTACTGAGATATTTAACCGTAGAAATTTCGTCGCATTTAAAAAAACAAAATTCGCAAAAAGCCATTTTTCAAAATAAACAGCTGTTCGTTTTATTTTATGCAACAAGCAGCAGAAGCAGCAGCAGCAGCAGCAATGAAAGAGAGAGATGACGAAACAACACGTGACCTCCGTAATTGAGAAGCAACCGATAATGTCACGCCATATTGTTTATTGCCACGTCGAGAATAACGCGATACGGCTGCTTCGTCCCTACGGGGGACCTTTGCAGTTCAATGCGTTACGCTCCCATAAAGTTCAATTCAATTTTCAAAGCGACTCTAATTTGAAAATAAAACTTGATATAACAGTTAATATGGGAAACTACTGTTACGTAGTGGTTAGATGTTCGCAAAAAAACGGTTGCTCGAATTCCTTCGGCGGCGTCAGCGCTCACAGGAGCATGAGAGCGCCAGAGCACCCTATATCTATAAGAGAGCACCCTATATCTATATGAGAGCACCCTATATCTATAAGAGAGCACCCTATATCTATAAGAGAGCACCCTATATCTATAAGAGAGCACCCTATATCTATATGAGAGCACCCATTATATATAAGAGATCACCCTATATCTGTATGAGAGCACCCTATATCTATAAGAGAGCACCCTATATCTGTATGAGAGCACCCATTATGTATAAGAGAGCACCCTGTATCTATATCTATACGTACGGATGCCTCTGTGACAGAGTTCTTCAGTGCCGCAGAGAAAAATCGTCTCGCAGTGAATCTTTTAAAAAGATTCTGCACGCCAATAAAATACAAATTTCTATTGAAGTTGATGTTTTAGAATCAAAAAAGACTCACAAGTTTTAATTGTTTAGTTTTTGTCGTGGACCCGCTAAAAACACGTTATAAACAATTCTTTCCACCAGTGCTTCTCTTCCTCTTAACGATATACAATTGATTTTCTGTATTAAGCTTTTTTTGACTCATTTATTCGATTATAAACTAAAAACAGAATCAAAGAAGATGGTAGCTGAACCTGGACTTTCATTTCCTTCTTGACTTAGCAGGACTTCCTTGAAGAAATCCTCCCTTTGTCGGTCGTAGACGTTCCGAGACGATTGACAGGCGAAATTGAATACTTTTTCAATCTGTTTTTTTAAAGAAATTATGGCTCAATGATATTTTTTTAAAAGCTGATTATCTCCTATTTGAGAAAATAAACAAGCAATGTTATTAAATATAAAAAAACTTCATTGGAATTAAAGATGTTAATAAATTAGACTTTTTAGTCAATTTCCTAATTTTGCTACAATTTGTTTAAAATACATAAAATAAAAAATATTTATATACATACTGTTGTTATCTTTAACCAGGTGCATTATATATGGTATAACTAGAAGTATAATAAATGTTTCGAGTGGTCTACAAATCGTTGTAAAACCTTTAGACCAAATTATCAAATAGATTTTTATCCGCACTGCCAAATCAACATGTTTTAAAAAAATAGGAAAATGTTGACTCAATTTGTTTCTCAAAATCACCTTCACGCGAGCGAGACCGGGGCAGTGACGGGTGACCTGGGAGATGTCCGTGCCGTCGAGGACGGAGAGCTTCGTGTGATCGAAGGCCGAGCAGAATTCCTTGCGCGAGTACTTGCTGGTGAGGATCCAGCGGAAAAACTTCCGCAGGCGACTCTCGCCAGTCGAGGAGGCCACGCTGGTCGTTTGCTGCCGGGAGATCGGCCGGCCCTCAGAGGCTTGGCTTGGACGTCTGTTCTGAGTTTGATTGCAGCGAGGGGAATAGTCTTGACGGTTATGGGGATGATGATCACGGTGATGGTGGTTGTGGCTACCGCGGTGATTGAGGCTGCAAGATGAAGAAGAGGGTAGTTCGGTGTGATGTGGAGTGGTGTTGTTGCGAGTTGTCGTATTGCTGTGATTTTCTGTAACGTTGCCGTGAATTGTTGACGCGTTGCCGTGAATTGTTGTAGTGTTGCAAAAGTTTGTTGTAATTCTACTGTGATTTGTTGTAATGTAGCCGCGGTTTGTTGTAGAGTTGATGTAAGCTGTTGTAGTGTTGCTGTGGGTTGTTACACTGTTGGGTATTGTAGAACTGCTGGGTATTTTAGAACCGCCGGGAAATGTAGAACTGCTGCTAATTGTTCTATTATTAATAAAAGTTGTTGTTGTGTTGGAAGTTGTTGCTTTGCTGCGAGTTGTGTCGTCGTTATTAGCAGCAGTAATTAATAAAGAGGACACAAATGAGCTTGGAAAGGCGTATGACGATAAAACTACCGGAAGTGTCGATGACGACGACGACGATGATGACGACGACGGCGGTGATGATGACGATGGCGATGATAATAAAGAGCACGGGACGGCTTCAATTTCTTGTCGCAGCGGTGATAAAACCGAGCAAACGACTGGCGATGACGCGACAGATAAAACCGAAGCGAACGACCACGGCGATCTTGATGATGACGACGATGACGATGATGACGACGACGATGATGATGATGACGATGACGATGACGAAGACGACGACGACGACGATGATGATGATGACGACGACGACGATGATGGCAAAGACAATAATAGCGCTGATGACGTGGACGCGAGCCGGTTTGGAGCTGTAAAAAATGACGTAGTCTCTGATTTAGGAGATTCAGATGCTGTTGACTTTGATTCTGTCACGGCCAGCTCTACTCTCGGTCGTGCTGACAGACATAGCAGCGATGATGATGATGATGATGGTGGTGGTGATGATGATGATGATGATGACGATGATGATGATGGTAGTGGTGGTGGTGATGGTGGTGGTGGTGGTGGTGGAGAGGGTGATGACGATGACGGTGGAGGGGGCGATGATGAGAGAGATTGTGAAAAGCGAGTTGAAGTCCTTGTGGGCGGCAATAAGGGAGACGAAACTTTTAAAGAGCATTTCACCGGCGTCATTGAGACTAAAATTGGCGGATGCATTCGTGCAGGAGGCGGTGTTGATGACGATAGTTTTGCTTTCGGCAAAGATGACGACGATGACGTTCTTGATAATGATGACATTACCGATGACGTAATTTTTGCTTTCGGCAATGATGACGACGATGACAGTGCTGATGACGATGTCGAGGCTGGTATTAACGGCAGGACAAAATTCAGACCTCCGTCATTGGGCACGGGGATGTTACTCCTTTCCAAGAGACCGGGGTTATTAATTGAACCCCGTAGGCATGGAAGCCCACTTCCATTGTTATCGTCGTTGTTGTTGTTGTTGTTGTTGAAGAAGTAAGGGGGCGTGTGGCAGACATGACCATCGCCAGGGGGATCCGTTAGTAGGACCACTAGGGCGTGGGGTAGAATCTGAGAAAATAACAAATTGGAAAAGATCTGTTTTTATTTTTTATTACTTAGTAGACGCTTGTTTTTTATTAAACTTTTATTTTTAGTTTGTTATTAAAAAAAATAAACAAATTAATGAATAAATAAAATGCTATTTAATTAAAAACACGAGATTTTAAAATATTGAATTTAAAAAACAAGAAAAGAAAAAAAGGGAATTCTTGCAGCACGAAACAAATGCGAGTTGCTTGTCTGGACGACGTGAACATTTCGATTTCGCTCGCTGCAATTAATTGTCAGAAATAATTTCTTTTTTATTTCATAAAATTATAAAAAAATATTATAATATGTTTAAATGCTGTTTAACTTTAAAAAACGTAATTAATTAAAGTTTTAGTTCTTTTTGTCAAAACAACTCAATCATCACCATCATTACCATAATCGTTATCACCACCACACCACCACCACCACCATCATCATCGTCATCGTCATCTTTATCGTCATCAACATCGTCGTCGTCGTCGTCGTCATCGTCATCGTCATCGCCGTCGCCGTCATCATCGTCGTCATCTTTTTCAGCAATTTATTCTGGCACGAATCGAGTATAAGATAACTTCTATGTAAAGCTCAATTCTCTACACAGACAAGTTCCATACTGCCTGTCTTTCAACAACATCTCTGAAGTACTTGGACGACCGAAGCTCAGATCAACTTCTAGAAGTTTCCTCGTCCCACCACAGGCTTGCCGTACAAAGTTTGACGTCGTCAGGCTTCAAATGTAAGCAGGGCCTGATTGGCTACCCCTTGGCCTACCTGGCGAGAGAAATGTTTGCCCACGGTAATGGGGCCGTGGGTAAAATCTAATCTCGTTTTCTTATCAAAAATAGTTGATGTCCGAAGAGGGTATTTTTTAAAAAAGTTGATGGTTAAGGAGGTGGAGTAAATCCGAAATCAAATTTTTCGCTCTGGCTTACCTGGGAATCACCAGTTTACCAGGCGGTCCAATCCGGCCTTGAATGTTAGACAGACTTTCCAACGACTCGTTTATGCATCTAGTTTAGCCGAACTTTGTTCAAATTTAATTTTTTTCCCAAATCTTTCACTTTAGTCAACTGCGATCCTGAAGTTTCGCAAAACCTACGCTGCTCAAATCACACTCGGTTTTGTCATCAGCGCAAGTGATCGAAGTAAAGTACTGCACGGGTCAATTTTGCACGGCCTCTTTCATAGATCCAAATTTTCATGCCCGGTCAGTCTAATTTAGGCTCGGCCTTACCCGTTTTTATAGGTCAAAAATCCCTATACTTGGTTTAAAAATTTTGACCCAACCTCGCCCACTTGAAACCCCTAAAACCATGGCCCAACCCTGCCCGTGCTGTACTCTACATCGAATCTCGCAAACACACCCCACGCTCAAAAGCACAAAACCACCAGACCAACCGACCAGCCAATCATCATCTCCCTCTTTCGTTCCGAAGACCGGAAGACATCCAGTACCAGAAGGAGACATAAAGTTTCCAATTTAATTAAAAATCAAACTCCCCTTATCCGCTGGAAGCTAATTTTAAAGCTTTTCGACTTTTCCAGGCTGTTTGGTTTCGTAGCCCGTGGAGACGGGTGTGGGGGTGATGTTAATTCAAAAATGTAAATAATAATAATAATAATAATAATAATAATAATAATAATAATAATAATAATAATAATAATAATAATAATAATAATAATAATAATAATAATAATAATAATAATAATAATAATAATAATAATAATAATAATAATAATAATAATAATAATAATAATAATAATAATAATAATAATAATAATAATAATAATAATAATAATAATAATAATAATAATAATAATAATAATAATAATAATAATAATAATAATAATAATAATAATAATAATAATAATAATAATAATAATAATAATAATAATAATAATAATAATAGTAATGAAATAATGAAATAATAATTTATTATAATTATAGAATATTATAATGTTATAATATAATATTATGAAAAACTGTTGAAAAAAAACTTAGCAATAAATTTAATAAATCACATAGAAGTGAAATCGAATAGAAATTATATTTAACTTGACTGCATCTATTGAAATTGAATTTATTAATACAATCAAAAATTTAATCAAATCAAAAGAATTAAAAATGAGGCTTTTCCATGAATTTTCTATGAATGTTAATTTAAAAGACAATTCAAATATCCCCATAGCTGGACTAGATAATAAATTTGCTTACCTTTTCGAAGAGAGGCCATCGCATGCGGCGCCTGTAGGTAACCACTTGCCACCAAAGGACCGGTGTAGCCCCAGTGTAGCTTCTGAGCAGTTTGTGGGCGGCTGGCCATTCCACGCTCGACCTGAGCTCGGTCCATGGCCCGCTGTGCCAGAATTCTATCAAGTGGAGGAAGTAGATGATGAATAGCGGAAAGAGGAGCAGAACAAGAAGGGTCTTGCTACTGCTGTTGTTGTAGCCGGTGGTGGTGGTGATAGTAGTAGCAGTCGAGCCGTGACTAAAATTCGGCTGAGTGTTGTTCGGCGCTCTTTCAAGGCGCTGGTCAAGCTCAAAATCAGCGCAGTCAGCTTTTCCGGCTACTTTGTTGAAGACTGCGGCGACGCTGTTGAATATTTCAGCTGCACTGTTGAATAATTCATTGGCACCGTCGGAGTTGTATCTTTCATCAGCTGTCCGAGTTGAAGGCGCGCCTGTCGCGTCGGCCTCTGATCTTGATTTATGGCTCGCCGCTGAAGAGTTATTTAGTCGTTCTGTCGCCCATGACGACAACGACGACGACGACGACAACGACGACGACGACGACGACGATGTTGATGTTGTTGTTGAGAATTGGAAGAAGAAGAAGAACGAATAAAGATAGAAAAGAGCAGCTATAACGAGACCTTCGACGTGGAGAGATCCTCTTCGGCATTCACCTTCAGACTTTCTGCCAGTCTTTTTCATGATCTATTTAATGATAAATAAAAAATGTTTTTTTTTATTTAATTTATTTTTTTTAATAAATTTGTTGAAATGGAGTTTTTCAAATTATACTTCTATGATATTTGTATGTTTGTTCTAATTGTTTTGTAGTTTTAGTGATTTTAATAATTAGTTTGATAAATGCTATTTTTGAATTTGACTTAATTTATTCTGCAAAAATGTTGTTTAAGAACCTTACCTTAGATTGCAAATATTTTAAGACCGTCAAAAGAGTTTGATAAATTAAAAGTATTAAATCATTTATTATTAAAAATTGTTTATATCTTTTAAAATATTTTTAAAACATTTAATACCATCTATTTGATCTTACAAATCAGATTTTCAAAATGCGATGTTATCTATTCAGGGGTCATCTATAAATAAATTAGTTATTTAATGAGAAAATTACGATAAAAAAACTGTATAAATAAAAAATTCAATGCTCTGTAGGTGCGTCGTGCGTTCCAGACCACACGGGGGTTGCTCTTCTATTACTATAAAAACTTGTTAAACCTTAATTTAGTGATTTTTATCATTAATATTTAATTTTTTTTCTTGTAACGAAATTCATTGTAATAGATATGATTAAGTCTCTATCCACATTACAGTATTGAACAAACACAAAAGTGTCAATGAGGAAACTGTAAGTCATCTGCTTTGCTATAGAATCTTTTTGATACTTTGACTATATCCTAAATAATTATCTTTCTTTATCAAATTTCTATTTGTTATCAACTTCCATTCATGTTTGAATGTGACATCATCGTTAATTAAAATCCTCATTTTTTGCAAACTTCGAGTTTACCTTTTTCTTTATTTTTTCAACTTGTACTACCAAATTGTTGTTGTTGTTGTTGTTGTTGTTGTTGTTGTTTGTCGATTGATGTTTTTAGATGTATTTTGCTTCTTAAAAAAAATAAAAACTTAGTTAAATAAAGATTTTAAGTTACTGATAAATATATTACTGTTTCGATTAACAAAACATGGCTATAATAATAATATAGATAAATAATAACAATTATTAATTAATACTAATAAATAAATTAATAAATCAAATAATTAACTATTGAAGAAATAAATAAATAATCAAATAAACAAACTATTAAATAAATAAATAAATAATAAAAATAATAAATAACTCTAATAATATAGAAAATCATTCTTTTTTTTCTTCAAGACATTTCAGACATTGAAGAGAAAAAATGTTACAAAGTCGCAAGCTTTCAAAGTCTCGCATGGGTTGTTAAATCGATCTTTGTCTCATTGGCTGTTCGTGCGTTCATGCTTTCGTAGGTTTGCAAATGTTTTTCTGTCTGTGTGTGTGTGTTTGTGTGTGTGTGTCTGTGTCTGTGTGTGTGTGTGTGTGTGTGTGTGTATGTGTGTGTGTGTGTGTGTGTGTGTGTGTGTGTGTGTGTGTGTGTGTGTGTGTGTGTGTGTGTGGGTGCGTCATGTAATTTGCGTGTATATTTGTAAATGGTATGCATGTGTGTGCGTGTACATACAGCTAGAAAATCGAAACTTTTCAAACGAAAAAGTTTTCAATTTCGCTGAACATCGCTTACTTGCACCGACTCCGACTCGATGCTGTTCTAATGCAATCCAGTCCATCTGGCAGTAACTGCCAACCGGAAGTGGGTGCGCCGCCGCCGGCTACAATAATGACTTAATCACGTGACCATCCAGGAAACAACGCCCAACCTTCTCTTCCGGCTAGCTGGTATCAAAATAACAGAAAATCAACGGCTACTGCTAGCAATATTTTTTATCCGCTAACAATCTAATTGTTATAAAAAAAAATTAGCCGAAATTAGCTGTAAGCTTGTAAGCGATTTTACCGCTAAGCAGAATCTAACTGAGCTTCTGCTGAAGCAGCTGAGCCGTGGCGAAGTGGCTTGTCGACCGGGGACCTGGGGAGGGGGGGGCACATGATGGCCTCCTTTCTACAAAATAAGGAAGAGATTGTGAGTGCTTGTCATTTTGTTTTAAAGTTGATGACTTCTCTTTCAACACCTTGGCGAAGGTTTGAAGTTCAGTAATAACTAATATTTTTGCGATTGGAAAAAGGATGGATTAGAATATTACTAATTTTTAATTTTTTGAAATATTTTAAGTTATTTGAATATTGTGTTATTTCTTTATATGATTTATTTTTAAAAATTACTTAAAACTTTATTACATGTTGTAGGGTAATATTGATAATAGTTTCATTATTTATTCTGAGACAAAAAATTTAATTACATCTTCATTATTCATTGTGAAGATTACCATGGCATCGGCACGTGCTTGGGCGATAATCAAAAAGACGATAAATTAAATGGGATGTTCCAAATGATGGCCCCTTGAACAGCAGGCGATGACGTTTTATAAGGGTAAGGTCATTAAACAATCGAGGTTAGTAGGTCAGTAGGTCAACACTGGCTGACCTAGAAAAATGTGATTTGCATGAGTCTGCGTGAAGTTGACACCAGCGACTGAGCGATGAGCTTCATAATACGACGGAGATCTAACAAGGGTAAGGTTGATGTTTGTGGTGACAGAGGTGGTGGTGATGATGATGATGATGACGACGACGACGACGACGACGACGACGATGATGATGATGATGATGATGATGATGATGATGATGATGATGATGATGATGATGATGATGATGATGATGATGATGATGATGATGATGATGATGATGATGATGATGATGATGATGATGATGATGATGATGACGATGACGATGATTATGATGATGATGATACTGATGATAGTGATAATTAAAGACATTATTAACCAAATTTAGTTTTTTATTTGTTAATAAATAACATCTATTGAATAACAAATTAATATAAAAACGAACGCGTGAATAAATAAAGGCAGCATGCAGTCACAATAAAATAAAATAAAACATAACAAAAAATTGGACGCTATGAAACTTCACTGAACATTACAATAAAGAGAGATAAGAACAATGGAAAAGAAAAAGAGAAAGAAAAAGACAGAGAGAGAGAGAGAGAGAGAGAGAGAGAGAGAGAGAGAGAGAGAGAGAGAGAGAGAGAGAGAGAGAGAGAGAGAGAGAGAGAGAGAGAGAGAGAGAGGCGTCCTTATTTACAGTAAGTCTTTCAGCAGGGCCAATCGTAAACAACTTCCGTTGCGTAAAAATTAAGCGTTATCTGGAAAGAATACTTTGAGAGTTTTTGTCTCGCTGTGTTGTTGTCGGGGAGGGGGTGGTGGTGTGAGAGAAAAAGAGAGAAAGAGAGAGAGAGAGAGAGAGAGAGAGATAGAGAGAGAAAGACAACAAAAAGAAAGAGAGAGAGAGTGAGTGAGAGTGAGTGAGAATGTGTGTGCGTGTGTGCGTGTGTGTGTGCGTGTGTGTGTGTGTGTGTTTGTGTGTGTGTGAGAGAGAGAGTAGAGAAATGAAGGAGATAATGAGGAAGAGAAAGGAAGATGAAAATAAAAGAAAAGAAAAAGGTAGGAAACGAAAGTAAATAACAAGTAAAAAATAGAAGAAAGCCTGCGACTGCTTGGGGGAAATAACCCTACTTTCACCCTACTTCCAGCCCGTTCACGGGGCGATAAATTTCCATAGCACTATTTCATCACGGGGAATGGAATTTTTTTTCTTTCAAGCTGCTTAGAAGTTATGAGCGTTCGTCACTGATCGCGCGAGCGCGTGTGAACACAAACAACGAACGGATGTTCTCTACGCGGTCAGCTGATGGACGAACATGAAATTAAAAATATAAACCAGTTTTATTTTTAAATAGTTTATAGTCTTCTACAACCAGGTGTTTTGAGACAAAATGGCGACGGTTGAAAAAGAAATACCACAGGCTGGTTCTGGCCTCCTGTCGTAGATCAAACATTGATCTGTTTCTCTTGTTTTCCATCATTTTTTTTTATCCACTTCGAAGGACCAAAATTTGATAAATTGAAGTTTGAAAATTTGAAACATGAAGATTAAGTATTAAAGATCATCATTTAGCTATAAAAATGTTAATTTACGTATTTTAAACCAAATTAAATGATTAATTTTTATCTGATTGGTAAAACAGTTGAAATTCACTTTTAAAAAATATGAAGTAAAAGGCAATTGCTGTGCATCATAACTATCACACAACTGAATCTGAATTGCTCTGAATAATGTGTGTTAACTTGTGGTGCATATCCGTTAAAAACCTAAGTGGAAACATTAAATATCAAATTTAAATGTAATGACGTGATTATCAAAAGTCTAAATTACCTACAGAGGAAATCTGCTCTGATATGATACACTTATAGCTTCTAATAAAACTGATTCAATTGTTAGTTTTGCTTGAAAAATGCAATAATGGATCTTTGAAGAGTGGATCGAAAAGGGGAGAAAAACTCGCCAAAGTGGGGCAGAGAAATAATAATAATAATAATAATAATAATAATAATAATAATAATAATAATAATAATAATAATAATAATAATAATAATAATAATAATAATAATAATAATAATAATAATAATAATAATAATAATAATAATAATAATAATAATAATAATAATAATAATAATAATAATAATAATAATAATAATAATAATAATAATAATAATAATAATAATAATAATAATAATAATAATAATAATAATAATAATAATAATAATAATAATAATAATAATAATAATAATAATAATAATAATAATAATAATAATAATAATAATAATAATAATAATAATAATAATAATAATAATAATAATAATAATAATAATAATAATAATAATAATAATAATAATAATAATAATAATAATAATAATAATCGCTCAGCGTACCCGCATGGAGACAAAAACTACGGCCAACAACGGGTTTTCCCCATAAATTCAAGTTTCTTCATACGGAGCACGGAAAGTGTAATCATATTTGTTATTGTTGAACTATTGACCTGCGCCATAGCGTAGAGAGAAAAAAAGGAATAAAGAGGAAAAAAGAAAAAGCAAAAGGGAGAGAGAGAGAGAGAGAGAGAGAAAAGAGAGAGAGAGAAAAAGAGAGCGAGAGAATAAATGGTAAGCAGCTATCTTTCTCTCCTTTGTATCTATTTTTTTCCTAATACGGATATTAGATTTTCAGATATTGCGTGGGAGGACACACACAAACAGTCCTTATACGGCTCTGCCGGGGTCTCACAGCCACTACCATCAATCAGGAGATGCAATGAAATTATTCCAGGCCTCTGTCGTCCGTGGAGTGGATAGGGAGGGGGGAGGAAAATATATATATTTGTAGTAAGTGATAGGGAGGGATGGTGGGAGAGAGGGAGAAAAGGTAGGGAGATGAGGGTGTGATGACCATTAGAGAAAAAAGAGGTAAATAGGTGTAGGTTTGTGTGTATGTGTGTAAGAGAAAGAGAGAGAGAGAGAGAGAGAGAGAGAGAGAGAGAGAGAGAGAGAGAGAGAGAGAGAGAGAGAGAGAGAGAGAGAGAGAGAGAGAGAGAGAGAGAGAGAGAGAGAGAGAGAGAGAGAGAGAGAGAGAGAGAGAAGCAAAGTTTTTTTATGAGAACAAATTAAATTATTAAGTTACATCTGGGTTGGTTTTAAAACTAAATTAATTTTATGACAAAAAATAAATTAATATTTCGTATTAAAACTTGAACATAACACATTAAAAAAATATCTTGTTTTTTCAGTGTTTTGAAGCGCACACACAGACTGAAACACACAGACGGAAACAGACACACACGGACACACGGACACACACATACATTTGTTTATTGTTGGAAAAAGGCCGCAAGTGCCACTCTTGTAAATCTCTGGGTTATTAGATAAAAAAGAAGATTATAATCCAAACTTTGGGTTCATCGTTGAACCAAAAACATCATTTACACAATTTACACACTTACCTAATTAATAATTTCAAAAACTGGTAATAATAATAATGTATATATTGATATAAATATTTTAATCAATAAATTATGTGGAGTGTACGAAGGGTAGATTTGTTCACCCGAATCTGTTATGAGGTGTGCTGCACGGAACTGTCTTTCTATTGAATCAATCAAGGAATCCGTCCATTAATCAAACAATCAATCAATCAATTGAATCCAATCAATTCAAACATCACAATGAATTATTAATCATAGCCCATTTGTCTTCATTTGCTTCCTGCCGGTTGTCTGTTGTTGGTCTGCCATCGGGATGGGCGACGCCATTTTGAAAGGGAAGAGAAAGAGGAAAAGGAAAAAATAAATAAAGAGAGAGAGAAAGAGAGAGAGAAGATAAAATGGAGAGAAAAAAGAGAAAAAGTGTTCAAAACACATTAAAAATAACAATTTTTTCTTACAATTTCGAAAAAAAATCTTCACAACATTCAAACGTTGTTTTCTTCCTAGAAAAAGAGTTTTGTTTTCAATTGCATCGAACGGAGACGCTTATTGAATTACATCTAAAAAGATGAATTTGACTTTTAAAAAATCTAAACAATTCTTAGATTGTTTCAGAATCAAGTCTCCCGTTTACAAACTAAATAATTTATTTTGCTTATATATATATATATATATATATATATATATATATATATATATATATATATATATATATATATATATATATATATATATATATATATATATATATATATATATATATATATATATAATTATATGTATATGCATACATATATAGTATGTATAAACTCACGCATTTCAGCTCCCTGAAGTAAAGGTTGAAATTGAATTTGTTGGACGAAGGAAGGATACGTCAACGAAGTTCACACCATCTGACCTCTATTTTTTCTCCAATCATCATCGTTATCATCACATACGTCACCAAGTTCTGCCACCACGGCTGACGGCTGTCGTAGTCATCAATAGCAAAAAGAAGTAGCAAGTACTTTCCGCTCTTTCACGGCTTCTTCGTTTATCGTCCTCGCTGCGTCGGCTTTCACGCTCAGCCGAGTCTCGATATAAACCTCCAGGACAAACTACAGAGTACGGCCGGCCAAGAGATTTAGGCGACAACAGAGGCGGGAAATTGTAACAGACAGCGGTGGCAGTGCTGTCCGGTTATAAAACACCCGAGACGAGCGCGCGCGCGCACGCTCAGGGCGTCTCGATGTGCGTCCGTGTAGCGCGCCGGAGTGCCGGGCATCAACCGTGCGTTATATTACGCCGTGACGCCGCATCGGTGGCCTGCGAAACGAGATCGAACCGAAACCCTATAATGATCGTAATTTAACCATAAACAAGTGCGTTTGGCAGCAGATAACTTCCGCTCTGCGTGGTAAACATATCTCCGTGACCATTTGGTAGGGGAGAGACTGAACTTCTCTTGTCTGTGCAGTCAAACAATATTGTGGTGCGTGTCTTTATGGGTGAACGATGGGGATAAAAAATAATTATAATTTGCGATCAGGTCTCCGAAATGAAACCAGTGTTGGGTATTAATTATTTTATGTGAAGAAAAAAACAAGTTTTTGAAGAATTAAAGTACCTACGATCACCCCCCACTCCAGGTCATAAGCTATTTTGAGAGGGAAAGGTACCTACGATTACTCCATCCCCACCCGGTCATCAGCAATTCTGGGAGGGAAAGTGAAAGTGTATAAGATTTTGGAGACACTTTGGAATGTGTGAGTTTTTGAAACTTGAAACGTTCTTTCCTCCAGTTTTTTGCTAAAATAACGCTCCTGCCCACTCTCAAATTTTCTATTATACTCCCCCCTCATGTCAAGGGGTCTTGATGAAACACTGTGTCTGAGCCTTATCGAATTTGTCTTGTTTCGGTCTTGAAAATGAGTCTTGTTTTTAATGTCGTTGTTGAAAAGTCTCGAGATTTTTTTTATATATTTTATCTCTGCTGCTAGCTGTGGATGTGAATTTGAAATAGTGCGCGCGCGTGAGAGTTCAAAGCTCAAGAGGTCAAGAGGCTACCGAATCGTTTGCCTAATTATGCAAGTTCTTAAAGGTTCAAGTTCTTGTGTGTGTTCTCAACTCTCACACCCGAAATGCACTGCTTCAAAACCATTAGCATATCGACATCGAACAACGGAAATTGCTTTTATTTGGAATTTTTTAAATATAATATTATTATATTTAATACACTCACGCACGCACGCACAGACATACACACACACAAACACACACACACACAGTCTCCGGAGTCTCCGTTGCCATCGTTTTCATTCTCAAAAACAACATAGTGATTGTCCGTGACCACATCTATTTACCTTTTTCATTTTGTTGTTTATTTATGAGTTATTAGTTTAACGGCAAACGCGGCTATCGTGCGGCGCTTGTTTAAGGGAGATTAAATGACACTCAGGTCACAGGCGAGTAAGAAAGATGACGGCAAACGCCAAATGATTGGATTCGATTCACGTGGGAAGGAAAAATGTTATCATCTAGAAAGGAAAAAAAGAAACAAAAAAATAAATCTAGAACATTTCTCAGGAAAATAAAAAAAACGGATTTTTCATTTTTCATGTTTATAAATGGCTCTTGTGTCGGTTTTTCTTATATATTTTTTATTTTGTTTCAAAAGACAGAACGAGGAAGGCGGTCGTGTACTGGAATGATTGAATATTTTCTATCAACGAATTTATAATTCATATATTTTTCATGGCTACCCCTGCTGGCAAACGATTTCTTCCGACGAGGGAATTGTGCGAAATACTGATCAGTGGAAGAGAAGAATTGTGATTTAAAAATATTTTCAAACTGCAAAATGGTTTGAGTGCACTTTAATTTTTTCTAAGCATTGAAACTTTAAAATCATAGAAACTATCCAGACGTATACAAAAGCAAAATTGCACAATCAATTAAGAAAAAATCGTCTTATTTTGGTTCTCATCTTTGAAGTCTCTACCTATCTTTTATTAACTGAGTTTCATTCTTTTCCAGTGTCTTATTATTTAGCGACATTGCGGCGCTTTTGTGCTCACATATGAACACAATCACGTTTTTATTAATTTTTCTGCTATTATTTAATATTTGTTACTTATCATGTAGTTTTTATTGCATTTACATAAAATAACGAAAGCTTTTTTTGCATAAAAAATATAACAGCTGTAAACGGCAATATTTTTGTTGTGTACTTTGCCAATTTTTATTTTTCTTATTTTATTGCTCATATTTTTGCGGCCCTTTCAACTTCAGCGGTCCACCCGGCGGCTGCATGACCTGTAGAGCCCTTAACGCAACCCTGCTCTTGCGAACTCTGTAGAGCCTCAACCGGGTTCGAATCTTCTGCTAAAGTCAAGTGCGTCTGACAACTTTATCACAGGCACCTGACATTTGTAAGAAAAATAATGTAAACATTAAAAAACATCAGTATTTAAGTAATTCTGCGCATAATAATTTTAATTTGCAAATAATGCCTAACTATTATGTCTTTGCTTTTTAAGTAAATAGTAAATATTATGTTTCTTCAATATCGCTGGTCGTTAAGTTGCACGCACATGTTATCAAAGAAAAGTAATTGCTCTATTATAACAGCAAAATATTTTTTAATAAAATTAGATTTTTTTGACACTTTTTTGTATAATTAAAACTCAACGTTTCTGTTATTGGATAATCGCATTAGTTGTGTTTGTGTCCACAAAAAAAAAACAACAAAATTCGACAACAGAATGTGCGGTGGTTGTGTTAGTTAAAAAATTGCAACTTGCCAACCTATACTGTCCTATACTATACATACTAGCTAGCTAAACCGTATGTCCGTACATAGTCACCACTTTTTTTGTTGATTGTCACACCCCAGCTTTTTTTCTGAAATAAAAATGGAAAGCCAAGTTTATGAAATCATCGGAAAAGTTCAAAGTGATATCGATAAGCTAACTAACAAAGACTGTCTAGTGTTAAATGTCAAGAGAGGTACAAAAATTAAAAATCAGCTGGATTTTGCAAGGAAGAAAATAAAGGTATTAGAATGTCAAAATTAATATTTTAATAAATTATAATCACTTATAAAAGAACCAAATCCACTAAGAAATTTGTTTCATTCGTCATTTTTAAAAAATATTTTGCTTTAGTAATGTTAGATTTTTTGATTAAAAATATCTTGGTGCTAGGATGGCATCATTGTAGAATTGCAAAAAGTGTGTGATTAATTGATATTGACACAATTAGTATTTATTTAACTACCATCTTTTTGCTCAGCAGCTAACTTGATTGAAAATCAGCTAATTGGAAGAAGAATGGAAATTCCAGAAGTAAATTATTATAAAATGCTTTTCTTTCTCTATAATTAGGACTCAGGCATTGAAGAAATGGTTTGGACTGGTAGTGGAGCTGCCATATCGAAAGTTGTTTCTTCATCAGAAATCATAAAAAGAGAATTCCCTGTATGTTATTTTATTTCACTTTTCATGTCGTGAGTGGCAGAGTTGGGTGGTCAATTGCCCTATTTCACAAAAGCCTCTTGAAAATGAAGATATTTTGCAGCTCATTTCTTAAAATTGTTTGTTTATAAACCTCACTGTCCGATTCTGTTTTATTGTGTTAGAGGTTGATTATTCACCTCACTCACAAACTTTATAACATATTTTCTGAGCAAAAATTAATTTTTTTAGAGCTGATTTTGATTGACTCCTTAAATTACTTTTTTGGCTATTAGATAAACCTCTATTTTGTTTATATTTTTCAGGGCTTCCATCAGGTCACAAATATTTCTTACAAAGAACAGTAAGATTTTTTAGACCAATTTTTGCTGCAAAACAATGTCTACAATTTTGTTTTAATTAATAAAGGATTTAATAAAGAAATTAATAAATTTTTTTTATTTATTTCAGTTGTGATGTTCCATCTTCTAATTCTAATAGCAAGAAAAAGTTGGTGATTGTTTTGACAGCTCGAATTTATTTAGCTCGATAGTCCTTAGATTTTCACACTGCAATGTTTTTTCCAGATTGGAAGCGAAATTAACTATTTTATTGACAAAGAAGCCTCTTGAATCTTTCAGTTCTACGAGTCCGAAGTGAGATCAGTTTGTTTCGATTCATTTTGTAAAACTTTATCAGTTGATTATTTAAAATGTTATTTTTCTGAATTACGGAATGATCATTTATACTTTTGAACGACATTTAGCGATTGAGCCTAACAAAGTAAAAAATTTTGAAAAGGTTTCTTTTTATAAATGCTTCCATTAACTTCTAATCTCTGTTTCTATTTGTTACAATCATTTTTGAGTCACTTCTTGATGATATATTTTCATCAAATTCTATTTACGTGCTCTTGCTTGAAGACAATGCAATATCAATAATTAGTTTTGCAGACAAAAAAATTTTTTTTCAAAAAAAAATAAAAATATAAAAAATAGAGTTTAAATTTTGTTTTTATACTGTTCACTTGTTTCCATTTCAGAGAAGCTGGCACGGGTAAACCCGAAAATCCGACAACCAAGGAAACCGGCCGACAGTTCCAAAAGCGAAAAAGAAAGAGGAACATGCAGGAGGTTAGTCATCATTCCAATCATCATCATCATCACCACCTTCATTATGATGATGATCATCATCACCATAGTATCCTAAACATTGCTTTAAATCCTAAGAGTTAGTTTGTGATTTTATGATTATTTATAGGAGAACGGCAACAACAATCAAAAAAGGCCTAAAGTTGGAAGCAAATAGAAAAGAACTGTTTTGAAGAAATTCTTTACCTTTTAAAAAAAATTTCTTTATTAAGGTGAATTATTTTATGTCAATTTAGCTGCCAAAAATGGCTAAAGTGTGTTTTTCTTAATGTTATAATGTTTACAGCACATTTCATTGACCCCAGAGCATGAGGACCAGGTGCAACTGTATAGCTTGTTGCTTTTTTTAGAGCTTTTTAGAATGTAATTTTGTCACTTTAAAATAAATAAAAGAAAGATTTTCAGAAGAATAAATTACTTGCTCCAATGATACTTATACCTGTGAGGTGGATGTGTTTCAATAGAAGTCTATTCAAAACATTGCTTTTTTATAATTTTTTAAATTAATTTTTTTAATTTAGGTGTGTTTCTGTCCATTCGAAAATATTTTTCTAAAAAAAAAAACCATGTCTTGTTACTGAGCGGACCTTGGCTAAATTTTGATTCTTGAAGATTTTGACATGAACATTTCTTAAAATTCTGTACAATACAATAACATATTTTCACAACAAGTCCAACAAAAAATAAAGTTTTTTAAAAACAAGCTTTTGTATTTTTACATTATGCAAAACAATTTCTTAATGCAATAATAGTTTTTCCATTGTTTATAGTAATATTTTACTCGAAATTGTAATAAGTTTTTTATTATATTTTTTGAGAAGGGTTCTTTGTATGATGTGCCATCTATTGAACAATTTTGAATTACACAAATCACTACTAAAAGTCGTTTTTTCAACTTGTTATACAAAATGAATATTAAAATCGCTACGGAAATGATTGAATATTGTTTTCTTAGTTGAACGTTGTTTTTTTAGGCGCAGAAGAGGATTTTATCTTTTGGAGTTACAAAAATATAATTTATTAATACAGAAAATTTTTTGCATACAAAATGAATATCATTTGAGATAGGGATTCGAGATGATTTTTTTAAATATTAAGCATTATTATTCGATTATAAGTTATAGAAAAGAACTAGAATAAAAAACGTTAACAGAAAAATGCTTACTGAAAAAATTAAAAGACAAATTAGAAGTTGGAGGTTGGAGATCTGTTAAGACACTGAAAGTTGCAGTGTAGGATCATCTAGAAACAACAAAAGGATAGCAGAAACGAGATTAAGACCGATACGATGAGATTCCTTGAGTAAAAGACAAATTTAATTCAAAAAGAGGAAGCCTAAATTTCAAATAATTTGTTATTTCTGCTCTAATTATGCAAAATATTCCTCCAGTATATATTTGTATAAAATTGCACTTGAATTTCAGCTTACTTAATAAGTTAAATTTTAAATTTATCTGTGGGTGCAAGCAACCTCATGCAGTTGGAGAATGTCGCTTAGCCCGCTAATCAGAATTGAGGTGAATTTAGCGCTTTAGGTGCGATTGAAAACTTTGAGATGATTATTAAGTTTGAAATAAAACAAAATTTTGTTTTTATTAAAATAAATTATTTCTGTAAATTTTCATGTTTTTATAAATGCTAAAAACGATCAATATTGTCAAACCGGTATTTATAGTCTTTGCTCAATGTCACCTAGTGATTGGAGTGT
The DNA here is from genome assembly GCA_963978895.1 of Erpobdella octoculata. Classification (NCBI taxonomy): domain Eukaryota; kingdom Metazoa; phylum Annelida; class Clitellata; order Hirudinida; family Erpobdellidae; genus Erpobdella; species Erpobdella octoculata. Next base: position 21,787,422 of record OZ022247.1, on the reverse strand, counting down.
TTCTACAGCTGGAGTGCGCTGTATTTTTTTTTGGTAAATAAAGAAAAATAAAAGAAAATGAACTTTTGAGCTGTAATTGATTAGTTTTTTACAGTCACGACGAAAGTTATATTTGTTTGTCCGGAGAATTAGCCACGCCTGACGCCCATAGCAAATATAATTTAAGCAACAGATTTGCCTGTGTTTTTTATCGACGACAGACACAATATCCGGTGAGTTCAAATCCTTTATCAGACGTTTGTATTTTTTTGTACCAAGATATTTATTTGAGGTTTTTCTTTGATTGAGTTAATTTAGAAAAGTTTATAACGTTTTAAAACGTTTAAAAATTGACAACAGCTGATTCGCAAAGTTTCCTAATTGTCGTCTATGGCCAGTGAATTGGACAGGAAAACGTCTCCAGCATTTTCTACCTGGTTGAAGTTAGTTGATATAATTTATTGGAAAGAAGTTGTCAATATGAAATTTTAAGAATATTCAGAAATTTTTGTTATGTATGAGCTATAAGTATCATTTAAGAAGTGTGTGTCTTTGTGGTCAATATCTGTTGGATGTTTCTTCTAGTCTTGCATTTCAAAATTTTTGTTTAATCTGTTCACATCTATAAGTCTATAAGTCAATTTAGTTTTTTTACTAGTTTACTAGACTTGAAGGTGGGCTTGACAAATTCTAAGATGAGTGAGACAGACATTGAATTAAATTGTAAAACCATGAAAAAAGAAGAGAAAAGCAAATAAGGACAAAAATAAAAAGAAAGATTATGTTCAAATACTTGATAATTTCCAATCCATTCAGTTCAGTTTACTGGTTGCACATGTCTGAGTTTGATTATTATAGAGTATAGGGTAACCAACAATTAACATTTAAAGATGAAAACTCAAAGATCTTTGTTTATGTTTGTTGTTTTTATCCTGAAAAAATTTAGCATAATTTAAATGTTTTTTTTCAAATTTGTTTTTTCAGGTAATTTATAATTTTTAGTAGCAACTGTTGAACATATTGTGTCAGAGAAATAATAATCTTATTTTGGCTATTTTTTCACAGTGTAGTAGTTTTGGTACACTGTAGTACAAATAATATTAACTTTAAGACCACGCATTCAGATTCACAAACATATATGTGCACAAACAAACAAACACATCCAATGAAACACACAGACATCACATTCACACATGCACACACAGATGGCGCGCACGCACATAAATACACACACATGTGGATGGCGCGCCTTCACCACGTGCTTGCATTCAATGCATTTCTGCTGCTGCACTCTTGTGCTGCTGATGGATTCGGCTCTAGTAGTCTCCCATGCAGATCAATGAGTTGGACATTATCATAATAGCACTAACGATTTAGGTTTAAAAAGCGATGCTGATTATAATGATATTCATATCAATCATTATCATCACCACAACTGCTTCATTCACGCTTTCCTGTTTGCTCTTTTTTTTTAAATTTTTTCTTTCTCTCTATCCACTTGTAGGTCTATTTTTTTAAAGGAAAATAGTTCTCTGGAAGTGTCAGCTGTTTGTTAGTCACCAGACAATTTGTATTATAATAATAATCGTTTCTCGTGAATCACTTATTACATAATAATAATAAGAACAATTATGATCATAACACTAGTAATAATAAGAATCATACTAGTAATAATAATAAAGTTATGATGATTCTACTAAAATACTGCCTAGTTTGTGCAGCCCTCTAGAAACCCAGACATTTTCTTATCTCATATAAGCTGCTATCCCAGTCTCTCTTGTATGATGGATAAAGTCATCATTTTTATGTACTGGAAGGCGTTTTTGCGCGGTATATCACGTGATGATATTAATTTCTAGGACAAAATAAAAGTAATAATAAAAATAATAAAAATAGCAATCAGAAAACGAAAACGTCATCTTTGAACGAAGCTGTGCAGTTCTTCCATGTTTGAATGTTGATACAGCTCCACTTGATGACAGCTAGTGAATCATACGCCACACGCACGTACGCGCAGACACACATATATGTACACACATACATACATGCACACATATATATATATATATATATATATATACGCTTTTATTAGCGGATGTGTTGCTGACTGTGTCATAGCTCCAGTGCTTTGGAATATGTTAAAAAGGTCTCTTCCCTCTTCTTTTTCCTGTTGTTGATGAAATTGCACGGACCTTATTGCTCTCTGCTTTTGGAAGACTTGAATAATAATAATAACTCAGATCGCTCGGCGAACTTCATAAAGAACAGTCGATATCGTTTATAATTAATTGGATATGTTATATTAATAAGTACTATAAAACACAATTAACAACATCGATATAGAAGATATTGTTAGATTTTTTTCCCGATTTTTTACTGCCTTTGGGAGGCGATGTGCACGTCAGGAGTATAAATTCTGACCGGCTGTATTTATTCCTTGAGTAAAGAAACAATTTTTATTGAGACTCTACACTACTCTACACCATCTGCTTGAGCTGCTGTTTAAAACAAAGGAAACAAATAAATTAATAGCACGAGCCTGGTTCTACGCTGTATTGCGTTATTAACTCCGTACATCTGTACTACTACATCGTCTGCACATCTGTACCGCATAGCCTGTACATCTGTACCGCATCGCATGTACATCTGTACACTCGCGTTCCACATCGCCTAAACATTTCTACCACATCGCCTGTACATTTCCACCACATCGTCTGTACATTAGTTTGCTTTTGCTTCAGTGTAAGTAGTACACTCTCCACATCTGTCTGTGTGCACTGTGCGCGTCCTTAAGAGTTTATTTACACATTGGATCTGATTAATGTGTTTTTATGTTTGTTTTCCTGAATTCTTGACTAAATAGATGACTAACTGATCTGGAAATATTTAGAAACTCAATAGGATCAATACGATCAATCATTCCTGTTATGAGCAACCGAGTTGTATTTTTCTCATTTGAATACTAATCGATGGCTTCAAATATTATGAAAGAATACCAACTGTAAGTTGATGATGATAATGATGATGATGGTGATGATAACGATGATGGTTAGGATAACGATGATCATGATGATTATAATGATGATGATGGTGATGATAATAACGATGATGATGACGATGATGATGATGATGATGATGGTGATGATGATTTGTAGATTTGTATTCCATTTTTTAGTAAGCCTTCTCTCTTTCCCCCCTCTCTTTGCTCAGTATCTTTCTTCTATTTTATTACAGTTTTAGTTATATAAATAATTATTTATTTTGTTTTTTTTAAGTTTATTTTTGTTTATATTCTTTAGCAATGTCATAATACAATAAATTTAAATATTACAAACCAGCTTAACATGATATTTATTCTTTTTCCTTCAAATTTCTCATTTTATTATTCTATAATTTCCATTCTTTTTTTTATATCTCTTTGTATTTTTTCTGATAGAGATGATAAAATGATGACTGAATAAATTATTATTATTAAATGTTTTTTTTTAATTTAAAATTTTAAGATTTAATTTACGCTGAATAAATTATTATTATTAAATGTTTTAATTTAAAATTTTAAGATTTAATTTACGCAATAATTAAAACGTCTATTTTTTTCAACCCTGTAGAAAACGGATCGAAGAGATAGGAAAAATGGGAGCCCTGACCCAAGACGAAATCATCGCCAACACAAGGACCGTCGTCCAAGGACTGGACTCTCTCAGACTTGAACATCATCAGATCCTCAACTCTCTGCTCACTGCCATAAAATCAACGAACGCACCGTCGGAGAGCGTTGAGAAAATGTCGTCGCAGAATCAGTCCAACATCATCGAGGAGAAAGTCAACATGTTGAAGAAAGCCATCGAAGCCATTGATCTTGCTATTGGGGAAGCACAGGTACGAAGTATTCTGTATTTCCTGCGAAAAAGTGGATGCGAACCGGAGTTTTTTCCGACAATATTGAGCGTTATTTTGATGAAATAAATATCAATCGTATATTATTGAAATGTAGAAAATGTTATGCAGTTGGTAAGCGAATTATAGTATTTTAAGTATGTTGCGTACCATTTGTAGCATGAGGTTTTATTCTTAGACACGGCTGCACGTAATGGCACCATCTATATTTTACACTGTTGTTCAGTACTGTGTTGTGAAGGAAGGAGATATGTTCAATACTGTCCAGTAGTAATCAATCAGTTTATGAAGGAGATGGCTCAATACTGTCCAGTTTAGGGGTAAATGGTCTAATACTGTCCGGTGTACTGCCCTGCCACAGCAAAAGGAAGCAAGTCCACTTTTGGCATAAAATTAGAATAATTGTTTATTCAAAAGTAGAAAGCAAGACCTACATTATGGTATAAACAAATTGGTTTTATTCTGTATAGATTCTGTGTATAACCCATGGCAAAAGGAACCATGTCCCAGCACTACTAGTTAAACCTAGATTAGTTTTACGTTTATTACGAAATCATGTTTCGGTGACTTGCTTCCTTCTACCTTGGTGGGGCAGTGTAGGAGTAAATGGTCTAATACTGACCAGTGTATGGAGTGGATTAATATGGCTGCTATAGAAGGATAAATACCGATGACTCCAGTAGAAAGAAAATAGACCAATCACTGTGAGCCGTTGATAAGTTTGCTTCAGAAAGCTGAAAATCGTTATAATAAGGAGAAAATTGTTTATTAGGCCGAGTATTGATTGAAGGTTTTAAGCCTGGCTGGTAAATAGCTTATTGATGGGAGATTACAAGTGATTACATGGGTGGATTACATGCAGGATCATCATTTCAACAATTTCTTGGGGGGGGGGGGCAAACTTTTTCTGAGAATTTATTATGCACAAATTTTCTATCAAATCTATACTTTTTCCTAAAAAATAGCTGATTAGCTGATGACCAGGGTGGGGGGGGGGGGGTAGTCCGAGGTACTCTTTCCTAAAATTTTCTAAAACTTTGTCTTTATTTATTTTTATATCAAAAAATTTTTTTTTTTTAAATTCTTGGGGGAGCAATCACCCCCGGCCCCCCAAATGACGACCCTGATCACATGGGTGGATTACTTTCCAGATTGCCCTGTTCATTTTGTTAAATGTCCAGTGGAAAGCTGCTTTCGTTATTGTGCAGCTTTACTCTCTATGAGGAAAGATGCAGTTTCAGTTTCATTTCTCTTTAGGCATCTCTTAGGCCAGTTTGGATTAGATTCTATTTATGAATTGAAGTATGATGGTGGTTAATGAAATATCGAATTGTACTTGAAATGTCCTCTCTGAACATTTTTGGTTGTTTTCTTCAATTAAATAATTTATTAAATTATTTTATCTCAGAGAGTTTGAATTTATGAATTGCTGAAGAAATTTCCATTGAGGTTGTTAGTCACACCCATAAAAATTAATAAAAAATAACACTTTTCTTAAATGGGAGGATAACATCTGCATTGTTGTTTGTAGGAGAGTTTTTGTGGTATGCATTGTTGTTGTTTGTAGGTGTTGGTGTTGTTCTGCATTCTTTGATGTTCTTCTGAATGTTGGTGGAAAGAGTTTGTTTGTTTTGAAATGTTTTTTTATTTTAATAATAATAATAATATTAATATCAATATCAATAATAATAATAATAATATTTATTGTATTTATTGTTCCAATATTTATTCACCTATTCATGTCAATTTGGTTATTTTCATATAAATACTTAATTTCTTCTTCATTTAAAAAAGCATGGAATCATTAAAAATATATAATTGAGCAAAACATCGATGAGTTTATTATATATTTCTTATGATGTGTGGTAAATTTGTATAAGACTGTAAGAGTTTACCTATAATTTCACTCAAATATAGTTTTTTTTACATACTTTTATTCGACTTTTATTCTCTGTTTGTGTGTCTTTCTCTGTACCCAAATCTTGCAAGTAAAATTTAACCAGCTTTTTGACTAGCTAGAAAGCTGAAACTTTTAGCATAGCTTTATATTGGATGACAATACATGATTCAATTGATTTCGTCATAATTTTTATTATAAATTTAAAGGCATTTACAAATAATAAATTTAGTGGTATTTAAAAAAAACGAAAAACTTAATTTGAATATCTTTCCTATTTCTAAATTGAGTGTATTTGAAATAGAAGTGTGTTGTGTTGAAAAACTTGTTATTTTTCCTTTACTTGTTTCATATAAATCCACTTCAATACGTCCGCCAACTTGCATTCCAGGTGATGATCTCGTTCGCCGGTCACATGGAGACGGTGGAGAGCGAGAAGCAGAAACTCCGGGCACAGGTGAGGAGGCTGTGCCAAGAGAATTCCTGGCTGCGCGATGAACTCTCCATGACCCAGCAGAAACTCCAGCAGAGCGAGCAGAGATGCGCCCAACTGGAAGAGCAGAAGACGCACCTGGAGTTCATGGCGGCCATGAAGAGATATGACTCCACGCCGGTTGGTTGATCGCTTCTGTCCGTAATCGCGATCTATCGATGAGTTAAATAACTAATTAATCAATCAATCTATAAATAGATTAATATATTATTCAATCAATCAAACAAACGTGCAAATAATATGTTGAACGAATTGTTTTCCATGGAAGTCTGGCTGTTTCTACACGGGGAAACTTTTGTCTCTCTGTCAGTATTTCAACTTTAATTTGTTTCTCTGGCCAGAGTTTTCTTCCGGATACTTTGCCGCTTCATTCGTCAATTAGTAACCGTTATAACAAAGCTTTATATTGTCTGATACGAACAGAAATTAACTTGTACCTCCGTGAAGATGCCTTGGAATTGTTCCTCCTCTTCATTGGGCGTTCAAAACGGCAAAAAAAATCGTAAGGTAACGTTAAGTTCCGGATGCCCCCGTCATCCGGGGACCGATGCTTTATTGCCTGCGTCTTTTTTTTTTAGGTCATGGGTGAAACGACCCCCGTAGAGCTTTGTGTGTATGATGTTCTATTATGTATGTTTGTTCGTCTGTGTGTTTCTTACTGATCTCGGTGTTATAGTGTTATATAATTTGCATGTCAGACTCGGTAATTCGAATAACCTCGGGATTTGAAAGCATGCAAGTTCAAGGATGTGGAAAAAAATTGTGTGCAAATGAAAGAGCAATGTGGAATATTTATTGATCAACTGATGGGCGTAACAAGTGTGTAATGATGTCTCCTACAGATGTTTATTGACATCATAGATGGCACCATAGTTTTTTAAGGGGCAGTTTTTATTGTTGTAAAGCTGTATGCGGGCCAATGTTTGGAAGATTTTTTTTTCACGATGGTACATAATACTACACGGCCATCTTGATTGTCGGCCATTTTGATTTTTTATTTCCATTTTGTTATACAATACTTTATTACCATGAAAAGTGTTTCTCATATTCGGTATGTGTGTATGAACGTTATTAGATGTGTCAACTAATTATATTTTAACAGGGTTTTGTTTGTTAGATGTTCTTATTTATTTAAAATAAAATTTTGGTGGCTGTTGAACTATGTTGTGAACAACTTGAGACAACTAGCATTACGTAGAGTTCAAATAACTTTTTTATTATTTTTTTTATCAAGAATCAAATGTTCTTTTATATCTTTTTTTAGCTTTCCTATAAAATATTTCCTCATTTCTAGAAAGAAGAAAGACTTCTCTTTATGTTATCGAATACGAAAATATTTATTTCATACTTTCAAGATAAACTGCCAAACAAATATTGAATGTATTGATGCTTCGCTGGAGATAAATCGATTGAGTGAAGTGACATGACTTTGAAATGACTTTTCTTGATATTTAATCGATTTTCTTTGACGTTTTTGATCTGAAGAGATTCATAATGACATCGAGCATAAAAGAATTGAATTAATAAATAGAAGATGGCCACAGTGACGTAGCGTAGGGGGGGTGGGCGGTCTGTCCCTAGAGGCACTTTTGAGGGAAGCGGCATGCAAGTTTTTGGAGTGGAAAATTGGAGTAAAAAGTAAAAGTTTAATAGATTTTAGCCTCCACCTTGTCATTAACTTTTTATAAGGAACATTCTAACCCCATCTCCCTGGTTCAACTTTACTTTTTTTTAGAGGTTATCAACCTTTTTGGAGGTTTTCCCCACGTGGCTGAAACCCACGCTGCACCACCCACTGGATGGTGATCATGATAATAGTTGCTGCTTGTTACCAGATGTTGATTATTTTGGATTTATAAAGACTTAAATTGTTTAGTCTATGATGTTTAGTCTATGTTGTATTATGATGTTTAGTCTATGTTATGTTAAAACTAGATTATTTGATCTAACTGTATTGTTTTAATATTCTATAACAATTCATCATCGATTCATCATTCCGACCAATAATTCTCAACGTAACATCTACCTACACATCAACAACAGACCGATGGTGACGGACAGTGTGACTCATCCTCTCTCCACGTCGACCTTGGATTCACCGAGGAAGACGAGGACAACCAGACTGAAGGTCCGCCAGTATTTTCTTCTTTATTTATTATTATTCCGATCCCGCACGGGTTTTCCGTCCGGGTTGCTCTTTTCTTTTCAAATCTTTTTTTTTCATTTTTCCTAATTTGTTTGATTTGAAAAACAGAAGTCTTTGATCTATTCACATTTTTTTATTTGAGTTGTTGTTTATATTATTTTTTAAGATGGAATATTTTCAAGTTCACCTTCAACTTTAAGAAGGTCAAGAGGTCATCTTTTAGTTGTAGTTTTTTTTACTTTATTAATTCATTTTATTTCATCTTATTAATTTATTTTATTTCATTTTATTGATTTATTTTATTTCATCTTATTAATTTATTTTATTTCATTTTATTAATTTATTTTATTTATTTTTAAAATAAATTAATTTTATTGTAATGTATTTAGTTTTGTGTATATGTCATGTCATGTCATTTTATTTTATTTCTTTTCTTTTCTGGATTGAAAGTAGAAAATTTTCTTTTCTCTCTCTCGCAGTGTTTTCCACATCCACCTCCTCGCAGCCTTCGATGGCTGGCGGCGGATACGAAGTACCTGCGAGGCTGCGGACCCTGCACAACCTCGTCATCCAGTATGCCTCCCAGGGTAGATACGAGGTGGCCGTACCCCTCTGCAAGCAGGCCCTCGACGATTTGGAGAAGACCAGCGGCCCCGATCACCCGGACGTGGCCACCATGCTTAACATTCTGGCGCTGGTGTACAGGTTGGTTCAATTTAATTGCACAGTAGTGTAGTTACCTCGAAAAGAATATAGTAGGGCAGTAGTGGGCAGTAATATGGAATGGGATGGATCAGGTGGTCACATCTCAATCATGTAATAATTACATTGAATTTACTATGTTTAACCAAACTTCTTCTCTAGATCATCTGATCATCTGTTACATCTGCTACATTACAATTAATACAATTAGTTCATGTCTAAATCATTTTGGTTATAATTATACTTTACTGTTTTCTAAAAATTGTTATGGCTTTGTGATCCTAAAGGAAGTGGAAGCAATCATCCAAGCATCATCATCATCATCATCATCAAAGCATCATCATAATTTCTAAATATATTTTCATATTTGGCTTATTTTTTCCAGTTTGCATCTGTATATTTCTAACCAGAATTGTGGTTGTTGAGTGTAATATAATATTAATCTATTTTGATCATGTTTTGTTTTGTCAGTTTGGGGTGGGGGATGAGTGTGATAGCTTTGTAGTGCAGATTGGTTTTGTAATTTTGGTGTATATAAATAAATACAAGATAGCGGGTTCATTGTGTACAGACTCATCGACCTTGTTTTCCACAGCATACTTGTCATAATATAAAAATAATATACCTGGAATGTAGCAGATGCTGATGACAGTCTGGATCATCATTTGTTGTGTGGTGTCTGTGTGATTCGTCCATGAAATAACTTACTAACTTACCTGAGTAACATGGAAAGAAGTGTACACATGCATGCATGACTCATCCGGAGTAGGGATGGACGATTCATACTCCTTTATTTACTCACTTACTTACTTATTTATATCTGAAAAGATCTTCAGCAATGGGAGATGGAATGATAGATTATACAAACTAGAATGTGCTTTTGTTTTCAATGTGTATGCTATTATTTGTTGTTGTTTTTTTTAAATGTATTGCTTCAATGGGAGTTTAAGTGGAACAAGAAAGCAGTCATTTTTTTCTATTGTTGATAATAACAAAAGAAATGATGATGATGATGATGATGAGGAGGAGGATGATGGTGATGATGATGATAACATGAAGTTGGAGTGCCACAGCCAAGCGGATTGAGGAATTGAGGGTTCGATTATATCTTAAGATAGTAATAAATAGTAATTAGGTATTTGTTTGAAATTCAATTGAAATCCTTACCTTTCCAATGCTCTTTCTAGTCTGCTAGTCCATTGAATAAAGGGGAAAGATTAACAGTTGATAGTTTACATGAATTTTAATTATTATAATATTGATGAGAATATGTTATAATATAAAGGTAGCCATCTTGATGTAACTCTTTCCAGAGACCAGGGCAAGTACAAAGATGCTGCCAACATGTTGAATGATGCTCTTCAGATCAGAGAGAAGAGTCTTGGCACTGATCACCCTGCTGTGAGTCTGTTCGTGTGGTTCATGTTCACATGGTTCGTGTTATTCATGTTCACATGGTTCATGTTATTCATGTTCACATGGTTCATGTTATTCATGTTCATATGGTTCATGTTATTCATGTTCACATGGTTTGTGTTATTCATGTTCACATGGTTCATGTTATTCATGTTCACATGGTTCATGTTATTCATGCTCACATGGTTCGTGTTATTCATGTTAGTTGTGGTTCTTTGTTATGTTTTTTTTGTGATATTTTGTGCTACTCTGTGAACATATGATGGTTATATATTGCTATCTGGTTTATTTCTATGTGTGTGTGTGTGTGTGTGTGTGTGTGATGGGGAAAGTCTTCATCATATGGTCTCTTCCACCATGGTTTATAATTGGAAATATAAATGAGCACATCACTGTAGTTGTCTGACATTATTATGTTTACACTGTCAACAAGAGAACAAATTTTGTTTTGTGAATACACAAATCAATCAGTATAGATGATTGCTCGAAACCCATCATCGCAAATGGGATGGTTAGACGAGGTGGGGGAGGGTTCCATCAGTCCCACCGTGGTACTTTCCGGGTTCATTTCCAAACCTGGAAATTCGAATTACAGTCTGATTTGTTTTTATGTATGGAGTGAAGGTATAAAATGGAGCGATTAAAAAGTAATAAGTTTGCTTATTCTATCAGATTGTGATGTAAAAGTGTTGGATTATTTCTAGATAATGTGGGTTGTATGAATATGATCGCCCTAAAAGTTGTTTTTCTATCCATTTATGCATGTATCATGTTTATATGTCCAACCATTCATGTACGTATCATAATTATATGTCCAACCATTCATGTACGTATCATAATTATATGTCCAACCATTCATGTACGTATCATAATTATATGTCCAACCATTCATGTACGTATCATAATTATATGTCCAACCATTCATGTACGTATCATAATTATATGTCCAACCATTCATGTACATATCATAATTATTGTCCAACCATTCATGTACGTATCATAATTATATGTCCAACCATTCATGTACATATCATAATTATATGTCCAACCATCCATGTACGTATCATAATTATATGTCCAACCATTCATGTACATATCATAATTATATGTCCAACCATTCATGTACATATCATAATTATAAGTCCAACCATTCATGTACGTATCATAATTATATGTCCAACCATTCATGTACGTATCATAATTATATGTCCAACCATTTATCGAGTGAGCCATCATCGCAGTGGTTTTGCAATATGAATGCAGATTGAAATTTTCTGTAAATTGTGTGTATTGCTGCTGTGAAAAAACACTGTATAATGTATATGGTGGGCAAGTATTAAGTGAATACACAGCCTCAATTTTTTAACGAATGAAAATATTGATGTGTGTGTGTATGTGCGTGTGCATATTATATTATATTGAAATCAAATATAAGGTAAATGGAGGTTGATGATGACTTTATTCGTTTATCTCTTGTGACATAGGTGGCAGCCACACTGAACAACTTAGCTGTCCTCTATGGAAAGAGAGGAAAGTACAGGGAAGCTGAACCACTCTGCAAGAGGGCATTGGTTATCAGAGAAAAGGTTTGAATCTTACTTTTATTAGGTTTATATCTTTTCTATTATATTACTTAATTATACAACAAAAATATCTATGGAGAATCAATCAATTACTTAAAATTGGAGGTTGAAGGATTATATTTGCATATGCAAATGAGTATATAGAATAATAAAACTGATTATTGAATAAACCAAGCACTTGTTTTTTTTTCCTTGCATCAGGTTCTGGGCAAGGACCACCCAGACGTTGCCAAACAGTTGAACAATCTGGCACTTCTGTGTCAGAACCAGGGCAAGTACGATGAAGTGGAGCAGTATTACCAGAGAGCACTGGACATCTATCAATCCAAGCTGGGACCCGATGACAGTAACGTCGACAAAACCAAGAACAACCTGGTAAGTCGGTGTTTCTCTTTCCACACGCGTGCGCTGCTCACTCATATATCAGCGATCCCAGTTTGGGAACAACTGTCATCATTTGCCACCTTAAATTTGGTACTGGCGTTTGTGTTGCCATAAATACAGTTTTGTTTTTTTTAAATCCTCATAAGCAGCATCCTCAAGAGCGGCTGCTTAAGAGCAACAGACACTTTTGCTCGGAACGGTATTTCTTAAATCTGTATCTGACCTATATAGTAGCTTGTTTCCGAGGAACATACAGATACGAAAAGTGGACACTTTTGCTCTTCCTCGACAGTGTCCTCTCTTCAGTACTTTTACCGTATTAAGAAAATATTGTTGTGTTGTTTTTTCTTCATCTGAAGACGGGGTTTTTTATCGTTCGGCACACAGGCATCGGCGTATCTGAAGCAGGGCAAGTACAAACAGGCTGAAATGTTGTACAAGGAGATTCTGACCAGAGCACACGAAAAAGAGTTCGGTCTCAAAGAAGGCTGGTTCTGTTTGACTTTATTCTTAAATTATAAGAGCAGCTTAATTAAGCACCCACAGGATTCGAACCTTTGACCAATGAACTTGCTACCGACCCCAGTCAGCAATGGCCGTGTCGATATTTTATTTGGTTTTTATGCTCAGCTGTTTTTATAAAAGTATCAGAACATTTTAAAAAAGTATATATTACAGGTGTGACTGTGTGATCGAATATGCAGAAGCTCTTCTTAGTGCTTTTATAAGAGTCTTGGCTAAAAATTGGCATTCACCCCTAAGCACTCTCACCTTTAGTTTTAAAATTAATATGTCTGTGTATCAATTAATGGTCTGAATGCTGTTTTTTGGGGTTATTCATTTCTCAGACTGGTGAATGTTGTGCAAAGAATAATATTTGAACTGTTTTGATGAGCTAGCTTCATGTGATTTGCTGTAGGAAAATATCTTAAAAAGCGTCGTCGATGAAGTTTCAAATTATTTTATTTTTTTAATTTGTTTTTTTTTTCGCTTGAAGATGGAACGAAGCCCGTCTGGCAGTTTGCCGAAGATCAGGAAGACAGCAAGGTAGGTTTTTTAAACCACTGTATATATATATATATATATATATATATATATATATGCGTGTCTTTGGTTGGTTGAGCTTGTTAATTGTGGTGCGGCAGAAAACGTTTGGTAAAATTCGAAGCGATCTTGAAGTTAAAGGATCAAGAACTTACTTAGATTTACAACATGCTGTTTTGTTTATAAATGGTTTGCACGGAGTAGAAGTGTCACTCGAAATGCCGAGAAATAAAGATCTTTGGTTTTGGAGATTTTAGATATTTATTCTTTTGTCAGTTGAACGAAGAGTTTGTTTTATATAAAATTGACAGGGTCGCATGAGGGATGGAACGATCCTGAAAGAATACGAAAACTGGCAGAAATCTCTTGGACCGAACGGGTGAGGAAAACCTTACTTTCTTCGTCTGCATTTCTCCTTCTTTGTTTTTTACTCGAAATGGAGTTAAATTGGAGCGATATATATGCAGTTATAGTAGCTTTATTGCATGTAATTTAGCCATTGAAATTGGTTGCAATTGGTTAGTATTTGACCTCTCACACTTCTAGAGTAGAGGTTTGTGCCCTCTCTCTTTCATGCTGGCGAGATGATATTCTGTTTAGTTTTCATCTGTTGATCATAAGAGGCTAGTGAAGTTGGCCTTGATTATTATTTTTTATTTATTATTTTGACAACTTGTATAGCGCCGTTAGTATAAATACTTCAAGGGCGCTTTACTGAGCAATTGATTGATAATAAAAATGAATAATAATAATAGCAATAATAATTGTCAACATGCTGTTTCATATGAATGAAGCTGAGAAGAAATGAGTGTTGTGTTGTTGAAATGTGAACGTGTGAAATTATTAATGTTGATGAAAACACATATTCAACAAAGCAGGGTGCACGTTGATGAAACTATTCACATAAGCATGCATTCGTAATTGTAATGTTTTCATCAGGAGTTTACTTTTCGTTGCCAGAGCCGCTCTGATGACCACCCTGAAGAACCTCGGCGCCCTCTACAGAAGGCAGGGTAAGTACGGGGCAGCTGAATTCCTTGAAGAATTTCTCAATAGGGGAAGACAAAATGTGAGATTTTCTTGTTTGTTGCATTCGATGTATTTATGTATATAGATGTTAATTAATTCTTTTATATATTATGCTAATTAATTCTTTAATATATTATGTTAATTAATTCTTTCATATATTATGTTAATTATTGATACCCTCTCTTTGGTAGCTGTTCTCAAATTTTTTCTATTAACTTCCATTTTGTGGGTGTGTGGCTGACATGGCCTTTGCAGGGCTCTTTAACCCACTTCTGGTCTCTCAATCGAGCTGAAACTTGGAAATTCCTAATAAAAATCTAATCTATTTAATAAAAATAATTACTAAAAGATGATTTAAAGAACTATATGAATAACTGTGTTTGTATTTTATTGTATGAAGTGATTTGTTTTTGTCTTTTTGCTGCAATTTTGTATTTTTATTGAGCATTTTCAGTAATTTTTTCCAACTCGTCGACCAGGGATACGAGGGCAGAGACGGGAGACCGAAGCAGAACGGGAACCTCCGGGATTCCCACGATCGACCTTCCAGCCGTTCCGGTGGCAGGTCAAGGCCGCATTCGATGGACAGTTCCATGTTTGAAAAACTCACAAATGGGGACAGGTGGGTCAGGTGATACGCGTGCTCGATGGGTGGATAGGTGGGATGATATGGTGGATGGGTCGGTAGGTGGGATTATATGGTAGGGGATTAGGTAGGTGGACTTATAACTGTGTAGATGAGTATAAAGGAATGCAATATGTATGAATATGTATGAATATGTATGAATATGTACGACGAATATGTATGAATATGTACGAATATGTACGAATATGTATGAATATGTATGAATATGTATAAATATGTATGAATATTGTTAGCTCACACCTTAAAATTAAAAAAAAAGTTTTCATTTCCGCTTTGTCATTTTATGTCGTGTCATGTCATTTTTATTTCATGTCAGGCCATTTTCAAGCACATTCCTTCTAAATTATGTGAATATATTAACAAAAACTTATAAAATTTTGATGGGAGATTATCATTTTCTCGAATTTACAGCCACCACCAGCAACAGCAGATGCAAAACAGTTGAAATTCTTCTGTGAGGGAAGTTTTCAACAAGGTGAAGAAACCTTATAGAAAAAGAGGATGAAAAGGAAGATGGCGATGATGATGATGATGAAGAAGAGCTATGTTTATTTGTGTTTTGCTTTGAATTGCTTTCATATCTTTGTTTCCATTTTCCACTCATTCAACTACTTGCTGCTACGATCGCTATGTCATCGCTCGCTCTTTGTCGGGTCGACCCGTTTTTGACGAACCCGGGAAAACCCGGGCAGAGGCTGCACTAGTTTGGTCTCAGTTCACCGTTCTCTCCATCTTGCTGCGTACAACAACTGCGGTCTCCGGAAAATTGTGATCGAAGATGTAAGCCGTGGCATACGCTTTGTGCGCGTACGAGCTGCGTTCGATATATATTTAGAATTAAAACGGTCGGACATAAATGTACTTTTTTTTCTGGCCCGTGGTCAGTATTCAGTGCTATTACTCTATAATCTCATTTGCATAGGCAAATATAATCTTTCAGTCTCTAATTCTAAGCTGGGGGTTGATTGATGATTCTCCATAGGCATTTGTGTTGTATAGTTTCCAGCATTTATTATGATAATGAGATGAATAATAATAAGGATGATGATGATAATAAACTGGATGAATACGGTTTGTGTTGTTAAGCTTCTTTTTAGCTGCTGTTTGAGATGTAAGCAAATCTCTTCTTTAAATCATAGAATTCAACATTTTCATTCAACATTTCTTTTTAGCGAGCGATGATGAAGACTGAGTTGGTTCGAAAGGTTTTGGTGGCGACGATAATGATGTTGGTGTTGGTGTCTGCGGCTATCCGGATCGTGATTCATTTGGTTTAATTATGCTTCATTGAGTAATATTTTATCTTAATTATTTGTATTTTATTTAATATTATTTTATTTCATTTATTATTTAACTCTTTCTGTTCGACTTGTGCTGTTCTTCTTTAAAAGTTTAATTAAATTTTTTATCTGGCCATATTCAAACCTTTTTACTGTCACCTCATAAAAACAATAAAGTTGTTAAACAGTGATTTATATTTATATATATATATGAATAATTATAAATAAATGGTTTTTGTTTTAACCTCATTTGTATGTATTTTCAAATTAGTTCACCAAAGCTTATATACATGCATATATATATATGTACTGTAAAAGAGCAAAAGTGTCTGCTTCTCGTGTCTGTCCGTTCCTCGGAGACAAGTTGCTATAGGCAAGATACAGATTTAAAAAATTCCGTTCCGGGGGGGTCTGCTCTAGAGGATTTTTACTGTATATGTATATCATCATAGGATTCAATTGCCATTTGATCGTTCATTTTAATTTGTTCTTGTCACATGTACGGCGAGACAGGATGAGAACGGGATCATCCTGAGTGTTCCTATCCCAGGTTTTCTGCGGTAGGCTCCGTGGAGATGTTCCACTCGTTCGTGTCTCGTTGTCGACTCGATAGTCTCGTTTTCAGATTTTTTTTACACTTTCGTTCACGTTTAATTTTCCATCGATATTTTTTTCTATTTATTTATTATTTTATTTTGTTTATTCGAAATTTTGTTTTCAACTGATCACATATCTGTGGCCGCGCGACCATCCGACCGACGGTACTCTGATTGGTGTATTCCCTCTGTCGACGTTGTATTCTTCTACCTTTTTTATCCACTTGATTTAGAAATCTGTTTGTTGTGCGATTTAAGTGAGTATCATTCAAAAAGTTGTCGTTTCTAGGTTCATTTGTACACATGTATGTAGGTTTGTTCATTTGTGTGTTGGTTGGTTGGTTTGTTTGTTTATTTACACATGTGTGTATATTAATCTATGTGTGTATGTATATATGTGTCTTTGTATGTTTGTATGTATGTTTTTTGTTTAGCTTCGTGGATTACGTTGAGAAATCAGAAAAAAATTGAGTAGATAAAGGACGTTTTTGTAAATAAAAATTCATGATTTTTGGTTTCATGAAATTTTTCTGTTTCTTCCTGTTTCTGTGAGCGTGTGTCAGAAATGTCACGTGACTCTCTGTTCATATTAGATTTGTGCTTGCTTTCGTGCTTGCAGTTGTCTTGTAGCCTTGCTTTCTGCTCTGCGAGTGAGTTTGTATGTTTGTTTGTGTGTGTGTGTTTGTCGGTGGGTATGTGATTGCATTAAATTTGTTTTATCATTGGTCTGTTGTTTACACTTTTTTTTATGTTGAATATTTTTTCTTAACTTTCTTGCGCATTTAAGAAATCTTTATAATTACAAAATGAGTGTCACGTATGTACTGTAAGAATAGTACGTACATACATGTGTAATGCGTACACATTAACACATAATACTACGTACATACATGTGTAATACATGTAATACTACGTACATGCGTGTGTAATGAAATGTGCCATTCTATTTTCACTTATTTTCAGGTTTCATCATGTCTAATCAAACTTAATCTAGTCACTTTAGTAGTTCCGTACTGGCAGAATGCAATTCTGTTTTGTTTTGTTAATAAAACCTCATGTAGTTTGTTTCATTACAATGTAAACTTCACTGAACACGATCTATCAAGCCTATTATATGTTAAAAATGAGTTAACTTGTGGTAATTTATGCGTATGTATACCAGCTGTCTGTTGAGTCATTGTGTCTGCTGTTGTCCCAATTAGTTAGTTACTCTTGAAATCATTGTAATTATTTATCACGCAGTTAAAAGTAGTGCTATGTATTAATATTATTTTTATTATTATTATTATTATTATTATTATTATTATTAAAGCCAGGATGGTTGTCTGTTGAAGAAACTTCTCTGTGAAGGTCATTTCTTCAATGTCTTCCCGTTTGCGAATAATTACTAAATTACTACTATCCTCATTGATTCTTATTTCTAATGACGATGTGACGTGCTCGCTATGAAGTTTGAGAGGAAACTTTTTATTTCCTGGATGTCTCATTGGGTGACATTCCATTTTTTTTGTTCACATAACTTCTGTTTGTATGTTTGTCTGTATGGGTGTGTGTGTGTCATTACGCTAAGGGGTTTGTGTGTGTGAAAATATCTGTACGTGTGCGTATGTATGTATGTATGTATGTATGTATGTGTGTGGATGGACATAGAGCGTTTTTGTTGTAAAACAGCGACGACTTAATGAAAAAAACGTTGAAATTCTTTGGCGCTGATAAATAAGGAAATTGTTTATTCATTCATTTGTTGTTTTATTTATTTATTCGGCGTTCGTTTTTCTGCGAGGTCTGCAAAAGAAGAAGCGAATCAAAATTCACGACGGTTGTTTTCAATTTAGCGTGAATGTCATGGTGGTGGTGGTGGTGGTGGTGGTGGTGGTGGTGGAGACTTAAAGTTAATGAAGGCGAGTGTGGTAGGGACGATTTGATCAGCTAATCGTGCACCTGGGAATGCTATTGCCCCCTGACTTTTGATTGTGCCCCCTGAGGTAGTTTTGGGCCCCCAAAAGATATAAATTGTGCCCATAAATGGGCTGAGAAGGGTAAAGTTGAAGCTTTAGATGTTTTTGCGTGCCTTTTGTAAAAGTAGACGGGCTTCATATGACTGAAGTAGGCCCCTTAAAGAAAGGTGTAAAGAAAAATTAAAAGTAGCTGCGACTGTCCCCCCCCCCTCCCCGGGTCATCAGGTTTTGTTGGGAGTAAAAAAGAAAAGAGGGTTTCGAAAACGTTGTGGTGGGCCCTCTTCAGAACAAGTTGCCCCACTAAGGTTTTGCTGAAATGACGTCCCTGCATTTGTGTTATAAATTATCGCGTAATAAATTTGGTTCAATAAAACTTTATTATATTCCACAAAATGAGTGTAACATTAAAAAACAACTTTTTCACAAAAGATCCGTAGAAAATAAAGTTAAAAATTCTGAAGAAGTTTTACGCGCTAAATGTAATTAGTAACCTATCTATGGTGATAGACCGGATGGGTGTAGAAGTATGCTTGATGGCCAATTCTTGGATTTCTATTGCAGTGATGGCTCGCTTGCTGATCCGATTACTGCCTTACGAATGGTAGCCGCCTGTAATGGTTTAACTGGAGAGCTGGCTGACAGTAGCGCTTGTACCTTAGGAAGTTTTCCAGACACTCCAGGCCTAGCGGTTCGAAGTTTTGGAAGAACTTGTTGACGAAAAGTTTGTAGCTAGAGGTTACAGCTGGGAGGTCTGCAATGCCGAACACGCAAACCCTGTTAACGTGCATGCCGTGGCACTGACCATTCCCTTCCCAGGACACGTGAAAGCTTGCACCTAAGTTTAATTCGTGTTTTCCTGTAAATATAATTATTTATTTTATTAGGCTTTATTTTAAAGGCAAAATAAACACAATACTAATTCGAATATTATTAGCAGAAGAATTTAGTACAGTTAAGCATCGTCAGTCTCATCCATATATTTAACTAATTTTTTTAAATTACAACCATTATATATTGTCACGAGGAGCGAGCTTATATTTCAAACTTCGATTGGATGACGGGAAGTTAATTAATTAATTTATTAATTTTCACTTTCAAGGTTTGCAAACATTCAAGCAAGCAAGTTAATGTAAGGGATTTAAAAAATTACCCAAAACTTTTTGTAAACTCCAATAAAGTGACAAAAACTTTGCTGTAATTTTACAATGCATTACATAAGGTCGTTTATGGTTTTCAGCAAAAATTTATTTAGTAGAATTTTAGTTTTTACGCATATCCATATTGGTATGATACGCAATGAAATGAATGGAAGCGACAATGATTTTGAAGAACCGTAGGAAGAAATTTTGAAGAAATGATTAAAAATCAAGTCAATCAGTTGGAGCTAGACAGTTTACAGTAAACATTTCAATAGACTGGGTGTTTAATGTTTATTTGTTTAATGTGTGTTTTGTTTTATTATCAAGAAGTGCACGAACACTTAAATAAACGATCTCAAAACCAAACTTGGGAAGCTGAGAACGAAGAAAACAGAGATGTACATAGTACTTGGTACTCGTACTTGTACTCGAGGTTTTTTAAATACTCGTACTCGTTTTCTACTCAGTACTGAGTAGCAGAGATGTAGTACTTGATACTCGTACTCGTACTCGTACGTTTTTTAAGTACTCGTACTCGATACTATGGTACTCGTACTCGCACCATAAGTACTCGCCACATCTCTGGAAGAAGGTTAAAATTAATTGTTTAAATAATTAGTTTCATTCAAAGGTCCAATCGATTTGTAGATCACAAAGAAATTTTACAGTTTGATGGATTTCAATTTGATGTGGATTGTCGATTGAGGTTCTCTTTTCAAATTCCGACGAAAGAAGGAGATGTCTAATGTTGGTGTAGGTTACGGCTGTAATAACAGAGATGCCGTTTAAATTGTACTGTACTTTTTTTAAAGTCTGTTTTAAATTTAAGGAAAGGACTGGGAACGTTTATTTCAACTGGGGTGGGTCTTCAGATCAGCGGGTTGCCTAGGTAGGGCGAAATCACCCGACAGTCCTCCCTCGATGGTCCTGCACAGGAGAAAAACAACAATTTAACTAAGTACGTATTACTATTTCCAGATACTTAAGGAATATTTCAAAAAATTTCAAAAAACGAGAAAGTTTGTAAAAAAAAAGTTTACTTGATAGCAAATTTTACCGGATAACATCTAGGCCAGATACTGGTTATGTAAAGTGGAGTGTCACGTGACAAACATGACGGGAGCGATGTAATCAATCAAAAAAATCGTGTTGGCAGAATGTTGTTCATTCGCAAAGTTGATTTATTACGCTGACAACAGCGAAGAAGGCACCAATTTTTTATATGAGCGGTTTTATTTTTTGAATTGGCAAACAATTTTTTTTTAAATAAAGTTTTTAAGAGTTTAAGAGTTTTTATTTTCTAAGTATCTTATAAATAAAACACAAAGTGTTGTGTGTGTGTGTTTAATAACTCCAGAACTAATAAAGGTATCTGCATAAAACTTGATATGGTGAATATTTTCCATCTAAAGAAAGTCTTAGACACACAAAATTGTTTAAAGGAAGAGAGAAAAAGAGAAGGGGACAGAGAAATGGGAGAGAGAAAGAGAGGAGAGTGAAAAAGAAAGAAACAGAAAGAGGGAGATAGAAGGATAGAGAGAGACAGAGAGAGAGAGAGAGAGAGAGAGAGAAGCAAGAAAAAAGAGAAGCTAAGGAGAGAGAGCCTTAGGCGTATGCAGAAAAAGTTTAAGGGGGTGGGGCCATCAGCGCCGGAACAGGGGAATAGGGGGCCAGTGGCCCCCCATTTTTAGTCAAATACTTATATTATTTTATAACAAGAGATTCGTCGAGAGTCTGTCAATTGCTGATATGTTCAGTAAAAATGAAACTTCAAGAACTTTATTGTCACAAGAAGACAAGTTATAAAAAATTGTATTCATGGACTCTTATCTAGGAGTCCATGGACTATTTCACCCGTTTTCGCAAAAAAATCGCACATTGTCGACCTCAAGTAACTTTTTTTTATATTTTAAGGCAATAAAGTCTTTTTCGCCATGTGCGGTGGTGACTGGTTGTGTTTTGAAAATGTGCAACAATTCTGTCACAGCTCTGTACATGCAGCCGATGTCACCGCAACCAGCTATTAGGTTATCGGGTAGCGTTTCGCAATTTCGCTTCCTGATAGGTCAATCCATCCCCGGGCAAAAACTCATGGTATGGTACAACCTACTAACCTTTTCAATATCTTTAAAAAAGCTTTTACTGACATAACCTTGCAGAAATGCACTAACCTGACTGGCTGGACACGTGATTGTCGAATCTTTGGTCAGCTCTGTGGTGCAGGTGTCAATAAATGTCAAGAATTATGCTCTTTTGAAATACTGCCGGGTGCAAAAATTGCGTCACCGGCAAAGGGGACCATAGCAGGATTTCCCCCTCTAAATACGTCAGTATATATATATATATATATATATATATATATATATATATATATATATATATATATATATATATATATACATTTTGTATATAAATTATGAAATGGTTACTATGAGTATAATAACGAGTGCATATCGTTAGCGTCAAAACATCAAATCTGGAAAAATAAAAATGAGACACAAGTTGTGTTTTTGTACATATTATTCTTAAATCAGAACTGTCAGCTGTCATTTTTTTTGTCGATGAAAACATTAGTAAATATTTTTTATAATTTTTCTTAGCTTCAGCCCATCAAAAGGGCCATAAAAAGCGTACGAAATTGTTTGACGGTTATTTAATCAAAACCACATCTCGTAGTAAAACGAGAATCATCATCAAAATGCATAACTTCACAACGTATTTCATCTAAGAAACTTTATACATACATAGATACATGTATACATGTATGCATGCATACATTCACACATACATACACACACATACATACATACATACATACATACATACATACATACATACATACATACATACATACATACATACATACATACATACATACATACATACATACATACATACATACATACATACATACATACATACATACATACATACATACATACATACATACATACATACATACATACATACATACATACATACATACATACATACATACATACATACATACATACATACATACATACATACATACACACACACACACACACACACACATACACACACACACACACACACACATACATACATACATACATACATACATACATACATACATACATACATACATACATACATACATACATACATACATACATGGAAAAACTTCTAAAAACCCCGGACAGGCCTGCTAGTATAATTATAATTATCAGAAAATCCTTTCAAGTTCTACGCTCAGTTGTTTGAACATTCTTATAAATTAAATTACACGACTGTTAGATTTAACTACTAACGACCGAAAAATGCTTCAATCAATTACAACAAGATTCAATAAATTGGATGAACGTTTATAGATGACCGTCAATAAGTAAGAAAGCACGTCATATATATACAAAATATTATTCAAACAATAGCATAAATGGGTAAGGTATACTGTGTAAGTCGACATTTCAACAACTGGCTTTTGATTTTTTTTTCGACACCATTTGGTGCTACGTACGTTTCAACTAATGAGAGTTCGGGTTTGGGTGGTCCATTGTATAATTATTCAACTTACATCGGTACATGCAAACACTACGCAGTTCCTCCAATGGAGAAAAGTCAAAATGTCGGCGTGGTTGAACCGTTTGAAAGCTATACTGGCATACCGCCACCTCGGTATGGTATTCACGTAGATGTTTTCCCATCTCTACTGTAGTGGATTGTGGCTCTATACAGTGACTCTCCACGATCATACGGTATTTTGCGCGATAACTGTGGGACCCTACCAGAGGTGAACGTGGATTGGATTGGGTTGTGTTGGGTCCTATTTTTTTGACACATGCGTGGGTTGAGCTGAAAAATTAACAAAAAAATTTAATTAACAAAAAAAATAACTGTGGGATGGGTTGGGTTAGAAATTTTAACTTTTCAGGTGGGCTGAGTTGGGTTGGGTCTCCAAAAATAGACTCAGGTCCACCTTTGGACCCTACTAACCATTATAAAAGCTTTTAACACACCGTATGACAGCAGCAAAGACATTTACTCGGCTAGCTTTATATTGAAAGTTCGAGTTTGAGTTCGGGTTCGGCCACCTTTGGGTTCGAGTTCAGTTCAGGTTCAGTGGCCTCAGGGCCGTAGCTAACATGCCGATCCTGGGGGGGTGTAACCGTCTCATTTTACCGACAAAGTTTTTGGTAATTTTTTAAAAACAAATTACTGGTTGTATATATTCTTTATTTAAAAAAAACATCTTATTTCAGCAGTGTCGGATCCTGGAGTTTTATAAAAGAGAGGGTCTGAAAATTTTTATTTTTTAAAATTTTGATTACTTTTATTATGAAGCCATTTGTAAGTCATTTTAAATTTCTTTATTCAGTGTTTTTTCTGTAGCAATGTCAACACAAGACACCTCTTTTTTCATTGTATTGCGGAGTTAGGTCACCAGACACTTCAAGGCTGAGAATAACTTTTTAGCTGTAGTCTTAAGTACTAGAATCGTTTTAATCAGACGGAAAAAAGTTATAACTTATTACAGATGGCGAAATATTATTTTTTTCGAAGAGAATGGCTTTTTGTGTTCACTGGAATGCATAACGAAAGAAATAAAAATTTAAAAAAAACTATAAAAAAAAGATTTTCGGGACTTCCATTACGAGATTCCTGGATCCGCCGCTGTATACCGTGCATCACTTAGCTCCGGGTTTTCCCACTAGGCCCGCTATCTTTCCGAAACCTAGGTCTATCATAACTTTCCAATGTGCTTGTGTGCTGGCTTGCGCTTTCGTTTCTCAGTGTAGCCATGGACTCCTTAATATTTTATAAGCACGTCTATTGTTCATTGCGCTGCTTGGTCAACACTTTCCTCTATGTGTGTGCTTGTGTGGACTCTCATCATACAGTGTAGCCGACCGACATTATATGTATTTTTACTGACATTTTATTTTTGCTGACAATATTAACTGATAATTTTAACTGACAATATAAGTTGTACCGACAATATATTTTTAACTAACAATTTAATTCGTACCGACAATATATTTTTACCGACAGCGTTTCGAAAAGTGGGGGAGTGCTCCACCCACCCACCCCCTGTCCGGACGGGCCTGAGAGGCCTTTGAGTTTGAGTTCGGTTCGAGCTCGACTTCTGTTGGGTTTGAGGTCGGCTCTAGTTCGAATTTGATTGAGTTCGAGTGTGTTTTTAATCGAGCAATTAAGATTTCTTCGAGTTTAGCATGAAATGCGATGGCTGATACTCGAGTTCAGTTCATTTTTTAATTAATTTCACGCAAACTATCTGTACTAATTTTAAAGTACACTAATTCAAACCACATTTATTGAAAGAATTATTCAAACAAGAAACATATAAATTAATATTGTATTTTAAAAATAACTGTTGCTCTAGAGTTTACGGACTTAAAATAAAATCTAGAATGATGTTTTTCTAAACATTTAAAAAAATGCAAAAAATGACCTCCCGCTTAAAGTGCTTGTAGCAGGAATGGCAATTTTGGTATTATTGTTAATGAATTATGACTGTACAGCTAATCTTCAATTAATTCAATTACTCTGAGAATTATGTCATTTGCATTATTTTCAACATTTTTTAAAATCTGTGACAAATATTGACTCTTACTTCATTTTCTATTTTTAATGCACTTGAAACTATTAAAAATTAATAAGCTCTGTCGATGTCGCATCTACTAATTGCGCTTTCTTTTGAGATATCAGACAATAAATAGCCTTATTTTTACTTTTAGATATATCGACTTTTTTGATAGATAAAAAAATAACGATTGCTATCCATTACTAAATATCAGCTATAATATATACCGTTAATTATGACAACAATAAAACAAGTTCTTTCCTTTGTCTAAAAAGATAAACAAGCGAAGAAAAGTTGCCAAATTTGGATTCGTTCTACCGACCTGTGAAGCATGAGCTACGGCCTACAGCGAGCGACTTCTCAAGGACACAGTGATAAGAAAAATAATTACATCAGATTATAATAGGAAGCTATTTAATTTGTATAAATGACTGTCGACTTTAATAACAGCATAAAGTTGCTAATATAAAGATAGTTTAAGTTTAATCTATTTTAGATAAGTCTAAATAATTTGAAAATAACATTTAAAAAAAATTAAAATCTAATCTATATTGATCACAGTCAGAAATTATTAGCCGTTTAATTATTACCTTTAAATCCACCAGGAGCATTGATATGAGGATTGGAATAAGTATGATGAAGAGTTTGCCAGAAATGTTCATCAGGAGAATAAGTGTCTCGGCACCAGTCGAGAAAAGTTTTTGAGATTTCATCGTTTATCAGAAACTCGACGAATTCTCGACTAAAACTACCATAAGCACTGCCTTTGACGATCGTCAGGTTGTGTGGAGGCGGAGAATGTTTTTCAAGAGTTATATCGATAGATCCATTTTTTACTTTGTGTTTTAATTTAAATCTTTTTCTCAAAAAATCTTGATTTCGCGTGTCTATCGTTGCGATCTGGTTGGAGCCGTTATAAATTTTAAAGATCTCAACTAGTTCGGCGTTTGTCCTCAGAGGAAAGGCTGTAGCGGCAGTGTTTATGAGATACTTCCATTTGATATTCGTTTTCAAATGATCGGCCATGCAGTTAATGTCGCCTTGGAGTCTTGAAAAACCAGCGTATGTTACATTTTCTAGTTTAGAAGCAAGGAATACATTATCAAAACAATCAGAGAGCATCTTTATGTCTTCAACTAATACCGGATATTTGTTATCGACGTGAATGCAATAACTGTTTTGAGGCCTGTAGATGGCTCTCAGAAGCCTTTCCGTTTGTTCAAAGTCTCGATGGGCAAGTATGTTGAAAGCAATGGAGAACGGACCCGATTGATCGTTCAGTGATTCTCTCGGTCCATAGCCGGAGACGTCATAATCACGCCAGCTTTTGTAAGCTTCGCAATTTTCTTTTAAAACTTGAAGTAAGGTTATCCGATCTGGTTTGTTAAACGCTGAGCTGTATTTGATCATCAGTTCTTTAACTTCTTTGTAGAACGTTTCGTTTTGTTCTGGATGGCTCGATATGAGCAGTTCACAAGTAATTTCTTGGCATCGAGGACACCATGTTAAGTGTTGAAAAGACTCTGGAACTCCGAGTAATTCTCTTCGACACGTAGTCGTATTTAGATCAAAGTTGGATGATTCATATTGAGACATTTTTTCTTGAAGAAACAGAAAAATAACGGCAATCAGTGAGCAGACGACGATCAGAGAGCGTTTCACCGATCGTCTCATTTCTACAAACATACGCTTCAAAGCATTCCGATTTTTTCTATTATTTCAATGTTTTTATTTTATTTTATTTGCGATACATCCTCATACACGCACTGAAGACGCGTGTTTCAATGACTTCAACCTCTCCTTTTTCATCCGAACATCTCTCTAGAGAACTGCAAATTGATGCTTACTTACATCGGTGAAATACTTCATTCATGAAAAATGTGAAAACAAGAGGCATAGTAATAGACACACTCAGCGACTACTCCAACGTCTATGCAACAACATTGCTGGTTTTTTGTAACTAACTAAGAACTCATATATTTTAAATTAAATTATTTATATACTCGAGGTTTGCGCGTCTCAAGGACGGATATTTTAATAGTACGACGAACATATATTGAATTAACTTAAATCATTTAAATATTTTGTTATTTATTTTTATGTTATTTATATATACGACTATATATTAAATTAACTAAAAAAAGCCCGTAAGAAATGACGGATTTTTTAAATACCATACTTTCCCGCGACCGGCCTTGATTGCTTGCTTGAATGCTTGCAAGCCTTGCAAATTAAATTTAACTAGATTTCACTCACCCAATCGAACTGAAATTTGAATTATAGGCTCACTCCTTATTACAATGCATTCTATTAAATTTGAAACATTTCTGAAAAAATTTCTTAAAAATAAAAATAATAATTATCTATGTTTTTAAACAAAAACAATAGGAAAACCTCTAAAAACCCGTGCAACGTAGTATATTTATAAATAATAAAATTAAAAAAATTAAAACACGCTTTTATAAAATGTTTAAAAAGTAAGTTAATAAATTAGTAAGTTAATAAATTAATTATAAACATTAAAACGTGTGCGGTTTTCTCTTGCACTCCACCGATCGCCACGATTGCGCCCCATTCTTTTATGTTTATAATTTTTTGTACGTTTTTAATTAAAGCGTGTTATAAAAATGTGTTTTTAATTTTGTTATTGAATCAATGTAATTTGTCATTTATATAACTTGTTTATATAATTTATTTATTTGCCATAGACATCCATATATGAAGGAATGTGAATGTGTTTGTGTGTGCGTTCAAGATTCACATGCCAACCGCTGGAGCAGTGTGGAAAGAAATTTAGCATTGGAATTAGTCTTGATTAGGAAAAGGTTTTTTTTAATTTACGTTTTATCTGTAAAAACAAGATAAAACTAAGCAAAAAATTCTATTAGTTAATTATATATTTTTATTAATTTTTTAATTAAAAATCTAATTTTTGCTTGGTTGCTTGTTACAATTTCAAATCCACTTTGCTGATGTCTCTCAGACAAATATATACACAACAGGCTGATTTATCTCAAGCTCTGAATGGAAAGTTAACGAGTAGAGACGACCAAATCACCTAAGCACGCTAATGAGCTGTGAATATAAACCTGGGTTGTTTAGAATTTAGAATAACAATGTAAATAAAGCTCTGAAATAAAAAAAATCTGCTTTAGGATAAGTGTCGATCCGAAGAGTATTCAAAAAGCACAAAATGTGGATATTTCGTTGATAATTCTATTTTAATTGAACAAGCATGCTAAACTAAAAACTTTAAGACAAGCTTTTATATAAAAAAAAATATTTTATTTATGTAATATAAAATACTGAGGAACGTAATTTTTATTAAGTTGCGTCCGATGTTGTTTTTTTAGCTATTTTTTGAGTCCAGAATTCAGGAATTGGTTTCAGTATTTTTCTATCACGTAACATTGTCAAATTGTCTTTGTCATATTGCAATAACTACAATAAAACAGCACAGAATGAATTATAATTATTAATGGTATACTTTCACGTCCAGTAAAGAAAAAAAGCATTGAAGAATGAATAAAATAATGTGCTAGTCTTCATTAGGGAAACATTTAAGAACCTTTCAACTTCAGGAATTGAAAAAATTAATTTCATAACTAAATTGATAATTAAATGTGATCATGTTAGCTATTCGAATGAAAAATTTGTTTCGTTTAATTATCTAAGAAATAAGTGACGCTTTTTTAGTCTTTCCGGCATGTACAAAATTATGACAATTTAAAAAAATCAATCTCGAAGATCAATCGAGTGTACAAAGCCTGGGGTTTTTAAAAGTTTTTTTATCGTTCTTCTCTCTTGCTACCGTTTCCTTCCCCACTTGCTCTCCCGATTGTTCTCTCGTTCCCCCTTGCTCTCCCGTTCCCGTTTACTCACTCGTTTCCGTTTGTTTCCCCGTGTATATATATATATATATATATATATATATATATATATATATATATATATATATATATATATATATATATATATATATATATATATATACATACGAGTGTCTGTTTGTTTTTCTCTGTCTGTCTGTTGTCCTTTGTTTTTCCAAAATAACTTTTTAAAATAATTTAAAAAATATATTTTAAATAGCCGTGGACCTATCCTCAGATCTACCAAATGTACACAAAAAATTTCATAAAGATCGGCTCAGTCGTTTCGGAGGAGTTCAATTTCAAACATTATGACTTTTTTTTTTATAATAGTTTATAGTCCTTTACACCAGGTGTTTTAAGACTTTAATGGCTGTATGTAGGAAGCACTTAAGTACTTCCTGTCGTGGATCAGAATTTGATCCTCTTTACTTTTCCCTCCTCCTTTCTCCAGGCTTGGGACTGGCTCGCAATTAGCGAGGCGGAGTTGAAACACTATGACACGAGATTTTTATTTATATAGATTTGTTTACATTTTTTGCTACTACCACTACCACTACCACTACCACTACCACAACCACTATCCAGGGCCGTCGAGAGACCATTGCAGTCCTCTGTGCTAAGGTATACGGGCCTCCCTGAGAGCCAGACGGTTGTCCCTAAAAAAATGTTCTTGCTCATTCACTGATTGGCACCTGTCTAAAACTGGAACTGTAATAATAATTTTCAATCCAAAACGAAACTGAAACTAAAATTATTTTTGAAACTAAATAATCCCTGCTAATGACTAATACATACATTCTGAGTTGTAATTTATGCACAAACATATAATGGTTCACCTCAGTCTAGTTTCTAGTTTCATCAAAAAATTGATAGCAAGCCAACTCACATTATATAAATTTTAAAGTTAAACTGCTAACTGCTGTTTAGTGTTTGTCAAACGTTTATTGTTATTACCAATGCTTTTATTAACTCGTCGTCTCTGTTTGTTTCTCTGTCTGTCTGTTTGTTTCTCTGTCTGTCTGTTTGTTTCTCTGTCTGTTTCAAATCTTGCAATCAATTTTTGAGTCACTTCCTGATGATAGATTTTTTTCAAATTTTGCATACATGCTCAAAATAGAAGACAATGCAATATTCAATTATTAGTTTTACAATAAGTCAATTAATTTAGTTAATTTTAATTAATTTCGATATTTCGATATAATTAAGATATTTCGACTTTAATATAAAATAAAAGAGTAATATAAGAAAAAATTGATTGCAAAATTTGTGTTTTAATTACATATAAAAGCATTGGGTTTTAAAAATTCGTTTTTAATTTACTTGTTCTATGTTCTAAATTTGAACAGTAAAAACATAGATATCTTATCTATGTGTAAAACTAAACGTATATCGGTGGGTTTTAATCATTTTTAAACAACACCAAAATTGTGTTCAACGTTGTTAAACAATAACAATTGTAAGTTATAATAATTATTTCTACCTTTAAATCCACCAGGAGCATTGATATGAGGATTAGAATAAGTATGATGAAGAGTTTGCCAGAAATGTTCATCAGGAGAATAAGTGTCTCGGCACCAGTCGAGAAAAGTTTTTGAGATTTCATCGTTTATCAGAAACTCGACAAATTCTCGACTAAAACTACCATAAGCACTGCCTTTGACGATCGTCAGGTTGTGTGGAGGCGGAGAATGTTTTTCTTTGGTTGCTTTAACCTGCCATTTATTTTCTTTGTTTACCATTTCAAACCTCAATTTTAAATAGTTATTGTCTCGAGTGTCTATTGTTACAATATCATTCGAGCCGTTATAAATTTTAAAGATCTCTACTAGTTCTGCGTTTGTCCTCAGAGGAAAGGCTGTAGCGGCAGTGTTTATGAGATACTTCCATTTGATATTTGTTTTCAAATGATCGGCCATGCAGTTGATGTCGGCTTGGAGTCTCGAAAAACCGGCGTATGTCACATATTCTAGTTTAGAAGCAAGGAATACATTATCAAAACAATCAGAGAGCTTTTTTATGTTTTTAACTAATACCGGATATTTGTTATCGACGTGAATGCAATAACTGTTTTGAGGCCTGTAGATGGCTCTCAGAAGCCTTTCCGTTTGTTCAAAGTCTCGATGGGCAAGTATGTTGAAAGCAATGGAGAATGGACCCGATTGATCGTTCAGTGATTCTCTCGGTCCATAGCCGGAGACGTCATAATCACGCCAGCTTTTGTAAGCTTCGCAATTTTCTTTTAAAACTTGAAGTAAGGTTATCCGATCTGGTTTGTTAAACGCTGAGCTGTATTTGATCATCAGTTCTTTAACTTCTTTGTAGAACGTTTTGTTTTGTTCTGGATCACTCGATATGAGCAGTTCACAAGTAATTTCTTGGCACCGAGGACACCATGTTAAGCGTTGAAGAGACTCTGGAACTCCGAGTAAATCTCTTCGACACGTAGTCGTATTTAGATCAAAGTTGGATGTTTCATATTGAGACATTTTTTCTTGAAGAAACAGAAAAATAACGACAATTAGTGAGCAGACGACGATCAGTGAGCGTTTCACCGACCGTCTCATTTCTACAAACATACGCTTCAAAGCATTCCGATTTTTTCTATCATTTCAATGTTTTTATTTTATTTGCGATACATCCTCATACACGCACTGAAGACGCGTGTTTCAATGACTTCAACCTCCCCTTTTTCATCCGACCATCTCTCTAGAGAACTGCAAATTGATGCTTAATTACATCGGTGAATACTTCATTCATGAAAAATGTGAAAACAAGAGGCATAGTAATAGACTAGACACACATATGTCAGCGACTACTCCAACGTCTATGCAACAACTTTGCTGGTTTTTTGTAAGTAAATAAGAACTCATATATTATAAATTAAAATCTTTATATACTCGAGGTTTGCGCGACTCAAGGACAGATATTTTAATAGTACGACGAACATAAATTGAATTAACTTAAATTATTTAAATATTTTGTTATTTATTTTTATGTTATTTATATATACGACTATATATTAAATTAATTAAAAAAAGTCCGTAAGAAGTGACGGATTTTTTAAATACCATACTTTCCCGCGACCGGCCTTGATTGCTTGCTTGAATGCTTGCAAGCCTTGCAAATTAAATTTAACTAGATATCACTCACCCAATCGAACTGAAATTTGAATTATAGGCTCACTCCTTATTACAATGCATTCTATTAAATTTGAAACGTTTCTGAAAAAATTTCTTAAAAATAAAAATAATAATTATCTATGTTTTTAAACAAAAACAATAGGAAAACCTCTAAAAACCCCGTGCAACGTAGTATATTTATAAATAATAAAATAAAAAAAAATTAAAACACGCTTTTATAAAATGTTTAAAAAGTAAGTTAATAAATTAATTATAAACATTAAAACGTGTGCGGTTTTCTCTTGCACTCCACCGATCGCCAAGATTGTGCCCCATTCTTTTATGTTTATAATTTTTTGTACGTTTTTAATTAAAGCGTGTTATAAAAATGTGTTTTTAATTTTGTTATTGAATCAATGTAATTTGTCATTTTTATAACTTGTTTATATAGTTTATAATTTATTTATTTGCCATAGACATCCATATATGAAGGAATGTGAATGTGTTTGTGTGTGCGTTCAAGATTCACATGCCAACCGCTGGAGCAGTGTGGAAAAAAATTTGGCATTGGAATTAGTCTTGATTAGGAAAAGATTTTTTTAAATTTACGTTTTATCTGTAAAAACAAGATAAAACTAAGCAAGAAATTCTATTAGTAAATTAAATATTTTTATTTATTTTTTAATTAAAAATCTAATTTTTGCTTGGTTACTTGTTACAATTTCAAATCCACTTTGCTGATGTCTCTCAGACAAATATATACACAACAGGCTGATTTATCCCAAGCTCTGAGTAAAAGTTAACGAGTAGAGACGATCAAATCACCTAAGCAGGCTAATGAGCTGTGAATGTAAACCTGGGTTGTTTACAATTTAGAATAACAATGTAAATAAGGCTCCGAAATTTAAAAAAATCTGATTTAGGATAAGTGTCGATCCGAAGAGTATCCAAAAAGCAAAAAATGTGGATATGTTGTTGATAATTCTATTTTAATTGAACAAGCATGCTAAACTAAAAACTTTAAGACAGGCTTTTATATAAAAAAATTTTTTTATTTATGTAATATAAAATACTGAGGAACATAATTTTTATTAATTTGCGTCCGATGTTGTTTTTTTTAGCTATTTTTTTGAGTCCAGAATTCAGGAATTGGTTTCAGTATTTTTCTATCACGTAACATGGTCAAATTGTCTTTGTCATATTGCAATAACTACAATAAAACAGCACAGAATGAATTATAATTATTAATGGTATACTTTCACGTCCAGTAAAGAAAAAAAGCATTGAAGAATGAATAAAATAATGTGCTAGTCTTCATTAGGAAAACATTTAAGAACCTTTCAACTTCAGGAATTGAAAAAATTAATTTCATAACTAAATTGATAATTAAATGTGATCATTTATCAATAATATTTATAATTAAAAATGTGGGTTTGTTAGCTATTCGTATGAAAAATTTGTTTCGTTTAATTTTCTAAGAAGTAAGTGACGCTTTTTTAGTCTTTCCGGCATGTACAAAATTATGACAATTTAAAAAAATCAATCTCGAAGATCAATCGAGTGTACAATGCCTGGGGTTTTTAAAAGTTTTTTTATCGTTCTTCTCTCTTGCTCCCGTTTCCTTCCCCGCTTGCTCACCCGTTTGCTCTCTCGTTCCCCCTTGCTCTCCCGTTCCCGTTTACTCTCCCGTTTCCGTTTGTTTCCCCGTATATATATATATATAACAAATGGCGGGAGGGGCCAAAAACGGCGGTAAAAGCAAACATTTGATCTTATATCCACAAACCTCACTGGAAAACCACTGCCAGATGCTAAAAATTTTGTAATTTACCTAAAAAGTAGTCAAATTTTGTTTTAGTATTTAAAAAAATTTAATTTTGGAATCCACGGGGGGGCCATGGTTTTCCCCGACCCCCCTGGATCCGCTACTGTATATATATATAAATATATATATATATATATATATATATATATATAATATATATATATATATATATATATATATATATATATATAATATATATATATATATATATATATATATATATATATATATATATATGAGTGTCTGTTTGTTTGTTTGTCTCTCTGTCTGTCTGTTGTCCTTTGTTTTTCCAAAATAACTTTTTTAAATAATTAAAAAAAATATTTTAAATAGCCGTGGACCTATCCTCAGACCTACCAAATGTACACAAAAAATTTCATAAAGATCGGCTCAGTCGTTTCGGAGGAGTTCAATTTCAAACACTATGACAAGAGATTTTTATTTATATAGATTTGTTTACATTTTTTGCTACTACCACTACCACTACCACTACCACTACCACTACCACTACCCCTACGACTATCACTACCACTACCACTAGCTCTACCACTACCACAACCACTATCCAGGGCCGTCGAGAGACCATTGCAGGCCTCTGTGCTAAGGTATACGGGCCTCCCTGAGAGCCAGACGGTAATCCCTAAAAAAATGTTCTTGCTCATTCACTGATTGGCACCTGGCTAAAACTGGAACTGTTATAATAATTTTCAATCCAAAACGAAACTGAAACTAAAATTATTTTTGAAACTAAATAATCCCTGCTAATGACTAATACATACATTCTGAGTTGTAGTTTATGCACAAACATAATGGTTTACCTCAGTCTAGTTTCTAGTTTCATCAAAAAATTGATAGCAAACCAACTCACATTATATAAATTTTAAAGTTAAACTGCTAACTGCTGTTTAGTGTTTGTCAAACGTTTATTGTTATTCCATGTTCTAAATTTGAACAGTAAAACCATAGATATCTCATCTATGGGTAAAACTAAACGTATATCGGTTGGTTTTTAATCATTTTTAAACTACACCAAAATTATGTTCAACGTTGTTAAACAATAACGATTGTAAGTTATAATAATTATTTCTACCTTTAAATCCACCAGGAGCATTGATATGAGGATTGGAATAAGTATGGTGAAGAGTTTGCCAGAAATGTTCATCAGGAGAATACGTGTCTCGGCACCAGTCGAGAAAAGTTTTTGAGATTTCATCGTTTATCAGAAACTCGACGAATTCTCGACTAAAACTACCATAAGCACTGCCTTTGACGATCGTCAGGTTATGTGGAGGCGGAGAATGTTTTTCTGTTGTTGCTTTAACCTGCCATTTTTTCTCTTTATTTATCATTTCAAACCTCAATTTTAAATAGTCATTGCCTCGAGTGTCTATTGTTACAATATCATTCGAGCCGTTATAAATTTTAAAGATCTCTACTAGTTCGGCGTTTGTCCTCAGAGGAAAGGCTGTAGCTGCAGTGTTTATGAGATACTTCCATTTGATATTCGTTTTCAAATGATCGGCCATGCAGTTGATGTCGGCTTGGAGTCTCGAAAAACCGGCGTATGTCACATATTCTAGTTTAGAAGCAAGGAATACATTATCAAAACAATCAGAGAGCTTTTTTATGTTTTTAACTAATACCGGATATTTGTTATCGACGTGAATGCAATAACTGTTTTGAGGCCTGTAGATGGCTCTCAGAAGCCTTTCCGTTTGTTCAAAGTCCCGATGGGCAAGTATGTTGAAAGCAATGGAGAATGGACCTGATTGATCGTTCAGTGATTCTCTCGGTCCATAGCCGGAGACGTCATAATCACGCCAGCTTTTGTAAGCTTCGCAATTTTCTTTTAAAACTTGAAGCATGGTTATGCGATCGGGTTTGTTGAATGCTGAGCTGTATTTGATCATCAGTTCTTTAACTTCTTTGTAGAACGTTTCGTTTTGTTCTGGATCGCTCGATATGAGTTTTTGGCACGTAATTTCTTGACATCGAGGACACCATGTTGAGCGTTGAAGAGACTCTGGAACTCCGAGTAACTTTTGCCGACAAGTTCTCGGTTTCTGATCAAAATAAGATCTATAAAACTTGGAGGTTTTTTGCTGATAAAAAATTAATGAACAAGCGCTTAATATGACAGAAACAAACAGTAATTTTCTAATTTTCGCTGCCATTTGCCTTACGAATTAAGTCTTATTAAATTTCTATTTGTTTTTAATTTAATAAAGTTTAATAAAAACTATTGTATTTATTATCATAAACTAAAAACTGTCTTGTACGATAAAATAATTGAATTGTACAAACTACTAACTACTTACGAAATCAGATACTTTCGAGGCGATTTCATGTTTAAAAAAGATTAAACTTAACAATACCTCAGGAATACCTTAACATACCTCAGGACACAAATAGCGCGAGCTCTGCACCAGGTTGCATTGGTTGGTGTATGTGCGTGTGTCTCTCGTAGGGCCACTGTCCCACCGTTGATTAACATTGAATTTTGTTACAGGAGACAGGAGGAGGTATACGAATAGTCCTTGGTTATGTTTACTTATCTCGGAGTTTATGCCCAACGAGTACTCAAACATATCTTCGGATATTTATGATATGAAATTGGCTTTGAAAACTTTGTTTTTGAAGATATGCGATCTGAAGATATGGAAGGATGATATGGTTTATGATATTTATTTTCGATGTTTCAAATATTAATTGAATGAAAGTTTGCAGTTGTTTTGTTTAAAGTATATTATTTGCCATAAAATGTAACTTACAGTGGGGACTCTTTATATTTCGTTGCGGAGAATGTGACTTCGATCAGAATTACATCAGCTTCTCCTCTCACGAACATGTGCTGTAGGACTGTCATCTGTTTTTGCTATCAGTTGAAATCACGCATTACACAATCCCCTAGTGACTCGACCAATCGATCGAAATGAAATGAACGACCACAATTTGATTCATTTTATATTTTTTTTATTAACAATATTTTTTGTCTTAGTTTCGCCTGAAAAATTACAGTTTCAAAGAACGTGAGCAGAGTGTTGAGTTTTACAATCGGCAGTGTCTCATTTGTTCATTGACGTATTTAGGCTACTTATTAATATGTATATATCAATTTCTGAATTTAGTTTTTATACACTTTTTTTAAATTTCTATCAAAGTGTTCCTTCAGAAGTGACCTCTAAACTTAATCAGTCGAAACATTAAATCCATATGGCTCTTTATGAATCTTTATAGATTAAGCTTGCTGTCAGGGGTCGCTCTACCGGACCTCCTGACAAGTGTATCTTGCAGCCGTCGACCTGTCTAGACTCTCAGTCTAGACATTAATTCTCAGACGTTCTTTTGCACGTTTTCTTTTTTTTATTCATTTATTGAGCACCAACATAAGTATTAAACTTAAGCAAAAGAAAATAACCAAAACGACAAGAAAAATATAGTACCAAAATTTCAAAAAAAGAAAAAATCGATCAGTTGAGAAAAGTGCCCAAAAGGTTCGTCCGAAGGAAATTCCTTCCCGCTTAATGGACAACCTTTACAAAAAGAACCAAAATGAGTGGGTTTTTTTTTATAATAGTTTATAGTCCTTTGCACCAGGTGTTTTAAGACTCTAATGGCTGTATGTAGGAAGCACTTAAGTACTTCCTGTCGTGGACCAGAATTTGATCCTTTTGACTTTTTCCCTCCTCCTTTCTCCAGGCTTGGGACTGGCTCGCAATTAGCGAGACGGAGTTTAATGAGTGGGTTGAGTTAAGACATTTCAAATAGTAGTTCAATAAACTTATCAAGGAAGAGACTGAAATTGGTATGCTAAGGTAATAGGTATTGAGTAGTTATGAGTGTGACAGTAATAAGTAAGATTTCAAAGCTTGCTTAAATAACGAAATACGATTTCTGAGACTATATATATATATATATATATATATATATATATATATATATATATATATATATATATATATATATATATATATATATATATATATATATATATATATATATATATATATATATATATATATATATATATATATATATATATAGGGATTTGAACCCCGCCAGGAGAGAACTAGCTATTTAGTATCAGGCGAAGTCCTGCGTGTTTTGTATTTGATTTTTTGTTATTAACTGCGCTTTAACAAAGTTTTTTGTTGTCGTTCCGAGTTGTCTTTTCTTCCTGGTGTTCACGTCATTCCTGCAGGGAAGACTGTGACACTTTTGCCATTTAAAATTCTTTCGTATACGATATTGTACACTGTAAAGTTTGTACAACAAAGACGTGTTCAGGTAAAAATGCATACCAATCGGTTATTGCAAACATGCTTAGATATAACAAGTAACAAGCCCATGTACATTTTTATCTACAGACATAATTTCCTATGTCTGTATTTATGTATGTATGTATGAGCCACAAGCTCAGGAAGATCCCCTCCAATAGTATACAAAATTAGCTAACTTTTTTGACATAGGTGATCATAACAAAATGCCTAAAAATGATTTTAATACTAGATTTCATTAGGTGTACCAAGTTTTGAAAACTCAGGGATTGTATTAACATTTTTAAAGCTCGGGGTTAGGGCTTTAATATTTTAAATACCGGGTTCGGGTGTCTCTTTTTCAAAAATTCGAGTTTCACGTTTTTAAAAGTTCGGGTAGCCAAAAAAAAACCGGGTAGTACCGAACTTCGGGTCGGGTAGCCATGATATCCCTAGTATATATGTATGTATATATATATATATATATATATATATATATATATATATATATACGTATGTATGTATGTAGGGGAGACTCGTACTGAATGGACCACTATTTCATGAAATGCGCAATAAATTGGTTTGTAAAGATA
Organism: Erpobdella octoculata; assembly: GCA_963978895.1. Lineage (NCBI taxonomy): Eukaryota > Metazoa > Annelida > Clitellata > Hirudinida > Erpobdellidae > Erpobdella > Erpobdella octoculata. Next base: position 21,747,984 of record OZ022247.1, on the reverse strand, counting down.
TCATAAAAATTTCAAAACGCAATTCAAGGTTGATATATGTAGAATTCACTAGTTAATAATTTAAGAAATTCTACGTTTCAGGTTATTACTAAAAAAAACGATTTTTGTACACCTACCTCTAAAACTTAGGTGGTCCATTCAGCACTTCGTAGTAGTAATGAATGGACCACCCAGCGTGCTGAATGGACCACCTTTTAATTTGGCGTTCTGCTTAACAGATACATCAAACCAATCATACTGAATAGATTGATATGACAAACTGCATATATGTTCTTTTTCACAACTCAAATTAATCACATTAAACAAGTTTTATTAAAGTTATTTAAACAAAAATGTCAACAAAGTGCACAAATGTCAACAAAGTACAAAAATTTGAACGACTGTAAAAAATTATAAACAAAAATCACAAATATAGTCCTTAGCTTTGGTTGCAGCTGTACATTCTTTATGTGCCCATAAAGCACACACACGACATCTAAACCATTCCTCACCATCGCATCCAAGCTCTCCACACACCAGACAAATTTCCTTTGCTGGTTTGTTTTTAACACAGTTAGCTCTGGCCGGCTTTGATTTTTTAGTTGATGGACTCTTTTGACATTTTTAGCTTCTTAACCTTACGTTCACACCGCTGCACTCTAAGAGCTTCTTTGACTGGAGTGCTGGTAAGAACTGAAGACGATAGTTTTTTTCGACAGCCCATGCGCTTCTCTTGACGAGCTGGAGCCATCGGTAATGGACGAATGCTCAGGGGCGTCACACTTATATTTGATGGACCTGCTTCTCTAGTATCAGTAGATATATCAACCTGCTCAAGGATGGTCTCAGGTGGACATAAAAGAACTTGATTTTGATCATGTTGAATTGCTGGTGTAACCTCTTCATTTTTTGTCGTTGGACATGGACGATCTGTTACTTTAGCCAAACAAAAATCTTCCTCCTGCCAATTGTCAGGCTGAGAGGGATAAACCCTTGATGCTGCAAAACCACTGATGACATTTGCAGGCATTGATGCTTTGTTCCATGCTTTCCCAGATATTTCGGCAATATCATATATAGTAACAGTTTTTCCGGGATGTGCGACAAGCCATGAATCTATTTCCGGGTTATACAGACGTTTGAATGGCCCATACACACTGACGTCAAGTGGCTGAAGTTTGTGAGATGTGTGTGGCGGTATGGAAAGGACTACAACACCATTTTGAGCTGCCATATCAATAAATTCAATTGACAGGTGGGATTCATGGTTATCCAGAATTAACAAAACTGGTGCTGTTTTAGTTGGACGAACCACGTTGAGAAAATGTTGGAACCACTTGACAAAAGTTGTTTCAACCATCCAACCGGTCGATTGAGCTGTACCAGCGCACCCTGGAGATCCATTTCGCAAAAAGACGTCTTTAAAATTTACTCGTGGAAAAATGTAAAATGGTGGTATGGAAGATCCACAAGCATTTATTGCATTACACATGGTAACAAGTGTTCTACTTTCAGCACTTGTCACCAAAGCCACTTGACGAACACCTCTGCCTGCTATGACATGTTCTGGAACTTGCACAGTTATCACTCCTGTTTCATCACAGGTCCAGATGTCCTTTGCCTCAAACTTATATTTAACCATCACATCCCGAAGATTATTATAGAAATAATCTACATTGTGTCTGTTGAAAGCAGACATATGCCCAATTGCAGTTGCTTCTGGTTTTCTGACTGACAGCTCCTGGTGGCGTTTCATAAATGCTCTCAGCCAATTGTGTCCTGCTTGATGATTATCCTCCCATGGATTTGGACGTCCTTTCCTGGAATGTGGGAAACGCTTTTTCAATTTTGCTGCATACTCATAAGCCAGCTTTCTAAGCTTGAGAGTGCTCAATCCATAGCCTATTTTTGATGAACTCAAACAATAATCCGCCAAAAGCTGTTTTTCTTCGGCAGTGAAGATTTTCATCGAACTCTTATTGTAAGCAGAACTGCAAATTAAAATAATAAACATTTTTTATTGTACCACATAAAATTAGCTTAAGTATAAATAATAAACAGCGGATCAAAATAAAAAATTTTTCATTGGATTACACAAAGTAGACACACATACCAAAGATTCTGGTCAGAATTTCCAGGCATTAGCTGTGCCGCTTTAAGACGATGTTTTAGAGTTGATCTTTAGACAGAGTACACGTCAGCAGCCTTGCGCTCAGACAGGGTTCCATCCAAAACATCTTGGAGAGCTCGCTGCATGTTAACTGCATCCCAGCTACCTTTAATTGATTGCACTTGTTGGGAATTCATCCTGAAATAAATGAACTGGTCCATTCAGCATTAGACAAGATGGTCCATTCATTACAATGACGGTCATAGTCATTTGACAACAAAATACGGGACTGAATTCAGCGCGAATTGATCTTCATAATAATTTTAGAAGTGTTACTGAATGTTTCTGCAACAATAAAAACATTTTCTTATCCCTTTAGCAAATAATTTGACAAAACTGGATGTCTAGAAAATTTACTTTTTCGATGAAAAAACTACTATCGAATCTAACACGGCTTGACCTCAATATTTTCTCGCAACGGAAAGTAAGGATGTGCATATGACTAAAAGCAAACTATGTTTAAAATTTGGGTGCATTCTGACTTAAATTAAAATTTTAAAGCCAAAGGTCCATTCAGCATGCGGTCCATAATAATAAGCATAAGCATTAGTATTAGTCTCCCCCTCCCCTATGTATGTATGTATGTGTGTACTGACTCCTGAAGAGCTTTTCTGCGGAGGTCATCAGAAGAAAACCCCTCTTCAAGCAAACGTATCGGCTCTTTAATTTCTTGACGTTCTAGTCACTAGAATCTAGTGGGGTGAGCCACGTTCGACAGACGAACGTCCTCCGCCAGAAAATGTCATTATTTAACAACAACAAATTTCTCTCTTTCCTAGCAACATGGCAGATATTCAAAATACATGTTCAATGAAAATAAACTCGCAACATTGAAGAAATTTAGACTATTCGAATGATAAAACTTTCGACGACTGAACGGCTTCGCTCTCGTAGCGGAACTTAATATCGCCATGTAAACAAAGAAGAAGCAATTTTATTCGTGCAGAGAGGTGAGAGCGGCTTCTAAATTTGGAAATTCTTTTTTCCTTCTTTGAGACCACATCCAGAATGAAGCCGATTCCACTGCTTCAGAAATTTGTTTAATTGCACGAGTTCGCTCTCTGTTAGACATTCCTAGGGCCGCATCAACTTCAGCAAAGATTTGCCAACCAAACCGCGTGCTCCGACTTCAACAGCAAAAAAGCTCCACTCTTGAGCCATTTGCTTTCAAATCTAATACCAATTCTCTATATTTTTCTAACTTAATGATGTTACTGGCTTCCATGTTGCTTTCCCAAAGCACTGTCAACTTGATGAGAAGAAATGACTTGGCCAGACTCGAAAAAACAACTTATCTGGTTTTTTCCACTTTCTTTTATTGAAACTGGAAAGCACTTTTCCGTTTTCAGATCGGCAGAGACCCTCCAGTCGTTAACTGCATGGAAAATGTTCTTTCCTTCGGTGATGATTCTTCTTGGGCGATTTAGCTGCGGCAGTCCTTCTCTCAAAAAGTAAATCCTCTTCCTAGGTTTCACCTCCATTGAGTTGGCTTTTCGGCAGCCTTCTTTCACGAAAACTAGCAGCTTTTGGAGTACGAGGTTGTGGCGCCACGTGTATCTACCATGAGAAAGGGAATAGGAACAGGAGGAAAGAATATGGATTAATGACTGTGACTGACCGCAAAGCTGACACTCGCCGTTCTCAATTAACTTCCATTTTTTTAAATTGCTGGCAGTTGATCATACATCGATCTAATGAAGAACGATAGCCGCACTGGAGCATAGCGCCATATATCTTCCCATGATAGAGACCGCTGAACTGTCTCCTCCCACCTGGTTCAGCCGCCTTGCTGTGACAATTGTGCGCTCTTCACAACTCTTACGCTTTCGATTGCTTGCCGTCTGTCTTGAACAATCAAGTTTGATCTATTTTTACTAGTTTTATATTAAACTTGTGTTAATATTGGTGTAAGCAGCTTTACCAAATGTGCTTATTTATTTCTCAAATCCCTGCACAGACCGCTTTTTAAACCTGACCCGTTATATAGATACAAAATCCCAAGCCCGGTCCTGTTCATTTTCATTACCACAAAAACCCATGACTCAGCTAAATAGCCTTGGCCCTTGCTTATTTTGCTCTGGCCCGATCCGTTTGATAACCCTGATATAAAGTCCCGCACCAAACACAACCCGTGCATGGCTCTAGTTTGGTATCAACTCTGATCAATGTTTTGTGATCACAATTTTTTGAGGTTACACTGATGAAATAGAAAAACACATTGTGAAAAAAATTGTCTTCACAAATATTTTAATGTTTTTAAATGAAAATCAATGAACTGAAATTATACAATGCTACTGCCTGTTTGCTAACGCTAGGCGCTGCCCCATGTTTCCAAAATCAGAATCTAGCTTTGATAGCTACTTAAAAAATCCTAACTTTTAAAACTTTTTTCCCAAAAGAGCAGATGACCGGGAGGAAGTATTCGCAGCTACTTTTAAAAAATATCTTCAAAATCTTCTCCAAAAACTTTGTATTTGTTTTCTAAAATAATTTATTTTCGCTAAATCCTTAGGGGGTGGGGCAATGACGCCCCTGCCATAAGGCAGCACTACCAAGGACCCTGAAACTAACAACAAACAATCCTTTTTTTACTCACTAACATGATACCATACTAAAACTAAAACAAACTGTTTTCAAATTACTAACAGAAAAAACACTATGAAAAAGCATCAATGGTGATGACAAACATTCTGAAAAACAATTATCAGGAGGATATAAAATACCAACTTTCAAATATTAGGTCAAATCAAAGCACAAAAAAGCCCTTATTAAAAAAAATAACCAAACAAATCAACAAATCAATCAGTAAAGAAAACTCCACAAACAAATTTGAATAACACTTAAAACCAGAAACAATTCAAACAAAAGTATAGCAAAACTAAACAAAAAAACAATTGACTAAAACAACAATTAATTGACAAAGTCAAAAATGAGAACACAAGTCCTGGCAAGAGCTGCAAACATGGTGCAATCAGATGAGCGACACCGGCAGGCGAGGTTCTTCAACCACCAGATATGAGTGCTGAAATGAATTGCAATGAAGACCCACGCGGCTGATGATGACGGCTGACAGAAAACACAATGCCGAGATTGAACATGTACATGAACAGCCATCCAAACCCAGCATACGCCGGAGAGCCAAAACCATCAAAGAGACCATCTTTGACAAAGAGACTCAGGTGGTCAAAACGACAAAAAAACATTTGCATTTATAAAAGTTAATAATTGTTTTAAAAAATATAAACTATTTCCTTAAGAAGAACATTCAAATTAGGAAATTTATTGGAGACGCTCAAACAGCCACCATTATGGCGGCTGATAATCAAAGCAACGGCCAAAATCTGAGAAATATTAAAACATTTGAATGATTTGATCAAAAAATCGTTGCAAAATACGTTGATTTATACTATTTTTATGTTATTTAAGCTCACCAACAATTTAATAGTTTTTAAATTATTAATCAAAATAAAGAAAATAAATTATAATTAAAAGTTAATTTAAAATAAATTTATTTAGATTATTTTTTTATTTATTATCCAGCAGTTGAGATCTCAGAAGAGTTGTTTGATTGGTGGTTGACGAACGGTAACCGCCGGTAATAATTTAAATCAAGAACCGACGAGCACTTGCGTTTGTATCTGAGAAAGTTTTCCAGACATTCCATAGCTAGCGGTTCGAATTCTTTGAAGAACTTGTTGAGGAATAACTTTCGGACCGAAGTTAAAACCGGCAGATCTGAAACGCCGAATACGCAATTAGAGTGAACGATTTTGCCATGACAAGGTTTCTCTCTAAACCATGCTACGTAAAAGCTCCCGGCTTGTCCTGAGCTGTGCTCGCCTAAAATGAACAAAAAAAATTATAGTTAATAAAGGGCTGCAAGTTCACATACTGTGATTTTATTTTGTATCCAAACGAGAAATTGAGGTACGACAGTAATAAACTTTTTCATCTACCACACGTACAACGGATATCTATATATATAAAAGAACATGTCCTGACTGACTGACTGACTGACTGACTGACTGACTGATGACTGACTGATAATCAACGCCGAGCTCAAACGCCTCATCCTAGGAACGTGAAATTTGAAACTTATATTACTTTTATAGAGTAAACATCCGCTAAGAAAGGATTTTTGAAAATTTTGCTCCTGAGGGGAAAAAACTGGAAAACAAACTTTTTTCTAAAACAATGTATATCTCGAAAACCAAAAATGAGGAGATTTTGAAATTTGGTATATAGATTCTTTTTGAAAAATAAAAAGATACGTGTTTCACCATTTTATGAAAATTCGGTTTCCCGGACCTCAAATGTGGGTTGGAAAAATGGGTTATTTGGTTTTTAAAGTAGCTTCTACTCAAAAACTGTTAATGCTACAGGAGTAAAAATTAGTATTTAGTTTCTACTCCAAAAATAATGAAATACGTGTTTTAGCATTTTTTGAAAATTTGGTTTCCAGGACTTCAAATGTGGGGTGGAAAATAGGTCTAATTGTCTTTTATAGTAACTGCTACTCAAAAACAGTAAATACCACAGATGTAAAAATTATTATTTAGTTTCTTTTCTAAAAATAAAGATATACGTGTTTTACCATTTTTTACAAATTTGGTTTCCCGGACCTCAAATGTGGGTTGGAAAATTGGGTTATTTGGTTTTTAAAGTAGCTTCTACTCAAAAACTGTTAATGCTACAAAAGTAAAAATTAGTATTTAGTGTCTACTCTAAAAATAATGATATACGGGTTTCACAATTTTTTGAAAATTTGGTTTCCAGGACTTCAAATGTGCGGTGGAAAATAGTGTTATTTGGTTTTTAAAGTAACTGTTACTCAACAACTGTAATTGCCACAGATGTAAAAATTAATACTTAGTATTTACTCAAAAAAAAGATATACGTGTTTCATCATTTTTTGGGTTATTTGGTTTTTAAAGTAGCTGCTACTCAAAAACTGTAAAAGATACGTGTTTCACCATTTTTTGAAAATTCGGTTTCCCGGACCTCAAATGTGGGGTGGAAAATAGGGTTATTTGTTTATTAAAGTAACTGCTACTCAAAAACTGTAAATACCACAAATGTAAAAATTAGTATTTAGTTTCTACTCTAAAAATAAAGACATACGTGTTTCACCATTTTTTTAAAATTTGGTTTCCAGGACCTCAAATGTGGGGTGGAAAATAAGGTTATTTGGTTTTTAATGTAACTGCTACTCGAAAACTGTAGATGCTACAAAAGTAAAAATTTGTATTTGGTTTCTACTCCAAAAATAATGATATACATGTTTTGCCATTTTTTAAAAATTTGGTTTCTAGGACTTCAAATATGTGGTGGAAAATAGGGTTACTTGGTTGTTAAAGTAACTGCTACTCAAAAACTGTAAATGCTACAAAAGTAAAATTAGTATTTGGTTTCTACTCTAAAAATAATGATATACGTGTTTCACCATTTTTTGGAAAAAAGGTTATTTGATTTTAAAATAACTGCTACTCAAAAACTATAAGTGCTACAGATGTGAAAATTAGTATTTTGAGGTTTTGTGCCGGTTAAAAGTAGATGGGTTCAGTTTATCACCGGACGGACGAGCCGTTATTTTAGGGTCTTCATACGGCCCTGCCCAAACCTTAAATCAAGATGGGACGGGCCGAGATTTTTAACCAAGTATATAGACATTTTAGTTATTTTAGGGTGTTCAGACGGGCCGGGCTAAACCTGAAGTCAAGGTGGGACGGGCCGAAGTTTTTTATCAAGTATATAGAACTTCTCAGCCTGTAGAAACGGGCCGGGCCCATATTAGATGGGCCGTGCCGGGCCAGGAATTTCGGTTTTTGAAACGGGCTGGGCCAAGTTGTCGACGGGCCGAGCCGAGACCTAAAAAATTGATCCGTGCAATACACTACTATGTATGCACGATTTAAATTCTCTAATTTCATGCGAGCGAAGCCGCTACGGGCACTGCTAGTATATTATATAAACCAAACTAGGGATGTGAATGGTGCTCGATCCGAACCCGAAACCCGATACTGCCCGGTTTTGTGTCGATGATCTAACGTAGATTTTAAAAATTAAACGTGGCACGCACGTATAGTGATACGTGATACTACCCGAACCGAAGTTTGGTATACTACACGGTTATTTCTCAATACCCAAACCCGAACCTGAGGTTATTAAAATACTATAATCATAATCAAACCCAGAAATTAAAATATTGTACGTCCAAGCCTGAATAAGTAAAGCTTAAAATGGTGAATCACAAAAATTGAATTAGTAACTTTCTTAATACTAATGACTAAAACACACATTCTGAGAAGTTGTAATTTATGCACAAATTATTTTCTACATTTAAAACATATAATGGTTCACCTCAGTCTAGTTTCATCAAAAAATTGATGGCAAGCCAACTCACAATAAATAAATAAATTTTAAATTTAAAAAGCTTACTTTTGTTTTGTGTTTGTCAATTGTTTATTGCTATTCCATTTTTTAAATTTGAACGGTGAAACCATATATATCTATGGGTAAAACTAAACGCATATCGTTTAGTGTTTAATAATTTTTAAACAACACCAAAATTTTGCTCAAAGTTGCTAAACAATAACAATTGTAAGTTATAATAATTATTTCTACCTTTAAATCCACCAGGAGCATTGATATGAGGATTGGAATAAGTATGATGAAGAGTTTGCCAGAAATGTTCGTCAGGAGAATAAGTGTCTCGGCACCAGTCGAGAAAAGTTTTTGAGATTTCATCATTTATCAGAAACTCGACAAATTCGCGACTAAAACTACCATAAGCACTGCCTTTGACGATCGTCAGGTTGTGAGGAGGCGGAGAATGTTTTTCTTTGGTTGCTTTAACCTTCCCGTTTTTTTCTCCGTATACCCTTTCAAATCTCAATTTTAAATAACCATTGCGTCGAGTGTCTATTGTTACAATATCATTCGAGCCGTTATAAATTTTAAAGATCTCTACTAGTTCGGCGTTTGTCCTCAGAGGAAAGGCTGTAGCTGCAGTGTTTATGAGATACTTCCATTTAATATTCGTTTTCAAATGTTCGGCCATGCAGTTAATGTCGGCTTGAAGTCTCGAAAAACCAGCATATGTCACATTTTCTAGTTTAGAAGCAAGGAATACATTATCAAAACAATTAGAGAGCTTTTTTATGTCTTCAACTAATACCGGATATTTGTTATCGACGTGAATGCAATAACTGTTTTGAGGCCTGTAGATGGCTCTCAGAAGCCTTTCTGTTTGTTCAAAGTCCCGATGGGCAAGTATGTTGAAAGCAATGGAGAACGGACCCGATTGATCGTTCAGTGATTCTCTCGGTCCATAGCCGGAGACGTCATAATCACGCCAGCTTTTGTAAGCTTCGCAATTTTCTTTTAAAACTTGAAGCATGGTTATCCGATCGGGTTTGTTGAATGCTGAATTGTATTTGATCATCAGTTCTTTAACTTCTTTGTAGAACGTTTTGTTTTGTTCTGGATCGCTTGATATAAGTTTTTGGCAAGTAATTTCTTGACATCGAGGACACCATGTTAAGCGTTGAAGAGACTCTGGAACTCCGAGTAACTTTTGCCGACAAGTTATCGGTTTCAGATCAAAATAAGATCTATAAGACTTGTAGGTTTTTTGCTGATAAAAAATTAATGAACAAGCGCTTAACATGACAGAAGCAAACAGTAATCTTTTACTTTTCGCTGTCATTTGCCTTACGAATTAAGTTTTACTAAATTTCTATTTATTTTCAATTTAATAAAGTTCAATAAAAACGATTATGTTTATTATCCTAAATTAAAAACTGTTTTTTATGATATAATAATTGTATTGTACAAACTACTAGCTACTTACAAAATCAGATAGTTTCGATGTGATTTCATGTTTAAAAGGATTAAACTTAATGATCTATACCTCAGTACACGAATCGCGTGAGCTCTGCACCAGCTTGCATTTATTTTTAGACATTTTATTTGTTAAGCCTTTGACAAAACTTAATGTCCATTTCGTGATCCCATATGCTCGTGCATTTGGGATCACACAGTGTCGCCTGCCACCCGCACGTGTATACGAAATGGAATAGTGCCGAACCCTATTACACCCCAGTCGACCACTGAAAGATGAAAGGCTGAGTTGGCCTGAGCAGTGTGAGTGAATTCCTTGCTCAACGGAATTACGCCCCACCGCGACCGAGATTTGAACACATGACGCCAGGATGACATCTAACTACTTCTCACCACTGTGCTACGGCGCCTCACAATGGTTTGTGTATGTAGGTGAGGCTCTCTAGGGCCACTGTCCCACCGTTGATTTTGTAATGGGAAACAGGAGGAGTGGACGAGTTATACGAATAGTCCTTGGTCATGTTTTCTCATCTCGGAGTTTATCCCCAACGAGTACTCAACAATATCATCGGATATTTCTGATATGAAATTGGCTTTGAAAACTTAATTTTTGAGGATCTGGAGATGTGCAAAAGTTATTAGGTTTATGATAATTATTCATAATTTTTCATACATTAATTCAATGAAGGAGCTTTAATGTTATTGCACCCTCTTATAGACTTATAGATGTTTATCGACAAATTATGCCCAAGTGTTTCTTGTTTAAAGTATATTATTTGCATAAAATGTAAATTACAGTTGGAAATCTTTATATTTCATGGCCGAGAATGTGATTTCGATCAGAATTCCATTGTACGCTCCTCTCATGAACACGTGCTGTACTGCCATCTGTTTACACGCAATCAGTTAAAATCACGCATTAGCGATTCCCGAGTGACGGGTCAAGGTCAAGTAGAAAACCATTGAAAGAAATCATTACCTTCGTGTCTCTTTTGAAACATCTGCAGTTGGTTTGTTATAGATTATTATAGATTTTTTTTCATTTGCGCTCGAGTTAGCTTAGCCCTTGTTTGCTCGCAGCCGTCATTATGGCTAACAATGCCCACTATTGGTGTTTCTTATTTCATTTAATAATTTAAAAAAAATACAAACGATAACGAAAGACAAAAAATTTGATTGAGCATCTTAGAAGTAAAATCGATGATTTAAAATAAATTGTTTAATTATTTTTAATTGATCCCGGCTAGACAGCCTAACTTGAAGTCAATAATTAAGCACTCATTTATCCTACCAATATTTTCTTTCTTAGCATATTTTTGCATAGAAATCTTAATCCGGTTGTTTTTGCTGTTCTCGCCAAACTTGTTACGTCAGCCGATAAAAGTTAACAAACTCGGCTTTAGAAAATCGACAAAAACCGTTTAATAAAAAACATATAATCAACAAATTCTGTAACATTGAAAAACTCCAAAATAAAATCTTCAAAATGGCTCTTTCGAAAGAAGATGGAAGTCTTTTTTATCTGTTTTGCCGACGCAAGAAGCAGGACACCATCGCTCAGCCGGCCAAGCTGGGAGAAATCAGCTTGGCACGCGAGCGCGTTCTGGCGAGGAGAAAACTACGCATCGAGCAGAGGAACAGGAAGATGAGTTACACCAGCGAGTAGCGTGGGCAGTTACGTGGGAAGGAATAAGAAGATGAGCTACTCCAGCGAGTAGCGTGGGCCGATGCGGGTCAACTGACAGGTGGAACTCGACCAATCGATTGAGATGAAATGAACGACCGCAATTTCATTCATTTGATGTATTTTTTTAACAATATTTTTTGTCGTAGTTTCGCCTGAAAAATTACAGCTTCAAAGAACGTGAGCAGAGTGTTGAGTTTTACAATCAGCCGTGTCTCATACATATTTTATTACATATATAATGGAAATATTGCAAAAATACAGAGCCTCTGAGTTTGCTATTGAATGAAATTTACCCCATTGTAAAGTAGTCTTAAGGTGTTACACAAAAGGATGCTTGAAACTTGGACTAAACTAAACCTGCAGTTATTTATTTTACAGGTCTTATATATTTTAATAATTATTTAATTGTCTATTTATTCACGTGATAATATAAAACCGTTATAAAAAAATCTTATTTCACGATGATTCATCTATTATAGTTTATCAGCAATTGTTTTATTGTTTATTTCATTATTTATTTTGTTTGTCTGACCTATTTATCTATTTATTTTTCTATTAATGTATTAATTAATTAATTAATTAACTGATTGATTGATTTATTTGTTTATTTACGTATTCACTTATTAATTTGTATATTTAATTTAAATGCTTATCAATTTCTGTATTTAGTTTTTATGCACTTTTGTAAACCTCTATAAGTGTTTCTTCCGAAGTATCCCCACAACAAAATCAGACGAAACATTAAATCCATATGGCTCTTTATGAATCTTTATAGATTAGGCTTTCCGTTCAACATTATTTCTTACACGGTATTGTACACTGTACAGCTTGTACAGCAAAGACCTTTGTGTCCTGTAAAAATGCAGACCAATCGGTTATTGCGAACATACTTAAATATAACAAGTAGGGGCACAACCTATCAGAAAATGCTGGGGGGGACTCAAGTGTGAAAAAGAGAAAAAGCCCGCCGCAGGCGAAAAATTTTGTTGACTATCTTTAGTCTGCAGTTTTTTTTGGTATCTTTAAGAATTTATTAATGATAGAAAATAAAGACTACAAACTGAAGATAGTCAAAATCAGTCTCAAACCAGTTAAAGCAATTGTAAAAAAATAAGTTTATGAATAAATGTAGCACCCCCCACCCCCTACCAAAAAAAAACTCATTGAATTTGGAAAAATGGCAGTACTCTCCGATTTGGCCTGGGTAGGGGGGGCTTGAGCCCCTCCCCTTTCTAGTTGCGCCCCTGATAATAAGTAACAAGCTCATATACATTATTATATATCGATAATACATGCAGCGGTTGGTTTCATTTGGGTTTCTTCGCGTGACAGCATAAATTATTTATTTTTCTTTTGCATGTGTTTTTGAGAAAGCATTCTTGGCAGTTGATTTTTATGAAAATAGCTCAAAACGAGTGTTGAATTAAAAGTCTCAGAAGCTTTATTACACAACGAAATAAGTTCATAACTCCGAACGGCAAGGTCATCACAACAAGACTCGGAAACACTACGAGCATAGACAAATACTGAAAGTTTCGAAATTCTAAGTAATCTAAAAGTTTGTAAGAAAATCAATTCAAAACATTTTACCACAGAGAGACAGAAAAGTCGAGTTGAATTAAAGAGCGTATAAATACAAGTGAATAAAAAAGGATTGGCGACAACACATAAACACATCACAGCACACTCAAACATACATACATATTATAAATTCTCCCAGACAGATACTGACTTTTTTTTCTTGATTCTTTGATTCGATTTAATCGATCAAACAAACAAAAGTGAATTAAAACACCAAGCGAGGTTGAAAAAAAAAACGCTACCTCACGGCCGACATACGTCAGAATATCGTTTTAAAATATTTAGTAAACAAACCTGATGAAATAAATACAGCAAACAGAATCTACATACAGCAGAACACACAAAAAAAACATCAAAACACGACTATGACTCAAAGCAATGGCCATAGGCTCTAGAGAAGATTCTGAAGAATTTTATCTCTTTTGCAAAGGTAAAAAAGAACCAATGGCTGCGTCTGCTCCGAAAAAACAGAACCCTCCAGTTGTGACCATATCTACAGAAAGAGGAAACCCACCAGCTAAAGTCAATACCGGTTCTGAAATGGCACTAAAACCCAGGCCCAAGGTACAAATAGCCCAGTCGGACTCCAGTGTAATGGATATTCCGAGCCCGGCCGAAAGCCGTCTCACTCTGAGAGAGAAGATCAGTCAGAAATTTTTTAAGAAACCCGCGCGCTTCGTAAGAGGTGCTGCTCTCTTCAACACCCGCGGGTTTGAAGACAGTGCTGTGCCCGAAGATGAGGAGTTCCCGAAGCGCTAACGAGGTGTTCCGGCTGAGCTGCGGCGGCGGAAAGAACTCGAAAAGCGACGATGAAGAGTGCGGATACGACTCCAACTGGTGTACGGCGTGCGGAGGTTGTGGATGCTGGGCCTGCGACTATTATGGATATTATTATTATCCGTACCCTTATTATTATTATTCGTACTAACATGACGGCATTTGTATTGTATGGCTAACATCATTCGATATTTTTGTTAAGCAAAATTTTTATGAAAAAAAAATTGAACTAGAAGAATTTCTCTTTCTTATTTTTCTCCATAAAAATAAAATTCTATGAAATAAACTAAAAACGATTTACGTGTGTTGAAATAAATATTAAATTTGATTTAATCTGAAAAAGACATTGATATTTTAAAAACAGTGACGCGTCACCGCTCTGTGCTGTCTGGGGTTGTTTTGTAAACATCAACAAATTAAAAAAAAAGAAAACAAAACAAAAATAGAATAAAAGAAGAATAAACATAGACATCTAGCGATAGAAAATGAAATAAAAAAAGCACATTTCGTAGGTCGTAGTATGGTTGTAGAAGGAAAGAGGGAGGATGTTTCTGGTGGTCTGATATCGAAGATGGTCGTGAAAAAGACATGGAAGAGTCAGTTTTACTTCCTTTCGGCATATTTTTTTATAATTTGAATTTAATCGATAAATTTCTTACTGCCTGTATTCAGTTTAAACTTTCTTTTAAGTAAAAAAAATAACGATATTTCTTTCTTTATGATCGACATTGACCTTTGTCAGCTCAGACGTTCTGGGTGCGGTCAGTGCCAGAAGTGGCGACCCAACCCTGCTCAGCTCATCACTTACTCAGCCCAACCCAACCCGACCAACCTGAAAAATTAATTTTTTTTTACAAAACCTACCCACAGTTATCTCCATGGCTAAAAAATGTTAACTTTTTTTTTCAACCCATCGCCGCATGTTTAAAAAATTGAAACCCAGCCCGATCCCAACCCATGGGTCGACACAACCCATGTCAACCTGTTAAAATGGAATTTCGCTGGAGCGGACGAAGCGACGATGGTTTTAGCATCGAATCCTCTGCTCTTTTGGAGTCACAGTACAAAAAAATCGAATTGCACTCTTCTTTTGCTGTACAGACAGAGACGATGAACTTGGGCACATAAGTGATTGTATACATTATACAGCTGTGTAATACGAAACTGGTAATCTTTGTTTCAGATGAAGAACTTTTTGTGCTGCAGCAAAAAAATAGATTCTGATGACGAAGAGGAAAACGACACCAAGAAGGAGGAGCCGAAGAAAAGTTCCAAGTCAAGTGGCGGAAGCAAGAACCGGGAGAGTAAGAACAGCAAGAGAAGTAGTAAGAACAGTAAGAAAAGCGACAACCAGAAGGAAGAAGAAAAAGAAGAAAAAAAAGAAGAAAAGAAAGACAGCTGCCCTTGCCCTTGCCCCGAAGAAGACAACGATCAAGATTGCCAACAAGACTGCCGCCAAGACTGCAATCGAGAATCCAAAAACGAGTGTCCGATACATCGCAAGAACGACTGTCGGATTGATCGCGGTCGCGAGCCTGTCGATTCCTGTCGCCAAGACTGCAATCGAGAATCCAAGAACGAGTGTCCGATACATCGCAAGAACGACTGTCGGATTGATCGCGGTCGCGACAACAGACGTGGTTGTCAGGAATCGCGCGAGCCTGTCGATCCCTGTCGCCATGCCTGTCGCTGCCGACGCTGCGACTGCCCCTGTAACGATTGCTGCCATCCGTATTTACCCTGTACTTGTTTCAACAAACGCTGCCCCGACTGTACCCACAAGTGCTGCTCCTCCCAGCGTAACATGCGTTACTGAAATCGAAAAAGACAACGGTTACGGCTAGGCTCCGACAACATTGGAATTAAAAGTACATTTTTGGCTGTTTTTTTTTCTAAGCTGCAAATATGAATGAAGAAAACTGTGGTTGGTTAATTCAGTATACAAGATGACTGTGTGAATAGCTTTTAAATGGCTCATATACCATTTTGTTGAATATATAATTTTTTAGACGTTTAAGCCCGTATTGTTTCAGCATTGATGGATTATACTCATTAAAAACTCATTCCCTAGTGTTATTCTCATATGAATATTCATTCCCTGGTGGTAGGCTTATACAGTTATTCATTCTTAGGTGTTATGCTTATTTAATTATTTTTTCCAAGGTTTTACATTCCTTTAATGTTCACATAATTAAATATTCTTTGAATAATCTCTTAATAAATATGATCATCTAAATATTTGTATGTATTCCCATGTTTTATACTCATCTGAATATACATATGAATGATCCTGGTGTTATGTTCCATAAATATCCATTCATAAGTGTTGTAAACTCGTTTAGACGGCAATTGATGATGGCAAGGGTCGCTGCTATTGCCCCGGCGGTTCGCCGTGATTACAATCGGTAAAATTGCAATCCCGTAATAAAATTAAACCATAACCATAACCATAACCCTAACCCTAACCCTAACCCTAGCCCTAACCCTATCCATACCCCTAACCCTGACCTAGGTAGTCGCATAAAAGGATTCAAAATAATTTTTTTTTAATTTCACTAATATTTTTAAATAAAGGTACAAATTCTGAGTTTGAATTTTCCATATAGTGTAAAAAATAAAATTAATAAAGTTATAACGGATGGCAAGCAATTGGTTTTCTTCCAGTTCCGTTTCAAAGAGGTTTTTTAAAAGGGTTTTTTAGAGTGGGTCTGATCAGAGGCAGGGGCGTAGCTAGGGGGGGCGGGGGGGCGAGCTGCCCCGGGCGCCATCTTGGGGGGGGGGCGCCGAAGAAGAAGATACAGTATATTCATGCTAGACTAACTCTCAAAGTTTGCGTAAGATGCAAAAAAAAAACAGTAGTTTCCTTCCTTGCATCAGGATGTCGTCCACAGTCTAGTTATAAATCTGCTGCTTCAGTCCATTTAGTTGTTCTGCAGCATCAAACTTGTTAGGTTCTTAGGAAGGGAGAGAGCCATGTCACTCATGTGTTTCATTTCAAACCCACCAGCCACAATTTAAGCACAGATCTCCGGCTCAGGCAAGGTGGAACTTGGTGACCCCTTCATGCTCCAGCCACCAGTCATTTCACATCGTTGAAGTAGAGCCAATGTTTTGAAAGCTGCTCTTGCTATCTAGAACGTCTGTGCCCTGTGCAGCACACCTCCTTTATGACATCAAGTTTATGACACACAGCCTGACCATATTTAATTTCATCAGTGTGTGCATTTATTGACATTTATTTATTACATTTATTCTCACTGAGTTTTGTGGATTTTTAAAAAATTTATTTCTGTTCTTTACGGTATTTTAAATAAAATTTGTGCTTGCCGCATTTTTTTTCAAATACTGATCGCGAAAAGATGGCGCCAAAACGCATGCATATAAACCTACACTTTTAGGTATGAACGAAGTAAACATCGAATCTTTTTCTTAACAAAAGTCAAATGATAAGAACAATAGGACACGTAACGTTTAACTTTAACTTCTTCATTGCAACGGGGGGAGGGCCGGGGGCGCCGGGGGGGGGCGCAAAATTTATAGTTTCGCCCCGGGCGCCAAAAACCCTCGCTACGCCTCTGATCAGAGGTGGACCTGGGTCTATTTTTGGTAACCCAACTCACCATTTTCTCAACCCAACCCAGCCTGACCCACTTGAAACGTTAAATTTTTGTAACCCAACACAACCCACAGTTAAATTTTTTTTCAATTAAATTTTTTTTTAACCCAATCCAACCCACGCATGTGTCAACAAAATTGTACCCAGCCCATGTCCATTTCTAGGTCTGATGTTCTCTGCCGAGGGAAGAAGTATCACAGCGCTGAAAACTGTAAATTAAAACCAAATGAATAAAAAATACACTTTCTAAAAAAAACCATTCTAATTCTAAATGCCTTAGAAGAAAAAAATCTTTTTGTTGTTAATCAATCGAGAATATTGACATTTGATAAGATTTGAAACAAAATCGCCGTGTCACTTGTCTGTTTAATCGAAATCGTTTAAATAAATGAAATTTTAATTAAATAAAAAAAATAATAAACGACCACCCCACGTTTTTAATTTTATTCATAAAAAATTTCAATGAAAATTCAAGGAACTTTTTATTTTTCTTCAAGTGCATTTGGAATTAAAAAAGTGTTTCAAAAAGTTCTTTATATAATTTCGTTTTAATCTTTTTAAACTTTGGACAACCCTGTGATCAAAATTTTCTTTTCAGTGCATTCGAAATAAAAAGGCGTTTTAATTTAGTTTTTGAATATGTAAATAAAACATATATGAACTATAAAACTTTAGCACATAACATGCAGAATGTATGCGTCTTCGTCGCCGTAATATAACAACACAATAATTGTTGATAATTCTTATTATTATTAACACAGATTTTTAAGTTATAAAGTCACAAAAGCAAATAATAAATTTAAGTTTTAATTGACTTTGCATTTGCAGTAAAAATTAGTTTTTTTTTAAGTTTTTAGCCTATTTGTTTTATTACTATTATCACCATGGCGGCATAGCCAAGTAAATTAAAAGATAATCTCGTTATCACTTTTTTGGTGCATTTTAAAACAACAAGGCACTCACAAATTTTATTATTTTGGGATCTTGACTATTTATTTTAACTTAGTCTTTCTAATATATGAAATGTAAAAACTTTGCTAAAGTTTAACTAGCTTGAGCCACAAAACGAACAGGGTTTTATGTCTCACCGAGGTATAATTAGCACTAAAAATGCTGCAAACAATTAGTTAATTTTATTGAAGATCAATACGTATAAGTAAATTAATCTTGATTCGAGATCGGGAAATGAGTGAAAGTTGAAAACAAGATATGCAAGTTAATTGAAAGAGTGTAAAAATTATGTTCTAATTAAAGTAATTGAGACTTTGAGACATTCTTTCTTTCAATTACTTCTAAAAATTAGTACAACTTCTAGCGAATAGATTTAAATATCTACCGACAAATTTGAGTGAAAAGCACCACTTAGCGAAAAACCTGGAATCTAGTAGTCAAAACATTAAATACTAAAGTCTAAGGCCTAAACCTAGAAATCTTGATTTAGAAATATTCGGTAGGTGTCACTTTATTTAGATTTAGTGACATCTAGCGAATGCATCAAAATGATAAAGTATTCACTAGAGGGCACACAACCTAAAACAGACTTTTCCAACGGTCACATAGGATTAGGATTGCCATTATAAAATATAATTGTCTAAACCATGGAATTTTTAATATATATTAAGAAATCTAAACGAAGAAAAGTTAGTCTTAACTGCTTTGAAAAAAACCTGGCTGTCATATAAAGGATTATAACCATTATAAGAAATATATTACGTTGATGGCAATGATAATGATAATATCAATAATAAAAATTATAATAATGATCATAATAGCATTACAAATGATTAATTTAGGCATTTACATTTCTTGCAATTATTAAAAACGTATTTTAAATCTTTGACAGAAAAAAAGCTAAGAAACTTTCTTTGACGTCAACCATCGTCATTGAAATAATCTCTGATAACAAACAAAACAAAAAACAGCCAATTTGAGTAAATAAAAAAAAATTGAATAAACGGAAGAAATTAATAAAAAAAAAACAACAGTTACAATGGGGAGCGGATCGTCGAAGCCACCGAAAAGGGAGCTTGCAAATGAAGGTGGAGTTGGTATGAGAAAGAGCGAAAGCAGAAAAAGTGGCAGGTCGTCAGAGAAGCAAAACGAGAGAGCACCGCGTAGATGCAAGCAGCAGGATGTCAGCGACGCTTGCCGCTT
Organism: Erpobdella octoculata; assembly: GCA_963978895.1. Classification (NCBI taxonomy): domain Eukaryota; kingdom Metazoa; phylum Annelida; class Clitellata; order Hirudinida; family Erpobdellidae; genus Erpobdella; species Erpobdella octoculata. Next base: position 21,728,178 of record OZ022247.1, on the reverse strand, counting down.
CGGCAGGGTGGCTCACCAGAACTCCGACTGCATGACGGACTGTGCCGATCCGACCACCATTTATACCACGCTGAACGGCGATGGGTCGCGCGGACATTTCGTCACGAACTTGCTGAGACTGTGAATAACTCAACTGAGAAATCTATGATTTTGTGTCGATTTGTCTCGAAATACTTATTTTTTTAATTGCTATCAGTTTGCACTTCTAAAATGTATGAAACTGCAGGAACAGATTTAATGAAAATTGCATTTGCATTTTTTTAAAGCATTAACAAAACAAAGAAGTTTTCAATTTCAAGTTAATCAAATTAATTGAGTAAATTTCGAGGCAAACAAATGCGCTTGAACGTCTAATGACAGTGCGGGGTGATCTTCACATCCATAAAAGCTTCTACTTCAAACATGTCCTACACTCAATGACATCCTACAAATTCATTCCATTGTCATTTGTTCATTAGTGTTTATGATGGTATATGGGAACGTTTCAAAATATATAATTTATATTATCGTTGGGAAAAACAGGCATCCCCCTATTCTCCCTCCTATGAGGGTTGGGGGGGTACAACTGAAGATCAAAACATTGAAAATAGTTAGCCAATTTGTGTGGCCTCCGTAGTCCGAATGTTCCCCCTCTTCAGAAAAATTAAATTCACAGATGAATTGTGTAGGTTGTACTTTAAGGACTGATCGTACCATATATATAGAATACCCTTATACACACACACACACGCATATATATATATATATATATATATATATATATATATATATATATATATATATATATATATATATATATATATATATATATATATATATATATATATATATATATATATATATATATATATATATATATATATATATATATATATATATATATATATATATATATATATACTAGCAGTGCCCGTAGCGGCTTCGCTCGCATGAAATTAGAGAATTTGAACCGTGCATACATAGTAGAGTACCCACTGCACGGATCAATTTTTTAGGTCTCGGCTCCGCCCGTCGACAACTTGGCCCAGCCCGTTTCAAAAACCGAAATACCTGGCCCGGCACGGCCCGTCTAATATGGGCCCGGTCCGTTTTTACAGGCCTAGAAGTTCTATATACTTGATGAAAAACTTCGGCCCGTCCCACTTTGACTTCAGGTTTAGCCCGGCCCGTCTGAACACTCTAAAATCACTCAAATGTCTATATACTGGGTTAAAAATATCGGCCCGTTCCACCTTGATTTAAGGTTTGGGCAGGGCCGTATGAAAACCCTAAAATAACGGCTTGGCCCGTCCGTCCGGTGATAAACTGAACTCATCTACTTTTAACCGGCCCAAAACCTCAAAATACTAATTTTCACATCTGTAGCATTTACAGTTTTTGAGTAGCAGTTATTTTAAAATCAAATAACCCCTTTTCCACTTCACATTTGAGGTCCTGGAAACCAAATTTTCAAAAAATGGTAAAACACGTATATCTTTATTTTTAGAATAGAAACTAAATACTAATTTTTACATCTGTGGTATTTACAGTTTTTGAGTAGCAGTTACTTTAAAAAACAAATAACCCTATTTTCCACCCCACATTTGAAGTCCTGGAAACCAAATTTTCAAAATATTGTGAAACCCGTATATCATTATTTTTAGAGTAGAAACTAAATACTAATTTTTACTTTTGTAGCATTAACAGTTTTTGAGTAGAAGCTACTTTAAAAAGCAAATAACCCAATTTTCCAACCCACATTTGAGGTCCGGGAAACCGAATTTTCAAAAAATGGTGAAACACGTATCTTTTTATTTTTTTAAAAAGAATCTCATTTTTGGTTTTCGAGATATACATTGTTTTAGAAAAAAGTTTGTTTTCCAGTTTTTTCCCCTCAGGAGCAAAATTTTCAAAAATCCTTTCTTAGCGGATGTTTACGCTATAAAAGTAATATAAGTTCCAAATTTCACGTTCCTAGGATGAGGCGTTTGAGCTCGGCGTTGATTATCAGTCAGTCAGGACATGATCTTATATATATATATATATATATATATATATATATATATATATATATATATATATATATATATATATATATATATATATATATATATATATATATAGATAGATAACTAGTTAAGTCTTGTCATTGATGGCTTATTACCTACTTATCATTTATAAAGCATTCACTCACGACATAAAGTCCCACACTGATTAACATTCCACATACAATTCAATACATTCGAACATTTCTTGGGAGTGGGCTTAGTACTTGCAAGAGGGGGAGCCTAAAAGGTTTATAATACTTTTCCCTTCCAAATATACTGATGACACTGAAGAGGTGGAGGATAGTCGCAGGTATTTTCCCCAAAATTTGTCTAACACTATTTCCAAGCCGATGACCAAGAGTTAGTCGGTAGCCATTTCTTTTCCAGAAGTTTTTTGAAAAACTCTTAAAAAATATAAACAAAATTGGTAATTATACAATTTTCGTGGGGTTGCAACGATTTTGGGGTGAGCCTTCGGGGGCAACGCGGCTGGTGATTAGAAGGTAATACACCTGTATATCAGCTGAATCGTGATAAGACTTGCTGGTTTCTGACGGCTCATCGTAATGACGACAAAACCTTTAAATGGAATATATACAATTATATACATATACTTTAACTTTAAAAACTTTCAATTGCATAAAGTGTTTTTCTTTTAAACCTGATCGCATGACGGAATAATTGTTCAATCCGTCGCAATTGTTGGAATAAAACAATCAAACTCAGCAGTCTTTTCGAGAAAAAGTAAATTTATGTACCATCTGTACCTCGAGCTGTGCCCTCCCCTCCCCTCCCCCTATGGCTTATGACCTCATCGGTAGTTTAATAACTACTGTGAATTTATAGCTAGTCGTTAATGGTTATTCAAAAAGTCGCAGCTCAATAATGATTTATAGTTCAGAATAATTTGAATAATTAGGACTAAGAACAAGAGAAAATCGGAGTTTCTTTGATTTTTGAGCGATTCACAGTAGACGACCATCATCGGGTGGAATAATTATTAATTTGAAGTCATTTCGATATTTGTGATTATTATGTGATTAACACCAAGTTCTAGTAGCACAGGTGAGTGAAATGAAAAAGAGAGAGAGAGAGAGAGAGAGAGAGAGAGAGAGCGAGAGAGAGAGAGAGAGAGAGAGAGAGAGAGAGAGAGAGAGAGAGAGAGAAAGAGAGAAAGAGGCAGATACATATTTCATCACACCTGTGTATTACCACCTACCTGATAAAAGCAACAGAAACGACATAATTAATAAAGCTTTTTAATACTAATTAACAAATGATAGCTACTGGAAGTTGATCACTTTCGCTGTTAAAGCCGGGTTGGCTCCAAGTCAATCAGTGATTGTCTCCCGATCAATCAGTGATTGGATCGTATTCAATCGAAATATTAAATACTAGCAGTGCCCGTAGCGGCTTCGCTCGCATGAAATTAGAGAGTTTGAACCGTGCATCCATAGTAGAGATCATTTTTTTAGGTCTCGGCTCGGCCCGTCGACAAATTAGCCCAGCCCTTATTTCCACCCCACATTTGAGGTCCTGGAAACCAAATTTTCAAAAAATGCTAAAACACGTATTTCATTATTTTTGGAGTAGAAACTAAATACTAATTTTTACTTCTGTAGCATTAACAGTTTTTGAGTAGCAGCTACTTTAAAAACCAAATAACCCAAAAAATGATGAAACACGTATATCTTTTTTTTTTGAGTAGATACTAAGTATAAATTTTTACATCTGTGGCAATTACAGTTGTTGAGTAGCAGTTACTTTAAAAACCAAATAACCCTATTTTCCACCCCACATTTGAAGTCCTGGAAACCAAATTTTTAAAAAATTGTGAAACCCGTATATCATTATTTTTAGAGTAGAAACTAAATACTAATTTTTAGTTTTGTAGCATTAACAGTTTTTGAGTAGAAGCTACTTTGAAAATCAAATAACCCAATTTTCCAACCCACATTTGAGGTCCGGGAAACCAAATCTGTAAAAAATGGTGAAACACATATCTTTATTTTTAGAAAAAAAACTAAATAATAATTTTTACATCTGTGGTATTTACTGTTTATGAGTAGCAGTTACTATAAAAGACAATTAACCCTATTTTCCACCCCACATTTGAAGTCCTGGAAACCAAATTTTCAAAAAATGCTAAAACACGTATTTCATAATTTTTGGAGTAGAAACTAAATACTAATTTTTACTTCTGTAGCATTAACAGTTTTTGAGTAGAAGCTACTTTAAAAACCAAATATCCCAATTTTCCAACCCACATTTGAGGTCCGGGAAACCGAATTTTCAAAAAATGGTGAAACACGTATCTTTTTATTTTTCAAAAAGAATCTATATACCAAATTTCAAAATCTCCTCATTTTTGGTTTTCGAGATATACATTGTTTTAGAAAAAAGTTTGTTTTCCAGTTTTTTCCCCTCAGGAGCCAAATTTTCAAAAATCCTTTCTTAGCGGATGTTTACGCTATAAAAGTAATATAAGTTCTAAATTTCACGTTCCTAGGATGAGGCGTTTGAGCTCGGCGTTGATTATCAGTCAGTCAGTCAGTCAGTCAGTCAGTCAGTCAGTCAGTCAGTCAGTCAGTCAGGACATGTTCTTTTATATATATAGATTATAATATATTATATTATATTTTGCTTTATTTTATTGACTTTCGAAAGAGTCATATTTCAGCGTGCAATGGATGGTTATTATCTGCATTATTAACAAATGTGTTTATTAAACCATTGTAAGCGATCAAACAAGCGAGAGCTCTAAGCAAATAATAATGTGATGATGATGATGATGACGATGATGATGACGGTGATGATGACGATGACGATGGTGATGGTGATGGTGATGGTGATGGTGATGGTGATAGTGATTATGATGATGACGATGATGATGACGATGAAGATGACGATGACGATGACGACGACGATGATGATGACGATGATGACGACGATGATGACGACGACGACGACGACGACGATGATGATGATGATGATGATGATGATGATGATGATGACGATGATGGTGATGTTGTTGATGATATTAAACCGACAAATATTCGGCAATCACGAAGCATTCACCATTAACAGCAGAACCACGCATGCGCGACCGCGCCGAATTCGAACACGACTAAAATGACATTTGAGGACAACCATTCAGACGCTCTCACCATTGAATGCCATCGTCGTTGTTGTCGTTGTCTCGGATAATCCGGTTCTGACCGGTTGACGGCTTTGAAATGGTTTGTTTTCATGACTGAACATCACGAGTGATCTCGAAATGGTCAATACATTAAGTCGGTTGCAGGGGCAGATACAGGATTGAAAAAATGAGGGGGTTGGTCCAAAACCGGGTGGATAGAAAAATGTTTTCATTATTGTATTGGATTTATGTTTTTTTTTACATTTACTGAATTTCTGTAGCAGTTTTTAGCAGATTAATATAGTTAGTTAACTTTATTGACTTTATTTGGAGTCAGGTCTTATACAATGCATGGTGTCACTGTCTTACCTGGTATACCATCATAAAGGCGTTATTAGATCTACCAGAAATAATGTATCTGTGTAAACCTACAAATATAATTATATCTGATATGACAGTACTATACGATTCACCAAAATGCACAGCAAAATATTAATAAAGTTAAGATTTGTATCTATTTATTTCGTACAACTTGAATAACAGTGACATTAACAATTAGAAAAAAACTTTGTATTAGGCCTAGATGTACTCTAAGTCAAGTGAGTTCAAAGCAATATAAATAGATAAAACAGATTAAAATACAAGATGAAGGGACGTTATGACAAATATACCCTAAGCAAATAGCTAGGCCTAAGCTTTTCGATCATATAACTAACTGCTTGTAATGTGCCGAATGACGTGAGATTTTACAACGATAGGGGGTCCCAGACCCCCAGGTCTCTCTATTATATCCGCCCCAACGGTTGTGATAATAGTATAACCACTTAGTACTTAGTATGATTGTCGGTACTGAAGATGGTGATGGTTGTGGCTTGGAGACAGTGCGACATGCAATTGTAAATATATAGACACGTAATTGTAAGCTTATAGACAGGTAAACTGTAGGCATAGAGACATTTACACATGCAATTGTAAACTTACAAGCGCGTAATTTGTAAACTTGCAGGCGTGTGATTTGTAAGCTTATAGACAGGTAACTGTAGGCATAGAGACATTTAGACATGCAATTGTAAACTTACAAGCGCGTAATTTGTAAATAAACTTGCAGGCGTGTGATTTTGAAGAAAACGTTAACTTGTTTACAAGCATACAGGTGTACCTGTAGCTTTGCAATAAATTATAAATTACAAGCCGTCATCAATCAATCGATTGAAAACTTCGATTTATCGCGCCTGTCGAGAGTAATAAAGCAAAAAAAAATTAAAACGCAAGAAATTCGAATTTTTAAAAAAAATTCTGATTCACGAGTTTTGAAAATGTCACGAACGTCAGCATTCAAATGTCATGGACCTTGACATTCAAATGTCATGGACCTTGACATTCAAATGTCACGGACCTTGACCTTTGTAATGTCACATGGAATGTGAGCATGCCCGTGTTAGGGAAAGTCGGTCAACACAACCAGCATGGAAAAGAAAACAGGAGATAGAGAGACGCGTCGTGGAGATCAGAAATTATCATATTTTTTTTAAATGATCGTCGAGTCCAGATGTCTGTGAGCATCTGTTTTTAAAATAAAGTTATAACCGAAGCTGTGTCATCTTCAATTCAGATATCAACAGAGGATCAGTGTGTGTGTGTGTGTGTGGGGGGGGGGGTGTTTTTGGAATTAAAACTTAAATTACAAGCAAAATAAACATTAAAAGAAAATTAATTAAAATTTGTGCTCAATAATAAAATTATGGCAGTTTTTTTTAATTTGCTTAAAACCTTTATTACTTGCTTGTTTTTTAATTAATTCATAGATTAATTTATTTATTTATTTATTTATTACTTTATTTATTCATTTATTTATTTATTTATTTATTTATTCATTCATTCATTCATTCATTCATTCATTCATTCATTCATTCATTCATTCATTCATTCATTCATTCATTCATTCATTCATTCATTCATTCATTCATTCATTCATTCATTCATTCATTCATTCATTCATTCATTCATTCATTCATTCATTCATTCATTCATTCATTCATTCATTCATTCATTCATTCATTCATTCATTCATTCATTCATTCATTCATTCATTCATTCATTCATTCATTCATTCATTCATTCATTCATTCATTCATTCATTCATTCATTCATTCATTCATTCATTCATTCATTCATTCATTCATTCATTCATTCATTCATTCATTCATTCATTCATTCATTCATTCATTCATTCATTCATTCATTCATTCATTCATTCATTCATTCATTCATTCATTCATTCATTCATTCATTCATTCATTCATTCATTCATTCATTCATTCATTCATTCATTCATTCATTCATTCATTCATTCATTCATTCATTCATTCATTCATTCATTCATTCATTCATTCATTCATTCATTCATTCATTCATTCATTCATTCATTCATTCATTCATTCATTCATTCATTCATTCATTCATTCATTCATTCATTCATTCATTCATTCATTCATTCATTCATTCATTCATTCATTCATTCATTCATTCATTCATTCATTCATTCATTCATTCATTCATTCATTCATTCATTCATACATTCATTCATTCATTCATTCATTCATTCATTCATTCATTCATTCATTCATTCATTCATTCATTCATTCATTCATTCATTCATTCATTCATTCATTCATTCATTCATTCATTCATTCATTCATTCATTCATTCATTCATTCATTCATTCATTCATTCATTCATTCATTCATTCATTCATTCATTCATTCATTCATTCATTCATTCATTCATTCATTTATTTATTTATTTATTTATTTATTTATTTATTTAAAAACTTCTAGAATATTCAATTTATTGATTTGTCGTGTTTTTTATTTTATTCACATATTTAACCCGGATGACTCATGAGAGTCAGCGGGTTGAAATATTGAATGTGTATTTACAGCGAAGAGGATTGTACAACTAACGTCACACGAACTCGTTCATTCTCGTGTGACGGTGATGACGATATTGAATATTAAAATGCTTATGATTATAGTAGTGATGACGGTGGCGGTGAGGATGTTAGTAATGATGAGAGTGATGATGGTAGTGATGACGGTGGTGGTGATGGTAGTGATGATGTTAGTAATGATGGTAGTGATGATGGTAGTGGTGATGATAGTGATTATGTTAGCGATGATGGTAGTGGTGATGATAGTGATTATGTTAGCGATGATGGTAGTGGTGATGGTAGTGGTGATGTTAGCGATGATGGTAGCGATGATGGTAGTGATGATGGTAGTGGTGATGATAGTGATTATGTTAGCGATTATGGTAGTGATGATGGTAGTGATGATGGTAGTGATGGTGATAATGATGACGACGGCGGCAGTTACGATGACGATGATGTTGATTTTTTTATTGATTGGGGTATTGATTATACGTCTGAAGTTCACCGCACAACAGCGCGAATGTATTTCTAGCCACAAGTAAACAATTTCGCATCTAATTATAATATTATAATTTAGATTTAATCGAAATAAATTTAATTAAAAAAATTAAAAAAATCATTTTTATTAAATTTCATTCCGTTCGAGTCGCGCCGTGTCAATAAAACGAGAGTGGCGATAGTAAGTTTTTAGTACTCTATGCGATAAGGATAGGTTGAAAGACGCAGCACTTGGAGGCTTTCCAGGGATGGACGGACATTTATTATTTAAACTATTACTAACTAGTAATTAAATACTTTTAGACAAGAAATTACTTAAAATTAAATTTATAAAGTTTTATGTGTTTATTTTCATGAGAAACAAACCTGCGCATATGAAAAATCCAAAAACCTTTGTTTGTAAATCAGATTTACATAAAGACTAAAATAGTTCTGTCATAATTTCAACTAAATCACATCCAAACCACGAAACAGTCGTTGAATGTACAAGCTTTTATGCACTGTTTTAATGATTGCGAATATTGTAACATGACATCTGAAGAAGTCAACTTTTCGTTTGGCTTGCCGAACCTTTTCATTCGATATCGAAGATATGTTGACTCAGAATCTACAAGGATCAAAAGTTCAGTCCGTCAAGATCAAGGGTGTCTGTCTTGTGGATCAGCTCGTCTGACAAGAGGCAGGCCATCCATTACTAGGCCTTATATTTGCAGAAACATTCTCGAGTTATTTTATATTTGATGATATAAATAAATAAATATACATATGTATATATATATATATATATATATAATATATATGTTGTTTTAATACACCTGCTTGATTAAGACAGAAGTGTTGTCTTTTTTGCAAAAGAAAAGAAAACAACGAAGGTTTCCGTCTTGATGATGATGATGGTGATGATGGTGATGGTGATGATGATGATGATGATGATGATGATGATGATGATGATGATGATGATGATGATGATGATGGTGGTGATGATGATGATGATGATGCAAAAGTAAATTTTTCGGTGTATGGATAGATGAATGTCTTAACTGGTCCGAACATATAACTTTTCTTCAAAAACGTTCAAAAACTCTTTTACATCTTCATCAGACGACTCAAACTCAGTTGCTCTCCACCAATAACAGTATTTTAAATATCTACCAGCTTAATTATTTTTGTGTATAAATTTGACAATGGTACGTTACCACCAGGGCCGGATTAAGCCATTTTAGTGCCCAAGGCACAAACCCACATGGGTACCCCTTACTGCCTGTGGCCCATAAAATATCACTGACCGTCACCGTTAGTATGATCAATATTATGCAAATAAGACATTTGTTAACAAATATATATGTAGTTTTGTACTACTACCACTGATATAAAACTTACAATAAAGTATTTCTGTATTAAAATTCAGTTGTTTCGGGACTTAAATTTGTTAAAAAAACAACTTCTTGAGGATTGTCGTACCCCCTGTGGTGCCCCCTGTGGTGCCCCCAAATGCTTTTTGTGCCCAAGGCAGATGCCTTGTTTGCTTAATGGTTAATCCAGGCGTGTTACCAACTACGTTTATAAATTACATTGCGCGATCATCTGACGTCCATCAATATTGCCTTTCGCTCTGAACAGGCCCAAATTGCCCTGAAGCTACTTTCAATCAAATGTCTTGAACCCCATTTATATTCTAGTATACCACTTTACATCAGTTCCTTATCGTCCTTATCTGTGTTTAAGACATCGTATGGATCTTATTTATTGAACATTCACATAATATAGGTTGTCCCTTTAAGCAGGAGGAAACTCATTTTACCTTGGAAAAAACCGAATGCCTCTTGCATTGTTACATTATTAGTGGTTTGAACAATGCATCGTTCGATTTGAATTTTTTTCTGTTTGTTTTGTTTAAATTTCTTACTGAATGAAGAATTTCCTAAAAAAAATAAAAAAATAAAACAAAAAATGATGACGATGACAATGATGATGATGATGGTGGTGGTGATGATGATGATGATGATGATGATGGTGATGATGATGATGATGGTGATGATGATGAGGTGATGATGATGATGATGATGCAGTTCTACAACGATTTAAGTTAGGCATAAAATCAAAATAAAATGAAGATCCATGGCAACCCCCCCTCACAACCCCATAGAGTGAGTAGCATCAGTGTCTTTATATAGATATAGATATATAGATATAGATATAGATATCAGTAGTGGCTGCTGCTGTCAAGTGTGCTACTGCAGATATTCTTGTAGATGACATGTGTTTTCAGTAGTTTTCATCGTATATATTTCATCTTATAGCAGCAGCTTGGCATATTTTCCGGCGTCATATTACTTCTGTTATTTAAATCAACCCTTCATCGCAGCTTGTTTGCTACTGGAGATGACAAAATGACAATTTCAACAATGCGGGCAATGCAGCTGCCTCACTTTGGTTTTATCGTAGTGCCGCCAGGGGAAGGAAACATGGCGCTACAACACCTCTCGTTTATAGCATTATAACGATTGGGATTGGTTTTGGTTTTGGTCTTAGGACACAAGTCTTCTGCAATTATCTGATTGGTGGTTGGTGACTGTTATAATAATTAGAAGCATACATAAGTGGCATTGCATCGGCATCGTCATCTCTACCACCACTATCGCCATCACCATCATCATTATCATTATTACCATCATCATCATCATCACCTTCTAAATCATCTATAACATCATCATCACCATCACCATCATCATCATCATCATCATCATCATCATCATCATCATCATCATCACCATCATCATCATCATCATCATCATCATCATCATCATCATCATCATCATCATCATCATCATCATCATCATCATCATCATCATCATCATCATCATCATCATCATCATCATCATCATCATCATCATCATCATCATCATCATCATCATCATAATCATCATCACCAACAACATATCTATTTTCTTCCCATGCAAAAAAACAGCACAGCTTGTCTTCTATCAAGTAGACGCATAGAAAAGAGAAATGAAGTGTGGCGAAGATGAGGATGACGAAGAAATAAGAACATTAAAAATGTAGAAACGAACGAACGAACAAATGAGCGAATAAACGAACCAACAAACGAACAAACGAGTGAACGAACAAATTAATGAACGAATGAACAAAATAACGAACGAACGAACCAGCAAATGAATGAACTAACTCAGAGAAATGGCCCAAGGAAATGAAAAGAGACGAAAAGACCTGTGAGAACGTTTACGACTGAATCATCACTTATATTTCAATTAACAATTTTATTTTTAGTTAAATTGATTTATACATTATTTTGTTGACGTCAGAGGTGGACATGGGCTGGATTGACCCATTGGTTGGATTGGGTCGGGTCGGGCTCGGTTGAGTTGGGTCCAATTTTTTGGACACATGCGTGGGCTGGATTGGGTTGAGTTGAACAAAATTGAAAAATGTCTTTTTAATTACGGAAAACTTTTTAACCGCGGGGTAAGTTCAGGTTAGAAAATTTAACTTTTCAGATGGGTTGGGTCGCCAAGAATGGACAGATGTACACCTCTGATTGATATTACTTACACAATTATATCATTTACAAAACTAAAAGACACTAGGTCAACAGAAGTATGACCGTCATCGCCATTTTCTTAATTGGTCAGACCCGAATTTAAATGTAAAAATACCTGAATAATAAACTACGTTGTAGTTATACTCTGATGAACTTTACACATATAAACTTGAGTTCAGTTGAAAATGTCAGAATAATCGCATATTAAAGTTATTAAACCATTCCTTTTAAAACATTAAATAAAAAATATATCTCGTTACAAACCAATGGGGTTGAGCATTCTGTCATCTATACGTTAACCTTCAATAAGTTAGCAAAAATTTTAAATCTAAACAATTATTTAAGATTATTACCTGATCAACTTGTTGCTACTTGTAGTTATAATAATATCGATAATGTAATTATAATAACGTAATGGATTGAATTGAATCCTTGTGATGTGTCTGCTCTTTTTTATACCTAATTTATTTGATATATTTTCTGTTTTAATGGGATTAATTTGCTGGAACATTAAGCATAAAAATAATAATAATAATAATAATAATAATAATAATAATAATAATAATAATAATAATAATAATAATAATAATAATAATAATAATAATAATAATAATAATAATAATAATAATAATAATAATAATAATAATAATAATAATAATAATAATAATAATAATAATAATAATAATAGTAGTAATAATAGCAATAATAATCATCACCATCATCTTCATCATCGTCATCTTCATCGTCACCATCATCTTCATCATCACCAGCATCACCACCTCTAACATCATCACCACCACTACCATCATCATCATCATCATCACCTTTGTCTTAATTTTCATCATAATCACCACTACCATTATCACAATCGACGTCGCTGTCATCATCATCATCATCATCATCATCATCATCATCATCATCATCATCATCATCATCATATTCATCATCATAATGTTTATTATTTTTTTCCATGACGTCAATAAATCGTGCAATGACTCACAAGTCCGCAATTTGGGATGACTCACAATTGACCACTTCACATATTAATCGAAAAGCATCATCGTAATGGCCGATATTACCATCATCATCATCATCGTCGTCGTCGTCGTCGTCGTCGTCATTGTCATCGTCGTCGTTGTCGTCGTCGTCGTCATCGTCATCGTCATCGTTGTCGTCATCGTCATCGTCATCGTCATCGTCATCGTCATCGTCATCGTCATTGCAAAGCAGCAAAGCAGCCTAGATAGCGTAAAGACAAATGAGACATACTGCTTAGATGAGAATAGTGAGAATACATCACAACAGCTCACATGTGATTCGATGTCTTCAAATAAATAAATTAATAAATTAATAAATTACATTTGTTTATTAAACATCTTACATCAACAACATCACCGACATCACCGACATCATCGGATCTCCACAAACGAAACTCGTGATGATTCACTCTGTTTTCCCGGATCTGTCCTCCATATTGAAAAGGAAACACACATCCACTCGCTCACGTACACTAAGCAGATACACGTGCACAACGCACACACACACACGCAGATCAAAACACACACACAGCAATGGAGATGCAACTTGCACAAGCACACAGGTAGGTGGGTGGGTATATCATTTACATGAACTCAACATTTTCACAGCCGTCACCACCATGGACCATGTTGCAGGCCTCTCGTTAGCATGAGATGCAAGTAAACAAAATTGAAGGACAGTTTATTTAAAAAAAAATATAAGTATTAAATATGGTATGCAGTATTCTAGTATTCAACATATTAAACCGCTATTTAACTTATTAACTCTCTACGCATTGCGATACCATTTGGCATCATTATTTGTATGCCTTATAATGAACTTAACAGCCAAATGGCATCACTATTCATCTCTCTGTGATATTTTATAATAAAGAACGATATAACCTATATTTTTCTCCTTGAATGTGCAGCCTAATAGCCTTAGAAATATTTTTTAGATTTAACTGAAAAGCTTTATCTTTTAATTCATGCGATAGAGGGCTAAACATTATTTAACATAGTAAAAAAATCATTAAATATATTAAACTCAGTACTCACGTCTCAAGCACTGTTACTGTGTCCCCAACAACGTTGGTTGGTCAGCCAGCAAACGCTCAATAAGCCTAAACTCGTCTAAAGAGTTCAAATTATTTTAAATGTCCTTTCAAAAGTTGAAAAAATTAAAACAGTTACGATTCCATGTCCTTGGCGGTTTTTAAAGACTGTCTTAAAGTCCTTGTTCAGTGTCCTTAAGCCATCGACTTTGTCATAATCCTTTTAAATCGAGTATATAGATTTGTTTTTTTTTCTTGCAAATAAAATTCTCCAGTTTTAAACTTTCTGAAATAAAATTCAGAAATTAAATAAAAAATTATTAATCGCATATAATTTCATGTGAAATTCCTATACTCAACCAACGGAACCTTGAGATCTTTTTTAAAAATATTTTTCGCTTCTTAGCGCTCAATTTAAAATGAAACTCGAAACTAAAGTGAAAAATAAATGTACTTTTAATTTAAAGTTTGTTCTTAGTTTTTTTTCTATTTTTGCTTGATGTTAATTTGATTCAAATATAACATTTAAAGTGCTGTTGTTTACACAATCGATTGCTATTCATAAGAAAACCAAAATAAAGTCATGGATTAATAATCTCAATTTAATGAGTGTAAAAAGTTTTTTCTATCCAAATTCCCCTCTCTTTATTTTCTGAGACAAAGCAAATAATTTATGGGGTATTTCCTGAGGTGGACATGGGCTGGGTTGACCCATGGGTTGAATTGGGTTGGGTCCAATTTTTTTGACACATGCGTGGGTTGAGTTCAGTTTCAAAAAAAATTAAAGAAATTTTTTAATTAGCAAAACAATTTTAATTGTGGGTTGTGGTAAGGTTAAGTCAAAAAATTCAACTTTTCAAGTGGGTCGTGTTGGGTTGGGTTGAGAAAGTGTTAGGTTGAGTTGGGTGGTCAAAAATAAACCCATGTTGACCTATGTGTGTTTCGCTGTTTTATTTCACAACTGTGGGCCAAACAAAGATCAATCAGAAGAAGTTTTGCTCTATTGACTTGACACTCTGGCACATTCAGAAAAGCAAGTTTTACATATTTAGATAAGTTATATAGAAATTCTAAACACTACTGCACTTATTATGGCTAAGGAAGAATTCAAATTAACCTTTTCAACAAATGATTCGATTTGATAGTTGAATAAGCATGAAGATCTGCTTGAGATAATTCTTTCATTCCCTCTCTCTCTCTCCCCCTCTCTTTCTCTTTCTTTCTCTTTTTTTGTTTCTTGCTCTTTTTCTCTTTGTTTCATTGCCTCTCTTTCTCTTCTCTTACAGACTACACACAGGTAGGTCTTACTAAACATCACTGATTACTGGTTCAACCGGTACCAGCTGGAGTACGAACTCATTCCAAAACTGATACAAAATTTAGGTACATGACCACACACACACACACTATAGAACTGCACGGGCCGGCCGTGATTTTAGGGTCTTCAAATGGATCGGACAGGGTCGAGATTTTTTGCCAAGTATATAGGGATTTTAGGCCTGTAAAAACGGACCGGGCCCATAATTAGACGGGCCGGGCCCATAATTGTGGCTTATGAAACGGGCGGGTCGCGAGAAATCGGCCCGTGCAGTACTCTAACGCACACACACACAGACACACACAGACACACACATACACACGCATACACACACAAACAAACAAACACAGACACACAAACACAAACACACACAGACACACACACACACACACACACGAATGCACACACAAGCGGGCTTGCAGCCCAACACAGCTAGCTGTCCTTTAAATAACCTGCTCCATTCACAGCCTCTACATTCCCAGTGCTACTGACAAGGTGAGATGCTTTTATAATTACCATAAAAAATAATTAATAAATTTTGAGTCTCCAGTATATTATGTATACACCCAATGAAACATTGTCGTTATATCTATTTCTACTTGTCGCTAAATTCACCGATTGTTTTCGTTTAATTTCCGCGAAATTCTGGTGAGAAAATAAAGACTTTCTTCCCAGCATAGTATTTGATTTAAAAATTTTATATTTAAAAAAACATATTTTATATATTTATCGAAAAATAAAAAATGAAAGCTTTTTTGGTTATAAATTCTCTCCGTATGTTCAAGTTACATTTTACGGGTTAAATTAGCCGTGGTATTCCGAGACAGCATAATTTGCTTACAATTGAGGCTAACAAAATCTCATTGGAATTTTAAATTTCAAGTTGCATGAGAAAAGTTTTTAAGGACAACCATTTCCATCAAGTGATTTAATATTTTATTTATAGTATTTGTTTATATTTGTTTTTATTTAATATTTTATTTATAGTATTTGTTTATATTCGTTTTTATCTAATATTTTATTTATAGTATTTGTTTATATTTAATATTTTATTTATAGTATTTGTTTGTATTTTCCATTTTATGTATATTTTTTGTTTTTATTTAATATTTTATGTAGAGTACCTATTTGTTTATAATTATTTTATTTTTTGTTTTGTTTCTCGTTTTTGTTTCGTGAAAGTAACTGACACATATGGAATGAATTTTTTTCTTGACCTAAGAAGTTGCAGGCGGCCTAGAAAAAATTGTTTTGAAACCAACATGAGAAACTGTTTTCTTCTAAAGTAGAGAAAGTATTGTTTTTGTTGTTGTTGCTGGAATCGGCAGTGCTTTTTATGTCCTGTGCACGAGTTTGTAGAGTGCCGTTTGCGTCATGTCAGTTCACAAAGCCAGAAAAAAGGATACAAATCAGAATAAATTATGATTTTTAAAAGAAATGTTTTGTATTATTCTCTTATTCTTGTTTCGAATCACTTAGTATAAATATTATAAACCGTTTAAGCAAAATCAAAGCTTGCTTCCTATCACATAGCTGTCTTCTATCAAAGAGCTTCGAAGAAAAATATTTTTTTTCAAAGTATTATTATCAAGCTAGGTTGGTCAAACATTTCATAGCTTTTCAACAAGCCTGAATAGACTTAACATAAATTTACAGTATGATATTTAAATTAGCAAACGGTTAGTATTTGCCAATTAGTAACACACAATATCATTATTTCAGACATCGCAGTCAGTCTGAAATTGTCCTATGTTTTTAAAAGCCAAACTAGTTAACTTTTAAACGCTAAAACCCAGTGTCGAGGTCAGCAATTTGGACCAAGTGTCAATGTTATAAAGTGCATAAATATTTATCAAGAGTTTGTGAATAATTCTCAATATTAGATAAACATATGAAAAATATAGACCCGCTTTTGAAGTTCTCGTTTTCCTAAAAAATATTTATGTCAGAGTGTTACAGAAAAAGTTGTTAGTCACGTGAAAAAACCATCAAAAATAATTAACAAGTAAAGGAAAAAACGAGTTTTTTAACACAAATTTTATGTTATTTGAACCATGTATTGTCATCCAATATAAAGCTATGCTAAAAGTTTCAGCTTCCTAGCCTGTCAAAAAGCTGGTTAAATTTTACTTGCTAGATTTGCGCACAGAGAAAGACACACAAACAGAGATTGTAACCTAAACAATAGTTATTAAAAAGATTGTAATAAATTTAAATTGTAATAAAAAGACTTTATATTTTCAGCAGAAAAGATGTCTAACACTCAACTCCTTCTAGCGACGCTTCTGACCTTGGCGGCCGTCTATCTGGCGGTCAGCGAGGCGATCGTGTGCTACGACTGCTCATTATGTAACAGTCCTACCAAAAATAAGACCTGCGATGCAGGCATCAAGAAGTGCTACACGGCCGTTGTCACAGTTTTCGGTAGAGTTGTTGTCGCTCTTGTTGTCTTTACGTTTAGAGTTACTGATTAATCATGTATTGCATGTTTTATGTTTTTAAATTTTTTCAATACCTCCTCACAGACAGCGAAAAAGATGTATATTTTTGCTAAGCTAGTCCTTCACCAGCTCAGTTGTATAATTTGCAAATATTTTTTTACTTTTCTTTTTTAACTTATAACTCTCCTTATAAGGCCTTGCTTAATTCATGCAGAAAGGAAAATAATAAAATAAGTCGGCCGCCCTTGGTGGTATAGCGGTGAGGCATTCGCCTGTGGACCTGAAAGTTGGCGGTTCTAATCCCGCCGGCGTCACCAGCGTCTGTCTGCAAGGGGAGTGGGTAGGCGCCTATAAATGGCTGTCTCTGGTTGTTCTGTGAAATGGGCCTATGAGTGAGTAAAAGTTGGATGAATTGATTCGTGGCGTTAGAGCTCTAAGGCCTAGGGCCAAGCTAAACAAGTTAAACTTTATGGTCTACGTATTTTCTACTTATCTACTGATATTTCATGAAACATTTTGCTCTAAGCCATTCTAAAAAAAATAACCTATTTGGTGTAAGGGAGAAGCGCCACCGAGTAGTTCATGCAATTTTGCAGGCAAAGAAAGGAAATGATCAAATTATTTGATAATACAAATTAATTTTAATGGAAATTAGTTATTTTTAAACACGCTGGGTGATGAGAATTGTTTGCTTCAGAGCCTTTGACGTGCGCTCGAACGAGTTGATAGACGAAAACATTGGATTGTTGATCTTTGGTAGCAGATGGATGTGAATGAATGGGCGTTTTATCATTAAACAACATTTGCGTTGAATTTACTGCTGCTTTTAGGATGGCGGTCTGTCGGATGGTAGTGTTGGTGCTCACCGGGGGCTGGTGACGATGAGCGGGGGTTGGGGGGGCATGGCAAGGGGTATAACCAGCTTGTTTTACAGCTGCTTATGTGGTTGGTAATTTTAGCTTCATTAAAATACTCGATTGCACTGAACTCGGAAATCCTATACTGACAAGTTTCATCCTTTGAAAGTGACTCTGTGCCACTTTTCACATGTTCCTTTCCTTGCCCTTCAAAGAATGTCCTCAATCAGCTCATTTTCAAGCACTGGACAAAGTCAAGAGAATGCAAACTTTTAGCTTTGCAATGTCTGGGCAAATGTTTAACTAATAAGACTTTTAGTTAGTCATTCTTGTCTAATTTAATAAATTGAATAATTAATAATAATTAAATGCTTTATAAATTGTTTTTTCGTGTTTTTTAAATTAACGTTTGAAATCAAACGTCAACAGGAAATAATATGACTTGGAGGGGATGCAGCGACAAAGTCCAAAACGAAACCTGTGACTATAAGTTTTCAATCGCATCATACCAGAACGTAAAGTACTGCCAGTGTGAAGGCGATGCTTGCAACAGTGAAATTTACGGATCGTCAGCAGGCTCGGTGGCTATCTCGACCCTTTCCATGGCCGTCTGTGCTCTGCTAGCCGTCTACATGAAATGAGCCGGCTGACTGTTACAGTCCTTCCACGGACGGCGATTCTGGAGGAGCCCTGATGGACCTGATGTGATGATTGTTGTTGCTGGAGATGGGATGACAATTCGTGCGTTCATTGTTATTGGGATCTATGGTTATTTATTATCGTGAAATTTAAAAAAAAAACCGCTTTTTATAACTTCATTTGCATTAAAACTTTAACATAATAATGCCGTTAGAATTCAAAATATCACTGTAGACGTTGATAAAGAGCTTTATATCGGTGCTTTTGTCGGTGGTTTGGGGGAGCACCACGGCTCTTAAGGCAGTTTCTCTGTCTGTCTCTGCGTCTTTCCCCTTCTGTCTGTCTGTCTGTTTGTCTGTCTGTCTGTGTTAAATGAGCACTATGGAGCTTGAATGAAACATTATTTTAGTTCGATTAATATTTTATATTGATTTCATTTTAAACTTATATCTATGGTAGTTTCGAGCCGCATTGATTCTTAATAGACGAGCTTTCTTATCATCATCATCATCATCATCATCATCATCATCATCATCATCATCATCATCATCATCATCATCATCATCATCATCATCATCATCATCGACGACGGTGTCTTGTTCTGCTTTCATTTTTTTTTCTTTCCTGTGATGTTATTATTAAGAGCGGATGATGGCGGTGTTGCGATGTTGATTTATGAAGAACATTTCTGTTCTGAAGTTCGCGAAGAAAGATTTCTAATAAAATACAAAGCCTGTAATTCTTGTTGTTTTTTTTTTTTGTTCGTTTGCGTGGTACAGCGGGGTATTGGTGAGAGCGGATTGGCTGTTCAGCGGAATCTGGTTTATGTACAAATTCAACATGCTAGTGATTATTATATTCGGAGATTTACTGGAATTTTATGACTTAAGAAACATTGTTTGTACAAAAATAAAATAAAAATAAAAATCGACTTTAAACTCTATTTACTCTTAAATCTAAACTACACTATAATTCGACACCAATTTATTCTGATGTCATTCAAGATAACTAGCGAAAAATCACATTAATAATAATAATTGAAATAGTGCCACCAAAAGCTTATTTTATTAAATTTTTGTAACGTTCAGTTTTAAAAGAGTATGCCGCAAGTTCAAGTCGGGTCATATATGATTTCCATTAATCATTAATGATGATTTTATTTCAGTCTACGATGTCGAGAATACAAATGTTCAGAATCTGACTCACTGAGTTGACAGTTTCTGATATTTAAGAAAATAAAAAACTAACCCATAAAAACAAAGTTTTTATTATAAATCCTTTATATACGATCCTAGATTTCCGGTACTAATTCCTTTTACAGCCCAGAGCCAAATTCAAAAATTAAAAATCCGTTAAAATTTGGTGTTTTTTTAAAAACTTAATTATACAATTTCCGATCAAACTGAAATTTTGATAGATTCAATTGTCTCGCAGCCCAAGTCGATGTGCCAAATTTCAGCTCGATCGGATAACGGGAAGTGAGTTAATTTTGAGACTCAAAGTTTGTGACCGACAGGAAGACAGACAGACGGGAAGACAATCGAAAATAATATATAAAGGATTTAAAAAGTTGAGTAACGTCCAAAAATAGGCTGGTTTTGTTTTGGTAATTTAAGTTATTTCAGGAATTAATCATTAAAGTAATGAATTAGTAAATAAACAAATAAACAGACGAGCCAACGAACGAACGAGAAAAGAAGTTACCAATTTACCGACAAGAATTTATCAGGTTAAAAAATAAGTTATATGAAGTGGAAAAAATAAAAAATAATAACACAAACTAGAAAAAACTTGCTAAAAATAGGTTAATTTCATAACTATAAACGAAAATAAATTCGATGGTAATAAATTTAATAGCAATGCCAGTGTGTATAGATATCGAATTTCTTGCAAACTATAAACCTTCAACCAGACAGTATGGCAAATAGTTGGAATTGTAAACATGTAATCATTCTTTCTATAACTGCTCTCATGTGGTTTCGGAATTATAATAGAAATTCCATCTTAAAGCGACCTGTTCAATTTAATTAATAATAAATACATATTGGATGCTACCAACATTTACCTTATATTAATTGTTATGTATTCCATAGAGGGAGCGATTAATGTTTTCCAGTTCCATTTATCAGTATTTTCCATATCGTATTCGATGAATGGCTGGAATCCTCAGTAAAAAAAGAGCTATAATTATAACTAGCCATGATTTCATTAATTGATAATATGTTTAAAATAAATAAAATATTGGTTGGTAGATTAATTCGAGTATCTAAGATGGTTAATGTTAATTTTTATGTTGGTTTTCATTCTCAAACATGAACATCTTTAAAATTGTCAACGGTCTGTTTTTACAAACTTTATATTAGGTTACAATCTCTGTTTGTGTGTGTGTGTGTGTGTGTGTGTGTGTGTGTGTGTGTGTGTGTGGCTTTCTCTGTTCGCAAATCTTGCAAGTAAAATTTAACCAGCTTTTTGACTAGCTAGGAAGCTGAAACTTTCAGCAGAACTTTATATTGGATGACAATACATAATTCAATTAAAAAAACCTAATTTGAACTTCTTTCGTATTTCTAAATCGAGTGTATTGAAATAAAAGTTTGTGTTGAAAAACTCGTTTTTTCCTTTACTTGTTTTCTTAATAAATTAAAAAAAAATGTATCACCAACTAATCATGAGTGATCTTAAATTTTGAATAATAATAATTTCAAACATAATTTTAATTTTTTTCCAAAACAGTCGCATAATTTGCGATTACTTCAGCCGTGAGAACCAATCTTGCTATAGATTAATTCGGGTACCATTGCATTAAATAACCGTACAAATTGTAAAGAACTTTGAACTTCCGTGCTATAAATAGAAAGGTCAAACATATCGAACGAACCCTCCCCCTTCACGCCCCATATATGACGTTAACATGCATGACGTGACAATGACACCATTTCATGACGTCCGTCAAATATGTCCAGGTTCGTTTGTGTCGGAGTATTATTCCGCTGATTGACTGATGGAGTGGCTGGATTTCAATTCAACGCGTCTGAATGATTCATGGAGCATGTTGCGCTGAATGAAAAGCTGAGCTTGAAATGTTGAGAATTAACACTCTGGAAAGTGAACACGTGTTGAGGCTGGTTGTGCAACATGTTGTTGCAACTTGACAGTGGTGTGTGCAACATGTTGCAATAAAGTGCAAAATGTTGCAATAAAGTGCAAAATGTTGCAATAAAGTGCAAAATGTTGCAATAAAGTGCAAAATGTTGCAATAAAGTGCAAAATGTTGCAATAAAGTGCAAAATGTTGCAATAAAGTGCAAAATGTTGCAATAAAGTGCAAAATGTTGCAATAAAGTGCAAAATGTTGCAATAAAGTGCAAAATGTTGCAATAAAGTGCAAAATGTTGCAATAAAGTGCAAAATGTTGCAATAAAGTGCAAAATGTTGCAATAAAGTGCAAAATGTTGCAATAAAGTGCAAAATGTTGCAATAAAGTGCAAAATGTTGCAATAAAGTGCAAAATGTTGCAATAAAGTGCAAAATGTTGCAATAAAGTGTAAAATGTTGCAATAAAGTGCAAAATGTTGCAATAAAGTGCAAAATGTTGCAATAAAGTGCAAAATGTTGCAATAAAGTGCAAAATGTTGCAATAAAGTGTAAAATGTTGCAATAAAGTGCAAAATGTTGCAATAAAGTGCAAAATGTTGCAATAAAGTGCAAAATGTTGCAATAAAGTGCAAATTGTTGCAATAAAGTGCAAAATGTTGCAATAAAGTGCAAAATATTGCTATCGGTTGAAGGGGATGCGTGCAACATGTTGCTTCCGTTGAAGGGACTGCAAGCATCATGTTGCAATAAAGTGGAAGCAATATATGCAGCATGTTGCAATAAAGTGGAAGCAATATATGCAACATGTTGCAATAAAGTGGAAGCAATATATGCAACATGTTGCAATAAAGTGGAAGCAATATATGCAACATGTTGCAATAAAGTGGAAGCAATATATGCAACATGTTGCAATAAAGTGGAAGGGCTGCGAGCAGCATGTTGCGATAAATAAATTCTGCATAAAATTCTTTGTATTAAAAATGTGATTTATAACCAAGCTCTTAAACGATGGTTTCAAGTTTACTATAAAAAAATAAATAGAAACCAAGTTTTAGACGCTTCAATCTTGATGTTGTTTTGCGTTTCTGTTTTTTGTACTATCAATAACCTGTCATGATAAATTTTTATCGGTCAATCGGAAATGTTTTTACTCAATTGTTCGCTCGATCGATACATCGTTCGTTCGTTCGCTCGTTCATTCGTTCGTTCGTTCGTTCATTTTTTCGTTCGTTCGTTCGTCCGTTCGTTCGTTCTTTCAGAACAACATGGCGACATGCGCCTACGTCCAGCATTTTTCCCTGCTGAAAAAAATTCTAGAAATCCATTTACAATCTCCTATGATCAGTGGAGAAGAAAGAAAAGTTCTTAGGAAATGTTTCTGTAAGGGACATTAATGTACTGTGCGAGAAACGCTTTTGATGACAAATTTGTCCTAAATGGGGAAGAAGGAGAATTGGGGAGAACCCGAAGGGCAGAGGCTGTTCACCCGTGGGTGGTAGGGTCAGCGGGTTTTATTAATAAGGGGTGTATGTTGTCCTATTTTAAAATTTAAAATTTGAAAAGATTTGTTCAATTTAAAGTAGAAATAAAAACGATTAATTTCAGTTCTTTTTTGTTGAGTCTGGCGAGTATGATATAATAATCATGCCGCCAATTAGGTTCTCAACTGAAATTCTTCTTCCTGTTATCAATTCAAAGGCACATCGTCTCTGAACGAACATTTCGTCATACAATTAAAATTGTCATTATAAATTGTAATAATTTCGTACAATTAAAATTGTCATTATAAATTGTAATAATTTCGTACAATTAAAATTGTCATTATAAATTGTAATAATTTCGTACAATTAAAATTGTCATTATAAATTGTAATAATTTCGTACAATTAAAATTGTCATTATAAATTGTAATAATTTCGTACAATTAAAATTGTCATTATAAATTGTAATAATTTCGTACAATTAAAATTGTCATTATAAATTGTAATAATTTCGTACAATTAAAATTGTCATTATAAATTGTAATAATCTCATACAAATAAAATTGTCATTATAAATTGTAATAATTTCATACAATTAAAATTGCCATTATAAATTGTAATAATTTCATACAATTAAAATTGTCATTATAAATTGTAATAATTTCATACAATTAAAATTGTCATTATAAATTGTAATAATTTCATACAATTAAAATTGTCATTATAAATTGTAATAAGTTCGTACAATTAAAATTGTCATTATAAATTGTAATAATTTCATACAATTAAAATTGTCATTATAAATTGTAATAATTTCGTACAATTAAAATTGTCATAATAAATTGTAATAATTTCGTACAATTAAAATTGTCATTATAAATTGTAATAATTTCATACAATTAAAATTGTAATTATAAATTAAACATTCGAATATTGAAAAAAACCAAACAAAACCGTTAAACATTTTAATTGCTGACCGGGATACATCCGTATCAGAGCCGTGCACGTGGCTGGTTGGTATAATAAGGTAAACGATGGGTCAAATTCCTAAGTTGGGACGGGTCAGTCCGGGTCAAACTTCGGATTTTGTACCTGTGACATGGAACAAACCTTAAAAAATTAGCTCGCACAGGGCTCTAGTCTGGATAATTTGCCCCTCCCACAATTCGCTTTCCCTGCTCCCTTAATTTCTTTTCCACAATTCGCTTCAATACCATTTTTTTTTTCAAATCTAGGGTGAGCGGATTCTCCTAAAGCCAACGATCCATGTCTTAGTGGTACTAGGGCGTTCCCCTTTTCGTAGGAAATTTCAGTGACTCGATTAGAAAGCGACGTTCAATTCGTATCTTTCAATTAGGTTTGAGGCATAAATTCACAGCAGGTGGATGACAGGGGAAATCATAAGTAGGCCGCGCGCCATCAATATTTCACAACCGGCTCAACAAGAGGATGGGTGTGATTTATATCTGTTTATTGAATTTTTTGTGTGTTTCCACGCACACGCAAACACACACACATACACGCACAAACGAGCGTGTGTCACCATGGCGACAACAAGGGATTGTTTATTTTGATATTAAAATTGACTAACCGTGGAAGATGAACGCTTGTTATTCTACATCATCATGTTTATTATATTGTAAGTAAAATATTTGCATATGCTAATGTATGTTAATACTTTATAAGATGATGATGGCGTCGCACACAAAATCTCATTGTGCACAAATAAAACTATAAGAAACCGATATGTTAATTCTGTCACAAACCACTGATACACACTACTAATAGCTAATGATTCCGTACAGTTTGACTATAGCCTCGGCTCGTACAGCATGTGCACACGCACACGCTTGCATTCTCGTCCAGGAGGTAGTATATAGGAGTCCATGGTTTGACCAAACTAGTTATATGTTAATGAATCACTAAAACGTAGTAAAATCTGAAAAAGGAATAAAAAAAAACAATAACAAACATCTAAGCAAGATTGTCTTCTGAACACTCCAGCACGAAACCTGCTTGCTTGAAATGACAAAAAACTTGTGGCAGTAATTTTTTCCTGTCTTTTCTCTGTTTTTATCGGCAGGAATTGAAAATCGCAAAAAGTCATTTTTATGTTTTAATGCCATCTCTGAAGGACGCTCTTCCGCTTCCGTTTTTCGCCATGTTTAAAATTTTTTGTTTTCGTAACTTGATCTTATGTTTGTGAATATCGGAGTGGGTGGAAAATAAATTCTATATAATTGCATGCGTGTTTAATTGCATACATGCTTCATTCCATATATCGTCCGTTGCATATGTGTTTAATTGGATGAATGAATAATTGCATATATGTTTATCAGCATTTACGTTTATTTGTATACGTGTTTTAATTATTTAATGATTTAATGTTTAAGTCTTTACGTGAAGCTTGTGTCTGAAAATTGTTTTCAATTGAAAGAAAACTTTATTTAATTGACACACACGCACACACGTGTACATAAACACACGCACATACATAATGCACATACATAGCCATGCACGTGGAAAATTTTGTTTTCAGAGAGAACAAGTGCTTCGAAATATGCCACGTA
Source organism: Erpobdella octoculata (assembly GCA_963978895.1). Taxonomy (NCBI): domain Eukaryota; kingdom Metazoa; phylum Annelida; class Clitellata; order Hirudinida; family Erpobdellidae; genus Erpobdella; species Erpobdella octoculata. The sequence continues at coordinate 21,701,555 of OZ022247.1, read as the reverse complement.
AATCTTTAACGCACGACCGTCTGAAACCAGCCATGCTGGTCTGTGCCATCTAACTGTTGAATAACGTATAATCTCACTCACTCACTCACTCACTCACTCACTCACTCACTCACTCACTCACTCACTCACTCACTCACTCACTCACTCACTCACTCACTCACTCACTCACTCACTCACTCACTCACTCACTCACTCACTCACTCACTCACTCACTCACTCACTCACTCACTCACTCACTCACTCACTCACTCACTCACTCACTCACTCACTCACTCACTCACTCACTCACTCACTCACTCACTCACTCACTCACTCACTCACTCACTCACTCACTCACTCACTCACTCACTCACTCACTCACTCACTCACTCACTCACTCACTCACTCACTCACTCACTCACTCACTCACTCACTCACTCACTCACTCACTCACTCACTCACTCACTCACTCACTCACTCACTCACTCACTCACTCACTCACTCACTCACTCACTCACTCACTCACTCACTCACTCACTCACTCACTCACTCACTCACTCACTCACTCACTCACTCACTCACTCACTCACTCACTCACTCACTCACTCACTCACTCACTCACTCACTCACTCACTCACTCACTCACTCACTCACTCACTCACTCACTCACTCACTCACTCACTCACTCACTCACTCACTCACTCACTCACTCACTCACTCACTCACTCACTCACTCACTCACTCACTCACTCACTCACTCACTCACTCACTCACTCACTCACTCACTCACTCACTCACTCACTCACTCACTCACTCACTCACTCACTCACTCACTCACTCACTCACTCACTCACTCACTCACTCACTCACTCACTCACTCACTCACTCACTCACTCACTCACTCACTCACTCACTCACTCACTCACTCACTCACTCACTCACTCACTCACTCACTCACTCACTCACTCACTCACTCACTCACTCACTCACTCACTCACTCACTCACTCACTCACTCACTCACTCACTCACTCACTCACTCACTCACTCACTCACTCACTCACTCACTCACTCACTCACTCACTCACTCACTCACTCACTCACTCACTCACTCACTCACTCACTCACTCACTCACTCACTCACTCACTCACTCACTCACTCACTCACTCACTCACTCACTCACTCACTCACTCACTCACTCACTTCTGATTAAAACAGACCATTTCCAGAACAAAAAGCTCCACAGCGAACAAACAAACAAAGATGGCTTCCAAACAAGAAAGATGTACCGACCTTGCATCGGAGGAAATTTTATTTTTCAAATCGTGACCCCGTGACCCGGGTTCGCTTTGTTTCACCGCATAAAGTTAACATTTTTATGGCTTTTGATTGTCAGCGCGTGCTCAATTGAAATTTAGCGCAAATGCAATTTTTTTCCGGATGTAAATGCAAAAAATAAAATAAATTAAAATCAAAATAAAATAAAATAAATTAAAATCAAAATAAAATAAAGTTTTTTGTGTGTCCGCGTTTTTATTCAATTAAATTTTTTTCATCCTAAAATGTTCGTTTAATTGAATTTCCTCTCCGGTGAGTTCAATTTTTTTTTTAAATTCATTTTCTTCTCTCGACGCCATCTTGGAATCGCTTGCAATAAATTATTTACAATATTCTTTTTCAACTGTTGACACATTTTCATCGAGAAAAATATGTTACACAAATTTGTAATTTATTTAGGGACATGTAAAAAAATTGGGGTTTTCAAACCATGACCCAGGACACGGTAATAATGCAATTCCAACATTTTTATATTAAATTACTCAAACCATTAATAGTTACCAATAGTTTCCAATAATAACCTTATTCCCCGTTTTGCATTTCATCACTTCAAACATTTATAAGATTTATTGTATAATTAATTAAGAAATATGAATAATGTGAAAACTGCTTCAATATATCATTCCTAATCACAAATGATCACAGAAATGTATTTAAAACAAACTGCTTTCCAATTTGTTAATAGCCGGGGAAAAAACTCATTCCCATTTTTCTTCTTTTTTTGTTTTCTCCGAGACGAGAGAGAGAGAGAGAGAGAGAGAGAGAGAGAGAGAGAGAAAACATGAAAAATCGTCTTAGATTCCATTAGCATGTTGGAAACGAATTGTTGTAAAGGGAAGGAACAAAACAGCTGATGATGAATTATATATATAAAATGAAGAATAGGTCATACGGGGTCATCCGTCTTGCTAACTGAACTTCTTTTATATAATAACTTTTTTTTGGCTTTGTCTCACGAGTTTTACCGATTCATAATTTATTACTGTGACGTAGTATGAATACACACACACACATCCACACACACACACACACACACATACACACACATATATATTTATATATATATATATCTTTATTGCTTTTGAAATAATTTGATAAACGCATATACGCATAACATCTAGAAACTAATACATTTTTTATATTTTTATTTTGATTTATTTAAATGATATTTTTGAAGCTGGCTTGTCAAACACTTGATTCAAATATTCGAATATTGATTCAAAGATATATTCCATTATTTTACAAACAAAGAGTTTTTTTCGGAGAAACTAACTACCTAACCGATATTATGTAGAAAAAAAACTGTCAACACATATAAGCGACTTCTGTAATTCACTTAAAAACACACCAGCTTCTCTTCGGTCATATCCTGCCAGCTGAAACAGATGACTTCTATCCGGTCATTGACCCCTGCAACTACGTCTTGCTCGAATCCCACGACTTCAGCTGAATTCAGCATCGGTCACTTGGAATATAAAATTAAACAAATTCACAAGAACCTCACAAGAAGAGACTTGCATTCTTAGTAATTTTATTTTTTAAGTTTTTTTGTTTATTTGTAAATTAAGCACACTATTATTAGTTTTGATTTTACTTTAATTAAAATTTATTTTTTAGAGAAGTGTTTTCATCAAACAAGAATTTTAGGTATATTTGTTAATGCGAGGTTTTAAATGTCACAATTATATTTATTTAATGTGATGTTGTAAATGTAACGCTTATATTTAGATGAAAATGGAATATGAAGTATGCAATGTCATGTTGCAAACGATGCTATAAAATCGTTCAGAACAGAACGTTATTTGTTATATTTTGAACGTAATTTGTTCTATTTTGAACGTTTTATTTGCTCTGTTCTGAATGTTAATTATTCTATTCTGAACGTTATTTGTTCCATTCTGTTCTATTTGTCCTATTCTGGTAGTTGTTATTACGTCACTACAGATCTACGCATAAAGTAATTCTTAATTTTAGAAAACAATAAATTATAATACAAATTAAAATGAAGTCAAATTTCAAATTCCACACATTTTTACATACGAAATGTTTGAAAATAATAATAATATCATTACATCACGGCAGTTGCATCGTCAACCAACACGTCCCATCAATAAAGTCTTCTTGGTGTCCCTTGGTTGTGGAGCGTTGAAAGTGGACGATAAAAAAGTTGAGATATAAACCTCTACAATTCCATGATCTGTTCCACAGTTGGTTTGACAAATGTGGAAGAATTTTTTTTTTTATGCAGAACATTCGGAGCATTCTGATTTGTTGTCTTCCTATGTCATCTGTGAGATTTTAATTTAAAATATCATTCAATAAAAGAGTTTTATTTATAGCTATGAATATTTTTCTTTTACAAATCATGGTTTGTAAATATTATAATTTAAAAAAATTTAAACACTTTTTTATGGATGACTTGAATAGGAGAACTTTTCAATAAAATATTTTTTAATAAAAAAACTATAATTAGAAATAACTATAAACATGTACTATAATTAGAAATAATTATAAGCATATCGATAAAAATATTTACAGTGATTATAATATTAATAATACTTATAGTAATAATAATAATAATAATAATAATAATAACAATAATAATAATAATAATAATAATAATAATAATAATAATAATAATAATAATAATAATAATAATAATAATAATAATAATAATAATAATAATAATAATAATAATAATAATAATAATAATAATAATAATAATAATAATAATAATAATAATAATAATAATAATAATAATAATAATAATAATAATAATAATAATAATAATAATAATAATAATAATAATAATAATAATAATAATAATAATAATAATAATAATAATAATAATAATAATAATAACAATGTCTTTGAAAGGATAATAATTAAGTAGGAAAAATAAATAATTGAAAGGAAAAAAGAAAGAAAAAAAGAAAGAGAAAAAAAAGAAAGAGAATAACTACTTGGAAGTTTCGTGTACGGGGGTCGATGACCTATTGGAGATATTTCTTTCTTATCATCGCACACAGACCTGTAAGCGTGAACGGGGGAGTGGAATTAAATGTCAAGTCCACCCAACTGGGGGTATATGGGGTCATTCTTTGAGGACAGCCCTAGCAGGTGAATCGAAGTTTTTCAGGTGTGCCAATGATGTGATGATGATGATGATGATGATGATGATGATGATGGTGGTGGTGGTGATGATGATGATACTGCTGATGACAATGATGACGATGTTGATGATGATGACCATGATGACAATGATGACGATGGTGATGATAATAACAGGGATTAAGGAAGCGGTTATGATGATGATGACGACAAAGATCGTCTTGGTGACTGCAATAAAAAATGGTGGTGATGGTGACAACATCGGAGGGGAAAATCACAAAGTTACGAGCCCCTTAAATTCACCCGTGTTCAGTAATTTGGGCAGTCCCGTGTGCGTATGTGTGTGTGTGTGTGCGATCGTATCCCTCTTTATAATTATCATCAATCTCGCTGCCGTCATTAACAAGGACACTGCTATAATCTGGATCATCGTCATCACCATCATCATCATCATCATAACTATCGTCATCACTATCATCACCACCAGAACTCGCAACGTCATAAACACGACATAATTGCCCGTT
>OZ022247.1:21612859-21696404 GCA_963978895.1 Erpobdella octoculata | reverse complement strand
ATAAATAAATCAGCTGATTATTGTCCAGCTACGTAGCTTATACTTATGTCATCTTTATGGGGCACCTGGGACAGATTCAGACAAACTGGCTTCACGTGAGCCACAGGACTGAGTCGGAATTATCCCTCCAAAATATAATAAAAGAATTAATTAAATGTCACTTGAACAAAAAAACTTGAATTGTTGTTTATTGTATTATTAACATAAAACTGTATAATGTATAATAATAGTAATAATAGTAATAATAAATGAAAATATCGCTGAAAATAACTCACAGCTTAAGTACCTAGAATACCAGATTGATTTACTCTCTTCTGATTCCATATCTTGTCTCTCGAACGTTTGTCTGCACGGAGATAAGAAGGAAGTAAAAAAATATAGGAAGACCTGATATCATCATAGACATGTCTGTGTGTCTGTGCGTGCGTGTGTGCGTGTGTGCGTGCGTACGCATAAACTCACGTGCGACACGTGCATAGACTTGCACACAGGCGGCAACTGGAAGATTCCATTTAAAAGGAGGAAGCGTTGAAATCGAGCGTAACTGTTCCGCTATTGGAGAAGATATCCTTCTTGGTCTGGTGGGTTCAATTTAATGTTTTGTTTGTTTCGGGTTTTATTTATGAGATTTAAACTCTTATTGACTGATTATGAATTTATTAGTAATCGAGTGAAATGATTTTAAATAGTTTACATTTTTCTAGATTTTATTTATCGCCCAAAAATTATTAAATTAATAAAATTATTCTTAATATGATAAAAATTGAAAACAATTATAATTAAACTTTTTTAAATTTTCTAAACAAATCTTGATCTATTCATACATACACACATACATACAGACGTACATACATACAAACATATACACAAAGAAACACATATATATATATATAATATATATATATATATAATATAATTATATTATTATATATAATAAAAATTTATATATAATAATTATTTATATAATTATTGTGTTTTATAAAAAAATTTAATACAGGAACTTCTTTCATAAAATGTAAAATAATTAAAAATAAAGAGATTCTCAAAGGAAAAATTTCTGGAAAAATCTTCAAACTGTTGCTAATGGCGAATTAATTCGATTTTTTGTTTTTTCCATCTTCGGAAAATTTGTTCAAAGAGTGAAAAAAACAATTTGAAAGATTGTTTTTATCGGCGAAAACAAAAATAAATTTTCACTCAACTCAAAGCTGAAATTTAAAAGCAGAGCAATTAGCTGAGTGTCTCGTGTCGCGGTCTGCACCGACTCGGCGTCTGGGATTCGAAACTTTCCACCAAAGAAAGCTCGTGAGAGGTCAGCAAAACGGAAGAAGTTAGTTAAACAGATTCAAAAACTAACTCGCACTCACACACACGCGCATACACTCATACACGTACACATACACACATACACACACGCACACTAGGAGTATTTTATTTCTAATTTTCTAAAGAGCCTTGTAACGTCAACGAATCAGAGTTGAACTGTTTTTCAATTCAAATTTCATTAACCTGCACTCACTGAGTAAGCTAGAGGAGAGACGAGGTTCCAATGTGGAATGGCGTTCCGAACGGTTGGAGTGCCGACGTTGGAAGCACGTTGGTCGATACTTGATCACCGTTCGGAGACTTGAAGGATGTGTTGGAAGAAGATGAACGCTGTGAGCGTGCTGATTCGTGGTGTAGCACATGAAGGAAACAGGCATGTTTGTCGGCTCGTAGAATGGATCTTATATACTAATATGGCTATGCCGGCAAGTTTGAGGTTGTTTCGGTGTTTTAAAGGAAGGTATTTGACGTCGTTGAGCATGCCGAAAGAGAGCCGATGAGCTCGGCAGTTGAAGGGAACATTAGGCGGAGGCGATGATGTTCAACTCTTTGTAGCATCCGTGTGTTGGTTATAGAGATGTTTTTTGCAGGAGAGAGTCTGAGTAGTCAAGACTGGGGACAATTCACTCATTAGAACCGTTGAAGTTTTTAGCAAGTTGTTAAAAAAAACGAAATTTGAATGATAATGGTCGTGGTGATGATGATGATGATGATGATGATGATGAGGAGGAGGAGGAGGAGGATGGTGATGATGATAAAGATGAGGATGGTGATGATAAAGATGATGAAGATGGTGATGATGATGAAAATGGGGATGGTTATTATGAATATGAAGATGAAGATGAAGATAAAGTACACCGCCTGTTGAAAGGTGCGACACACAACAATCAATCAAGATGTCATTAGCGTGGCAGGTTCGTCAAGAGAAACACCGGGAACAATCTGCGCTTGATTATGTCCAGAAGCTTAACAGAAGAGTAGTAGAAGTAAATAAATAAAATGTAAATGTATAACATTAGGGCGCTACTTCGTATATCAGTTAATACCCCAGCAGCGCCGGGAACTGCTAGTGCATATGGGATCACACAGTGTTACCTGCCACCCGCACGTGTCTCCGAAATCGGAATGTGCCGAACCCTATTACATCCCAGTCGTGAAACTGGTACTCATTCATCGACCAGTGAAGGATGAAAGGCTGAGTTGGCCTGAGCAGTGTGAGTGAATTCCTTGCTCAACGGAATTACGCCTCGCCGTGACTGAGATTTGAACCCACGACGGCAGGATGATAGCATAACTGCTTTCACCACTGTGCTACGGCGCCACTATCAGAAGTATCAGACACCAGACCAGCGTCATGAACGAAAAGATCGTCAGCATTCAAGGACTGATATGAAACGGTCAGATCAGATCTATCAAGCTGTTGAGTCTGGGAGATTCGCGTATATGATCGTATCAACTTGAGCTGGGATTTTTAGAGTTTAATTGCTCTGAAATATAAGTGATTTATTTTCTTTAATTAACGAAAAAATTATTCACTCTAACAGGAACCTAACAAACGCTCTAGTTACGTCTATAATAGAGCGCTATACAAATGAAATTTCAAATTAAATTCAGTTAGAGTCATTAAAATTTCCGACACCGAGAAATCGTTTTTTAGAGCCAACAACAAGGGTAGAGAGAACGCAACTGAACGTCGGCAGATGTCGGCGGTGACAACACCCACAGCGCCATAGGCTAACAGAGGGCATCTTGCACGGGTGAAAGACTGAAGAATTGGCGGTGCGGTGCGACAGCAGGTGGATGGTCGTATATCACGCTGGTTTCGCGGCGAGTGCAAGAACATCGAGTTTGTAATCGCCGGCGATGACGATACGAATGGAAGAAGCGATTTTATTATTTTATTTGCATCTGCACAAATATTGAACAACCAGGATGTTGATGGGTTGAAGTGAACGCAAGTGCACGCTCGCAGTTTTATTTGACGTTTAATTTTTTTTTTAGATTGCGGCCGTTTAATTATGTCAGTGATTTTTCTTTTCATTTGAAAGACTTTTTTGAGGATAATGGCCAGCACCGGCATAGCGTCAGTAAAAAAAAGTCGTGGGCATGATGCCCCTGTAGCGCCCAAATCGGTGGTAGGCCCGATCCTCCCCCCCCCCCCCGGGAAGCCAAAACTTATAATCGGTGGATGATTTTATGCAGAAAACCGTTTCTGCGAAGAGTTGCAGTGATTGCTGGTCTCGATGGAGATAATTGCAATGTTATATGCTGTGTACAAACTGCAAACGAGACAGACACCAATCCCTACCAGCCGGCAATATTGATACGAGAGAGCCACCGAGTTTATCGAAGTATCGATGCAATTGTTATATCGGAATATTAAATGTTCAAAGGTTTGGATGTTCATCCAAAGGTTGTAATAAACCAGAGTCAACGTATTGTCCGTGAATATCGATATCTGAAACCGCCGAAAACTTTTTAATTATTTCTGCAAAGAAAATAAAAACGCAATCAAGATGAAAATTCGTGTTCCATTTTATCCAAATCGTTGTAATTTGTAAAAGAACTCGGATTTGATCTTACTAGCAACTTCGGAACACACAAATTTCCACACGCACACGCACACACACACACACATACGCACACTTACTAGTACTCTGGATGCAAATGCCATCGATCACCAGGTCCCACCATGAATTTGCCGACATTTTGAGGCGACCGTGATCCCGTCTGACACTGCGGGATCAAAAAGAGACCAAGCGAAGATCGCCACGGGGAAATGTGCTGCGAGAATGATGAACTGGAGAAGATAACGAAGTAATTCTGTGAGGTATAAATTGGGATTGGAGATCACAGGGAAACAGAAGCGGAAGCACTTTCGAAATGCTTTTAGGCAAATTTTATGCTCCAACTAACACGATCTTTTGTTTTTTTTTGTTGTTTTTTGTTGCAGGGAAGCTGTTTGTGCAGTGTTGCGAGTCGATCGACTTGTCGTTCAACAATGTTTCTCAACGCAGATTGTCTTTTGATTGTTGAGTTCTTGTTCACGAAAATGTTGCTGTTCTGCACGTATGCTCCTTCCCTATCGCTGTCGCCATCGTCATCATCATCACCACCACCACTACTTCCTTCGTCGTCGTCATCGTCATCATCGTCATCAATATCCTCTTCTTCCGCATCGCTCCCGAGGGAAGATTCACTTTTAAATAACTTCCAGGAGGTAAGTTGAACTGAATGTTTTGTTGTTGCAAATATTAATATAGATGTAGAAGACGTTTAGTGCCAGACGCTATGGTGAATATGGCTGGCAAATAAATAACGTGTATATATATGAATAAACAAATAAAATATTTGAATAACTTTAATAAATTCAAAAAACTAAAAATTAGTAATATTCTTAGCATTTTTCCTATTGAAAAATTACTATTTGCTTCATTTCATTTAATATCCCAACATGACTCTGTGTAAGACGTTTTGAATTCTACGGCAACTTAATTTTATAAAATAACTAGCGGGTGCCCGGCGTTGCCCGGATTTTTAGAGGTTTTTCTATCGTTTTTCTCTCACGCTCCCTTTTCCTTTCCCGCTTGCTCTCACGCTCCCGGTCGCTTTCCCCTTTTTCGACCACCTAGAACTCTAAAATTTTCAGGAAAGCTTTATTCTGGATGACAATACATGAATTTAATGTTTCCGACATGAATTAGGCCTTAAATCAATTACAATTAATCAAATCAAATTAATCAGACAGTTCAAGATACTCTTTTATAGGAAACATATATATATATATATATATATATATATATATATATATATATATATATATAAATATATATATATATATATATATATATATATATATATATATATATATATATATATATATAAATGTCTCAACTTCAGACTCGAACCCACGACTGTCGGATCGGCAACACCGCCTCGCATCATGCCAACTACCTTACCATCTGCGCCACTTCCACCGCCAAAAAACAGTGGTTGTTAAGCGCTTTTGTTGGGGTATGTTGAACACAACACTCGACTATGAATGGGTACGAATCAATGCTCGATAGTATTATAAGTTGTACGGCGTACAATCCGTCACTAGCTAATTTAATAACTATCAAGATATATATGTTTTATGATATATATTATAAGGAAACATAGCGTTGATATGTTTTTACGAGCCACATATATCAGAAACTTGGATGGCGTACAATCCACCACGAAATAACACACAAATATAAATGTCTCAACTTCAGACTCGAACCCACGACTGTCGGATCGGCAACACCGCCTCGCATCATGCCAACTACCTTACCATCTGCGCCACTTCCACCGCCAAAAAACAGTGGTTGTTAAGCGCTTTTGTTGGGGTATGTTGAACACAACACTCGACTATGAATGGGTACGAATCAATGCTCGATAGTATTATAAGTTGTACGGCGTACAATCCGTCACTAGCTAATTTAATAACTATCAAGATATATATGTTTTATGATATATATTATAAGGAAACATAGCGTTGATATGTTTTTACGAGCCACATATATCAGAAACTTGGATGGCGTACAATCCACCACGAAATAACACACAAATATAAATGTCTCAACTTCAGACTCGAACCCACGACTGTCGGATCGGCAACACCGCCTCGCATCATGCCAACTACCTTACCATCTGCGCCACTTCCACCGCCAAAAAACAGTGGTTGTTAAGCGCTTTTGTTGGGGTATGTTGAACACAACACTCGACTATGAATGGGTACGAATCAATGCTCGATAGTATTATAAGTTGTACGGCGTACAATCCGTCACTAGCTAATTTAATAACTATCAAGATATATATGTTTTATGATATATATTATAAGGAAACATAGCGTTGATATGTTTTTACGAGCCACATATATCAGAAACTTGGATGGCGTACAATCCACCACGAAATAACACACAAATATAAATGTCTCAACTTCAGACTCGAACCCACGACTGTCGGATCGGCAACACCGCCTCGCATCATGCCAACTACCTTACCATCTGCGCCACTTCCACCGCCAAAAAACAGTGGTTGTTAAGCGCTTTTGTTGGGGTATGTTGAACACAACACTCGACTATGAATGGGTACGAATCAATGCTCGATAGTATTATAAGTTGTACGGCGTACAATCCGTCACTAGCTAATTTAATAACTATCAAGATATATATGTTTTATGATATATATTATAAGGAAACATAGCGTTGATATGTTTTTACGAGCCACATATATCAGAAACTTGGATGGCGTACAATCCACCACGAAATAACACACAAATATAAATGTCTCAACTTCAGACTCGAACCCACGACTGTCGGATCGGCAACACCGCCTCGCATCATGCCAACTACCTTACCATCTGCGCCACTTCCACCGCCAAAAAACAGTGGTTGTTAAGCGCTTTTGTTGGGGTATGTTGAACACAACACTCGACTATGAATGGGTACGAATCAATGCTCGATAGTATTATAAGTTGTACGGCGTACAATCCGTCACTAGCTAATTTAATAACTATCAAGATATATATGTTTTATGATATATATTATAAGGAAACATAGCGTTGATATGTTTTTACGAGCCACATATATCAGAAACTTGGATGGCGTACAATCCACCACGAAATAACACACAAATATAAATGTCTCAACTTCAGACTCGAACCCACGACTGTCGGATCGGCAACACCGCCTCGCATCATGCCAACTACCTTACCATCTGCGCCACTTCCACCGCCAAAAAACAGTGGTTGTTAAGCGCTTTTGTTGGGGTATGTTGAACACAACACTCGACTATGAATGGGTACGAATCAATGCTCGATAGTATTATAAGTTGTACGGCGTACAATCCGTCACTAGCTAATTTAATAACTATCAAGATATATATGTTTTATGATATATATTATAAGGAAACATAGCGTTGATATGTTTTTACGAGCCACATATATCAGAAACTTGGATGGCGTACAATCCACCACGAAATAACACACAAATATAAATGTCTCAACTTCAGACTCGAACCCACGACTGTCGGATCGGCAACACCGCCTCGCATCATGCCAACTACCTTACCATCTGCGCCACTTCCACCGCCAAAAAACAGTGGTTGTTAAGCGCTTTTGTTGGGGTATGTTGAACACAACACTCGACTATGAATGGGTACGAATCAATGCTCGATAGTATTATAAGTTGTACGGCGTACAATCCGTCACTAGCTAATTTAATAACTATCAAGATATATATGTTTTATGATATATATTATAAGGAAACATAGCGTTGATATGTTTTTACGAGCCACATATATCAGAAACTTGGATGGCGTACAATCCACCACGAAATAACACACAAATATAAATGTCTCAACTTCAGACTCGAACCCACGACTGTCGGATCGGCAACACCGCCTCGCATCATGCCAACTACCTTACCATCTGCGCCACTTCCACCGCCAAAAAACAGTGGTTGTTAAGCGCTTTTGTTGGGGTATGTTGAACACAACACTCGACTATGAATGGGTACGAATCAATGCTCGATAGTATTATAAGTTGTACGGCGTACAATCCGTCACTAGCTAATTTAATAACTATCAAGATATATATGTTTTATGATATATATTATAAGGAAACATAGCGTTGATATGTTTTTACGAGCCACATATATCAGAAACTTGGATGGCGTACAATCCACCACGAAATAACACACAAATATAAATGTCTCAACTTCAGACTCGAACCCACGACTGTCGGATCGGCAACACCGCCTCGCATCATGCCAACTACCTTACCATCTGCGCCACTTCCACCGCCAAAAAACAGTGGTTGTTAAGCGCTTTTGTTGGGGTATGTTGAACACAACACTCGACTATGAATGGGTACGAATCAATGCTCGATAGTATTATAAGTTGTACGGCGTACAATCCGTCACTAGCTAATTTAATAACTATCAAGATATATATGTTTTATGATATATATTATAAGGAAACATAGCGTTGATATGTTTTTACGAGCCACATATATCAGAAACTTGGATGGCGTACAATCCACCACGAAATAACACACAAATATAAATGTCTCAACTTCAGACTCGAACCCACGACTGTCGGATCGGCAACACCGCCTCGCATCATGCCAACTACCTTACCATCTGCGCCACTTCCACCGCCAAAAAACAGTGGTTGTTAAGCGCTTTTGTTGGGGTATGTTGAACACAACACTCGACTATGAATGGGTACGAATCAATGCTCGATAGTATTATAAGTTGTACGGCGTACAATCCGTCACTAGCTAATTTAATAACTATCAAGATATATATGTTTTATGATATATATTATAAGGAAACATAGCGTTGATATGTTTTTACGAGCCACATATATCAGAAACTTGGATGGCGTACAATCCACCACGAAATAACACACAAATATAAATGTCTCAACTTCAGACTCGAACCCACGACTGTCGGATCGGCAACACCGCCTCGCATCATGCCAACTACCTTACCATCTGCGCCACTTCCACCGCCAAAAAACAGTGGTTGTTAAGCGCTTTTGTTGGGGTATGTTGAACACAACACTCGACTATGAATGGGTACGAATCAATGCTCGATAGTATTATAAGTTGTACGGCGTACAATCCGTCACTAGCTAATTTAATAACTATCAAGATATATATGTTTTATGATATATATTATAAGGAAACATAGCGTTGATATGTTTTTACGAGCCACATATATCAGAAACTTGGATGGCGTACAATCCACCACGAAATAACACACAAATATAAATGTCTCAACTTCAGACTCGAACCCACGACTGTCGGATCGGCAACACCGCCTCGCATCATGCCAACTACCTTACCATCTGCGCCACTTCCACCGCCAAAAAACAGTGGTTGTTAAGCGCTTTTGTTGGGGTATGTTGAACACAACACTCGACTATGAATGGGTACGAATCAATGCTCGATAGTATTATAAGTTGTACGGCGTACAATCCGTCACTAGCTAATTTAATAACTATCAAGATATATATGTTTTATGATATATATTATAAGGAAACATAGCGTTGATATGTTTTTACGAGCCACATATATCAGAAACTTGGATGGCGTACAATCCACCACGAAATAACACACAAATATAAATGTCTCAACTTCAGACTCGAACCCACGACTGTCGGATCGGCAACACCGCCTCGCATCATGCCAACTACCTTACCATCTGCGCCACTTCCACCGCCAAAAAACAGTGGTTGTTAAGCGCTTTTGTTGGGGTATGTTGAACACAACACTCGACTATGAATGGGTACGAATCAATGCTCGATAGTATTATAAGTTGTACGGCGTACAATCCGTCACTAGCTAATTTAATAACTATCAAGATATATATGTTTTATGATATATATTATAAGGAAACATAGCGTTGATATGTTTTTACGAGCCACATATATCAGAAACTTGGATGGCGTACAATCCACCACTGTTTTTTGGCGGTGGAAGTGGCGCAGATGGTAAGGTAGTTGGCATGATGCGAGGCGGTGTTGCCGATCCGACAGTCGTGGGTTCGAGTCTGAAGTTGAGACATTTATATTTGTGTGTTATTTCGTGGTGGATTGTACGCCATCCAAGTTTCTGATATATGTGGCTCGTAAAAACATATCAACGCTATGTTTCCTTATAATATATATCATAAAACATATATATCTTGATAGTTATTAAATTAGCTAGTGACGGATTGTACGCCGTACAACTTATAATACTATCGAGCATTGATTCGTACCCATTCATAGTCGAGTGTTGTGTTCAACATACCCCAACAAAAGCGCTTAACAACCACTGTTTTTTGGCGGTGGAAGTGGCGCAGATGGTAAGGTAGTTGGCATGATGCGAGGCGGTGTTGCCGATCCGACAGTCGTGGGTTCGAGTCTGAAGTTGAGACATTTATATTTGTGTGTTATTTCGTGGTGGATTGTACGCCATCCAAGTTTCTGATATATGTGGCTCGTAAAAACATATCAACGCTATGTTTCCTTATAATATATATCATAAAACATATATATCTTGATAGTTATTAAATTAGCTAGTGACGGATTGTACGCCGTACAACTTATAATACTATCGAGCATTGATTCGTACCCATTCATAGTCGAGTGTTGTGTTCAACATACCCCAACAAAAGCGCTTAACAACCACTGTTTTTTGGCGGTGGAAGTGGCGCAGATGGTAAGGTAGTTGGCATGATGCGAGGCGGTGTTGCCGATCCGACAGTCGTGGGTTCGAGTCTGAAGTTGAGACATTTATATTTGTGTGTTATTTCGTGGTGGATTGTACGCCATCCAAGTTTCTGATATATGTGGCTCGTAAAAACATATCAACGCTATGTTTCCTTATAATATATATCATAAAACATATATATCTTGATAGTTATTAAATTAGCTAGTGACGGATTGTACGCCGTACAACTTATAATACTATCGAGCATTGATTCGTACCCATTCATAGTCGAGTGTTGTGTTCAACATACCCCAACAAAAGCGCTTAACAACCACTGTTTTTTGGCGGTGGAAGTGGCGCAGATGGTAAGGTAGTTGGCATGATGCGAGGCGGTGTTGCCGATCCGACAGTCGTGGGTTCGAGTCTGAAGTTGAGACATTTATATTTGTGTGTTATTTCGTGGTGGATTGTACGCCATCCAAGTTTCTGATATATGTGGCTCGTAAAAACATATCAACGCTATGTTTCCTTATAATATATATCATAAAACATATATATCTTGATAGTTATTAAATTAGCTAGTGACGGATTGTACGCCGTACAACTTATAATACTATCGAGCATTGATTCGTACCCATTCATAGTCGAGTGTTGTGTTCAACATACCCCAACAAAAGCGCTTAACAACCACTGTTTTTTGGCGGTGGAAGTGGCGCAGATGGTAAGGTAGTTGGCATGATGCGAGGCGGTGTTGCCGATCCGACAGTCGTGGGTTCGAGTCTGAAGTTGAGACATTTATATTTGTGTGTTATTTCGTGGTGGATTGTACGCCATCCAAGTTTCTGATATATGTGGCTCGTAAAAACATATCAACGCTATGTTTCCTTATAATATATATCATAAAACATATATATCTTGATAGTTATTAAATTAGCTAGTGACGGATTGTACGCCGTACAACTTATAATACTATCGAGCATTGATTCGTACCCATTCATAGTCGAGTGTTGTGTTCAACATACCCCAACAAAAGCGCTTAACAACCACTGTTTTTTGGCGGTGGAAGTGGCGCAGATGGTAAGGTAGTTGGCATGATGCGAGGCGGTGTTGCCGATCCGACAGTCGTGGGTTCGAGTCTGAAGTTGAGACATTTATATTTGTGTGTTATTTCGTGGTGGATTGTACGCCATCCAAGTTTCTGATATATGTGGCTCGTAAAAACATATCAACGCTATGTTTCCTTATAATATATATCATAAAACATATATATCTTGATAGTTATTAAATTAGCTAGTGACGGATTGTACGCCGTACAACTTATAATACTATCGAGCATTGATTCGTACCCATTCATAGTCGAGTGTTGTGTTCAACATACCCCAACAAAAGCGCTTAACAACCACTGTTTTTTGGCGGTGGAAGTGGCGCAGATGGTAAGGTAGTTGGCATGATGCGAGGCGGTGTTGCCGATCCGACAGTCGTGGGTTCGAGTCTGAAGTTGAGACATTTATATTTGTGTGTTATTTCGTGGTGGATTGTACGCCATCCAAGTTTCTGATATATGTGGCTCGTAAAAACATATCAACGCTATGTTTCCTTATAATATATATCATAAAACATATATATCTTGATAGTTATTAAATTAGCTAGTGACGGATTGTACGCCGTACAACTTATAATACTATCGAGCATTGATTCGTACCCATTCATAGTCGAGTGTTGTGTTCAACATACCCCAACAAAAGCGCTTAACAACCACTGTTTTTTGGCGGTGGAAGTGGCGCAGATGGTAAGGTAGTTGGCATGATGCGAGGCGGTGTTGCCGATCCGACAGTCGTGGGTTCGAGTCTGAAGTTGAGACATTTATATTTGTGTGTTATTTCGTGGTGGATTGTACGCCATCCAAGTTTCTGATATATGTGGCTCGTAAAAACATATCAACGCTATGTTTCCTTATAATATATATCATAAAACATATATATCTTGATAGTTATTAAATTAGCTAGTGACGGATTGTACGCCGTACAACTTATAATACTATCGAGCATTGATTCGTACCCATTCATAGTCGAGTGTTGTGTTCAACATACCCCAACAAAAGCGCTTAACAACCACTGTTTTTTGGCGGTGGAAGTGGCGCAGATGGTAAGGTAGTTGGCATGATGCGAGGCGGTGTTGCCGATCCGACAGTCGTGGGTTCGAGTCTGAAGTTGAGACATTTATATTTGTGTGTTATTTCGTGGTGGATTGTACGCCATCCAAGTTTCTGATATATGTGGCTCGTAAAAACATATCAACGCTATGTTTCCTTATAATATATATCATAAAACATATATATCTTGATAGTTATTAAATTAGCTAGTGACGGATTGTACGCCGTACAACTTATAATACTATCGAGCATTGATTCGTACCCATTCATAGTCGAGTGTTGTGTTCAACATACCCCAACAAAAGCGCTTAACAACCACTGTTTTTTGGCGGTGGAAGTGGCGCAGATGGTAAGGTAGTTGGCATGATGCGAGGCGGTGTTGCCGATCCGACAGTCGTGGGTTCGAGTCTGAAGTTGAGACATTTATATTTGTGTGTTATTTCGTGGTGGATTGTACGCCATCCAAGTTTCTGATATATGTGGCTCGTAAAAACATATCAACGCTATGTTTCCTTATAATATATATCATAAAACATATATATCTTGATAGTTATTAAATTAGCTAGTGACGGATTGTACGCCGTACAACTTATAATACTATCGAGCATTGATTCGTACCCATTCATAGTCGAGTGTTGTGTTCAACATACCCCAACAAAAGCGCTTAACAACCACTGTTTTTTGGCGGTGGAAGTGGCGCAGATGGTAAGGTAGTTGGCATGATGCGAGGCGGTGTTGCCGATCCGACAGTCGTGGGTTCGAGTCTGAAGTTGAGACATTTATATTTGTGTGTTATTTCGTGGTGGATTGTACGCCATCCAAGTTTCTGATATATGTGGCTCGTAAAAACATATCAACGCTATGTTTCCTTATAATATATATCATAAAACATATATATCTTGATAGTTATTAAATTAGCTAGTGACGGATTGTACGCCGTACAACTTATAATACTATCGAGCATTGATTCGTACCCATTCATAGTCGAGTGTTGTGTTCAACATACCCCAACAAAAGCGCTTAACAACCACTGTTTTTTGGCGGTGGAAGTGGCGCAGATGGTAAGGTAGTTGGCATGATGCGAGGCGGTGTTGCCGATCCGACAGTCGTGGGTTCGAGTCTGAAGTTGAGACATTTATATTTGTGTGTTATTTCGTGGTGGATTGTACGCCATCCAAGTTTCTGATATATGTGGCTCGTAAAAACATATCAACGCTATGTTTCCTTATAATATATATCATAAAACATATATATCTTGATAGTTATTAAATTAGCTAGTGACGGATTGTACGCCGTACAACTTATAATACTATCGAGCATTGATTCGTACCCATTCATAGTCGAGTGTTGTGTTCAACATACCCCAACAAAAGCGCTTAACAACCACTGTTTTTTGGCGGTGGAAGTGGCGCAGATGGTAAGGTAGTTGGCATGATGCGAGGCGGTGTTGCCGATCCGACAGTCGTGGGTTCGAGTCTGAAGTTGAGACATTTATATTTGTGTGTTATTTCGTGGTGGATTGTACGCCATCCAAGTTTCTGATATATGTGGCTCGTAAAAACATATCAACGCTATGTTTCCTTATAATATATATCATAAAACATATATATCTTGATAGTTATTAAATTAGCTAGTGACGGATTGTACGCCGTACAACTTATAATACTATCGAGCATTGATTCGTACCCATTCATAGTCGAGTGTTGTGTTCAACATACCCCAACAAAAGCGCTTAACAACCACTGTTTTTTGGCGGTGGAAGTGGCGCAGATGGTAAGGTAGTTGGCATGATGCGAGGCGGTGTTGCCGATCCGACAGTCGTGGGTTCGAGTCTGAAGTTGAGACATTTATATTTGTGTGTTATTTCGTGGTGGATTGTACGCCATCCAAGTTTCTGATATATGTGGCTCGTAAAAACATATCAACGCTATGTTTCCTTATAATATATATATATATATATATATATATATATATATATATATATATATATGCATTTCTATCTGTTGCATTTTCCTATGAAAAGGACATAATTGCACCTCTTTGTTTTTTCATTATAACTTTTAAAATAATTAAAAAAAATATTCTAAATAGCCTACAACCTATCCGCAGACCTACCAAATGTACACAAAACATTTCATAAGAATCGGTTCAGCCGTTTCGGAGGAGTTTGAAGTCAAACACTATGACACGAGATTTATATATATATATATATATATATATAATACATGTAATTACAAAATAATATTTAAACAACTTAAATAACTTCAGATAATTAAAAATCAATAATATTATAATTCACCTTTTTTATTTTTTTGCTTTTTCATTTAATCTGGAGTGTGTGTTTACGATGAAACACAACCGACCTCTTGGTACGGGCAAATCGCTGGTTTGTATAAATTCATTGCAGAGAAGATCTAGCACGGAAAATCCATTGTGAGAGAAATTAATCGTGAGACGAATTGCTCATTGGGAGATTTAATCTGGGAATAAAATTTGTTTTCTCTCATTGCATCATTCAAGATCTTATAAATAAAAAGAAAACAAAAGAAGTTTTACGCAGGTGTATTCTGCAAAAAATATTTGATAAAAAACTCTTAGTTTAAATTTTTTAATGCTGTTTCTTTCAACCGCTATTGTTGCCATTGACAATTAGCTTTAGAGGTTGAGATGGGTTGGTTTGACCCAGGGGTCGAGTTGACCAATGGGTTGGGTTGGGTTAATTTGGGTACATTTTTTAGACGTGCGTAGACTCGGTTGGGTTTAAAAAATATTTTTATTAAAAATTGTTTAGCTATATGCTAGAAAATAAAATTGTTTAGGTGGGTCTGGTTGGGTTGGGTTTGGTTGAGAAAGCGGTGGCTTGGGATGGGTTGAAAAAACGGTGGCATGGGTTGGGTTGAAAAAACGGTGGCATGGGTTGGGTTGAAAAAACGGTGGCATGGGTTGGGTCGCCAAAGATAGACCCATGTCCACCTCTGGTTAGTCTCCGGTCTCCGACCTTTTGATCTCCGCTTAAAGTGCGAGCAGCTGTATAAGTTAGACCCTGTACACATCGAAAAACGTGAGTTGACACGACCCGATCAAATCTGACACGTCCGCTACAATAGGAGTTTGTCGATGTGATATAGCCGTTAATGACATCAAACTGAGTTAAACAAGTTTGTAAATTGCCAGCGAATCACCGATAAGATATCTATGGATGTACTATAAAATTGTCAAACTAATATTTGTCCAATTTGTAAAAATATAACAAAACCTATTTTAAAAAACTATCAACTAAAAAAATTATTTAAAAAAATATTTTTGGTTTTTAGACTAAATTACACAAGTCATTCTTAAAAAAGTGTTTTTTAAAAAAATTTAAAATATTAAAAAACAAAACACATTTTATATAATAATTTAAATTACAAAAATTGCTAATTTATTATTGAAAACTACAAACACTGCAGATTTAGATGTGGGGCATTAGAAAGCTTCTATTTTCGACGATCTACCTGACACACTTTCTCGTGATTGGTTGAAGAACAAAACTGGGTCGAAATGTAAGATACACGCAACTTCAACGTGCTTGTCGCGTTGGGTTTGTGCTTGACTATTTCACATCGACCGATTTGATCAGATTTTTTTTGCTTGGTGTTGTCGGGTTGGGTTTTTTTTGTCGATGTGAACAGGGCTTTAGTAGGCCAGAGGAAGAACTTGCATGAGCAAAGGAGATACCTGGATGTTTCCTGACTCTGTTTAGCCGTTTTAATTTAGCGTCCTTTTTTTACTTCTACTGCTAGCCTACATGCCAGCTTTGAATATTGATTATTTTTATTTTATGCTTAACCAATTTATTAATTTTATTTGGTTGTACTAATACTGTTGATATGACATGTATATATCGCGTACAGATATATACAAATATACCACACGGACAGACACCGCACGCACAAGCACAAACACAATCACTAATCATCATCATAAAGAAAAAACGTATATAAATACCTTTTGTAATGGGATGCGCTATGTTATCAAGATGAGTTATTGCTGCATAAAATGAAACTTGCAAAACGGAAAAGAAATTACAAAGAATGAAGATAAAATGGAATTGAAAATGAATACATAAAAAATAGAAAAAGAATTTAAAAAAAAATAAAAATAAAATAAAAAAAAATTAGCAAAAAAATATAAAGAACTAGAAAAAAGAAGAAAATGATTAAAAGCTGTCAAAACAAAAGCAGCTAAAATAAAAACTGAAACATTGGAATAAGAAAAAACTCCGAATAGAAATCTCCCAATGAAATATTGCATTACCTGCCCGAAACTTTCTTTCATCAATTCCTTACCGAAAAAAAATCCAAAATTGCCTTTCACGTTGTTTGTTTTTTTTCTCTACGAATTTTGTTTTTTAGTTTTTTCTCTTATTTTTGAAGGGTCTTCTCAGATTGCAAAATTTCTCATTCAAAAGTTACGTGTCTTCTCAGATTGAAAAAATTTCTCATTCAAAAAGAGTGGAGAAAAACAGAAAAAAAAACTTCACTTGCAATAAAAACATGGTGACATGTCCTATAGTCCTAGCTTATAATATCATAGTTTATAATTTTTCAGTTTATTTTTTCAGAAGCCTTCAACGAAATTGATTTGGAACCACCAAGCAATTTATAATATTTATCTTATATGCTAATGAGATAATAAAACAAAAATAGCCAAAGAGTTTCTTAGCACACATTCAATAGTCACTCTAACCTAGTGCATAGCGGAGCAAACAAGTGCCGCTATGCATAATAACATCAGCTAAGCCGTGCTTAGTATTCCCCAGCGCCGACTGAAAGCTGAGCTATCCAAATCTACCTCCGGAACTACAAGGTCAATATTTTAAAAAATATAATATAATTGAAATAATTTATATAAGTTATTTTTTATTGGGGGGTTTTTGTTAATCCGTATGAATTATATAATGTTCAAATAAATGTTTTTATATTAGTCTTGGTATTACTGGGAAAATTTATTTTCATCACTTTTTATAAAAAAAACTTAGATATTTTAAAATGTTAAATAATTTTTATAAAAAATATTTTAAATGATTTAATTCCTTTAAAACTTCGCCATGTTTGTTGCTGGACATTTCTTGAAGTAGGGATGGCAAGTGCAAAAAGTCAAATTTTGTAGAAAAAATAAAAATTCTGACGTGACAGGAAATGCTTTTAAAATATGAGGAAAAACTTCAAAGTTCTTTTTCTCACACAAAAAAACGTTTTGCAAAACATAAAAAGCATGTTTTGAAGAGAGTTTTTATAATTGTTTCTTTTTTTTATCAACTAAATTTTCAAGCGAAAAACAGCTTGACACATGTCCGCATTCATTTTTAATTTTCCTTCCTACTTTAAAAGAACAACAAGTTTGTTGGGAGCAATAAAAAAAAATGAAATCGAAAATTTCAAACAAACATTTAAACTTTATTTTAGAAGTGCAAAGATTATTATCGAATTATTTTACGAATTTAAATATTTTCTGTTAAATTATAGGAATACAATTTAAAAGATTAAAATGTAATTTTCAAATAAAAATAAAAGTTCTTAAAATAAAGACATTCAAAATGAGCCAAAAAAAACTGAACGTCTTTCCTTCCTGGAACAAAGTCGGAAATCTCTCGCAGAGATGAAAACACGTGTCAACTTTCCTGCATCGGCTTCGAGCCAACAATACTTCTTCTTTATCCTCCTATGTTTTTTTTTATTCATGCAGAAACACCAGCATTTAAGCAACAAAAAAAAGCTGAATTGAAACTCAACAACTTCACGATGAGGGCAATTACACCTTGTGGGCCCCGCGCGAGTCCACGTGGGTCCCCCGTGTGGGTCCATTCAGTCCCGCTAAGCTAGCGCTTGAAAAAAAAAATGTTATTTTTGATTGTACGGCTAGCGAATCGGCATTCCGACCAGATGTGTTACAAGTTCGACTGATGAAATATTCACGAGCCGTATTAACCGGGGTTGTATAATTGGCTTAGAGTCGCCTTAGTCGTACGCGTCGCTCGCACTACTGCTGTTCGAATAGTAAATTAGAAAATCCTTATTCGCACTCGCTGGTGTTGCGGATCTTTGAATTGCTGGTAAACTACGCTGGGTTTGGCTTGTAGAAGCAATTTTGTTTCGTTCACAAATCACTTTCCAGAAGATTAATTTTCAGTTGTGTTAATACTCGGAATTTTGAATTAAATTTTATTAAATTTAAATCCGAGAATGGGAATAAAAAAAAAGAAAACAAAAAGATTTTTTAAATTCAAGACGAACCAGTTGAAGCGCATGCATGGATTGTTCCCGAGCCACGTTGACCCTTCCCGATGACTTTAATTCAAGCAGTACAAGGGATTCCAGTGGGAAATAATTAGAGGAGGTTGATTGTATGTGTGGAAAAGAATGGAGCTAACATAACGATGATTTATGAGACACTGGAGGTCGTTCTGGGAAAAATGTCCGGCTTATTTATCAAGTAGATTTCTCTCTTTCTCTCTTCCTTTCTCTCTATCTCTCTGTCTGTCTGTCTCTCTTCCTTGCTCTTTTTGTTTCTGTCTCTCTTTCTCTTTGTTTCTCTCTCTCTCTCTGTTTCTGTCTCCTTCTTTCTCTCTCTCTCTTTCTCTCTCTCTCTCTCTCTCTCTCTCTCTCTCTCTCTCTCTCTCTCTCTTTCTTTCTTTTTTCTCTCTCTCTCTTTTTTTCAAGGGAAAACAAAATTACTTTGATGAATGTTTATGGAAAATCCCACGGTGGTCTCCAACCTTATAAAAATTTCATTCACATTTGATTTTATAAAGTTTTGTGTGTGTACTTGTGTGAGTGTGTCTGCTAGATTTTCACTTTTGAATTTTAATTATTTTTCAAATGAGCGCGCTTTTTTTAAATTTCCCGTTTATCAGATTCTTCGGCAGTTCTTCTAACACCCAATCAAAATCAAACGGCTTATTGTGAATCTTTCAAAATCACTTTCGTTTTTTGTTTTCCATTAATTAACACCAAACTAGCGGTTTTTCCCGATGTTATTCGCACGCGCTCGATCGACAAGGCAGTCGAAACGAGTCACCAACTCGTCCATGCCGGTATATTAACTCTTTTAACGACGGTGAAAATGGCGGGCGAACAATTCAACTTCGCCACATAAAAAGCGTATCAATAATTGCTAGCATTTAGTGCAGAATTGAGTCAAAGCACCTCGAAATTTCATTCCCCACACAGCCTTCTGTGCGTCACAAAAAATCGTCCCCCGGCCAATCGTCGACAAAGCGAGAGGAAGCCGTCATTCGGAGCTTTGAAAGCATCTGCGACGACCACTGCAGTTGCGCCCAGCGACATCACCAGCATCACCGCCACCAGCAGCATCATTCCCAGCCACAACAACAACAACAACAACAACAACAACAACAACAACAACAACAACGCTCTCTGTTATCGTCCCCTACATCACCGCCGTCGCAGCAGCGTCAACAAAAACCACCGAAGGCCGGCCAGCAGTCTCACCAGCGGGACCGCGACCAGACTCGTTCCGACGCGACCCCTGTCGACACCGGGGTCGATCATTTATCTCCTCCCTCGTCTCCCCGGTGTAAGAGCGGCGTGAGTGCTGTGATGGACGGGTGCGGCTGCTGCCTCGTGTGCGCCCGACAGCAGGGCGATACGTGCGACAAGGTCCACCCCTGCGACACCTCCAAACAACTCTACTGCGATACAAAGGCTGCGGTCACCATATCGAACAGCAATACTCTCATGCTTGAGTCAGGAATTTGCAAAGGTTGGTATTTGATAACATTAGTTAGCTTAACTTAATTGTAACTTGTGGAGTGTTGTGTTTTTTTTTGTGTAGCAGAAAATTCATTGTGGAGCAACATGTGTACGTTACAAATCAACAACATGTGTACATTATAAATTACAACTCAACATGTGTACATTACAACTCAACAACATGTGTACAATACAATTCAACAACATGTGTACATTACAACAAGACAACATGTAACTAAACAACAACATTACAACTCAACAGCATGTGTACATTACAACTCAACAACATGTGTACATTACAACTCAACAACTACAACATTACAGCTTACCAGCATGTGGTACTTTTACAGCTTAACAACATGTGTAAACTACCGCCCAACAACGTGGACGCATTGTTAGTCGAGATGGCGTTCAAATTAAAACACTGGAAATAAAACAAAACCTAGCAGACACACAAAGAAGCACTTAACAAAATTAAATGTTAATGAAGTTTTTATGGTCTTGGAGACCCCCACGAGATTTTCTAAAACCATTTGTCGACTTTTGATTATTTTTTTTTTATCTAATGCGAGAGTTTTTTTAAGAAACAAAACTCAACGAAAAAAATTCAAAAAATTCAAAAAATTCTTGAAACCAAAAAATAAATAATTTGTGAAAACCGAAACAACTACTACATGACAGCTTAAGTGATAAAAAACACAAAAGAAATTTTTTTTGTTGTAAAATCATAACATCTCGTAACAAGGGACAACGCCAAGCATTCGTAATTTTCAACAAACTTTTTTTTTTATAAAATCTATCAGCACAGCTGAATAAAAAAAACAGATTATCGAAATATAAAAAATATAAACTTTATAAGGTTTTAAAGATAATAAGCTTTAATATACATTCAACAAATAATAATCTTTAATATACATACAACAAATAATAAGCTTTAATATACATACAACAAATAATAAGCTTTAATATAAATACAACAAATAATAAGCTTTAATATACATACAACAAATAATAAGCTTTAATATACATACAACAAATAATAAGCTTTAATATATATATATATATATACACAAATAATAAGCTTTAATATACATACAACAAATAATAAGCTTTAATTTTACATACAACAAATAATAAACTTTAATATACATACCACAAAATATTGAAAAACACAAATAGTTTTGTGATTAAACTACAAAAATAAAATAGACTAAATAACTGAAAAGTAAATAATATAAAGTATAAAAATTATTTTTTTAAAACAACGCTCGTATACTAATGTATTAAAAAGTTAAAATTAATATTAAAATGTCCATATTAACATTTTTTGAATTAAACATTTCGTTTTGAAGTTAGAGCGTTGGGCGATAGTCGGTTGTTTGTTTGTTTGTATGTGTGTCCTTTATGCATTGCTAAACCATTTATCCGATCGTAATGAAAATTCCACAAAACATTGAAAGTAAATAGAGGAAGGTTTTTGTGAAAAAATAACATCGGTCACAAAGTGATAGGAAGTGGGAGCGGGAGAGCGAGCGGAAACGGGAACTAGACAATGAGGGGGATCGGGAGAGCAAGCGGGAAAGAAAGAGACAAAATGAATTTAGTTACCTCTTGGAAGCTCCTAAAATAATTTACTTCACCCGTTCCTACGTACTTAACTCGTCCGATCAACGAAGTTAAGCAACGTCGAGCTCGGTTAGTAGGTTACTACTTCGATAGGTGACATTAAATACAATAATCCGATTTTATTTTTTAGTGTTAACTTTTTTATAAACCTAAATATTATTTAGATTTTTTATTATTTTTCATTTTGTAGTGTTTAAATTTTTTAAATATAAAAACGGATTATTGTATTTAATGTCACCCATCGAAGTACTAACCGAGCTCGACGTTGCTTAACTTCGTTGATCGGACGAGACGCGGTGTTTTCAAAAATAACGTTTGCACTGGAATAAACAAACAACATGGCAAGTTAATGTAAGCGTTGTAAAAAAGCGTTAAATATTCAAAATATTAGACATATTTAGCACAATATTAGAGAAAAATATCAACAAGTAATTTTAAAGTAACACAAAACACCCTCATCACCACCATCATCATCACCATCATCACCACCATCACCATCACCATCACCACCATCGTCATCGTCATCGTCATCGTCATCGTCATCGTCATCATCATCGTCATCGTCATCGTCATCACCATCATCATCATCATCATCATCATCATCATCATCATCATCATCATCATCATCATCATCATCATCATCACCCTGACGTCACTATCGTCCATGCTATTCTTTCTCCATTATTTTTTCTAATCCATGATTAATGGTAAAACACGCATCAGAAATTGGAAAATTCTCCACGAATTCCCTCACTTAATTGCCAGCAACATATGGCTTCGAATTGAGAAGGAAAGAAAAAGGAAAGAGAGAAGGACAGAGAGAGAGAGAGAGAGAGAGAGAGAGAGAGAGAGAGAGAGAGAGAGAGAGAGAGAGAGAGAGAGAGAGAGAGAAAGAGAGAGAAAGAGAGAGAAAGAGAGAGAGAGAAATTTTCCCTTTTTTTAACAAAGTGGAGCGATCAAGTTTTCCTCATGGAAAGAACATTCACTGACGATGCTTTATAGGTGTGCAGACTTTTTATACAACCTCAAAGTTTAAATTTTTAAGTTTCTAGCTCATTGGGAAGTTAGTTTAAAATCGATTGCAAAATTTGACGACAGACAGACAGACAGAGAAGTCAAGTTAAGTAAAAGTGTGTAAAATTACAATAAAGTAATACTTCTATAAGATAAAAACGCTTATGTTTGATTTATATTTAAAAAAATTATTAAATCAAAAATCATTTCTGCTAAATTAACTTTCATAGAAACCAATTAAACGTTTTTAGATACGAGTCGGAAAGTTAAACTAGGTGGAGCGCTATATGAGGAAGTTGCTGGAATAAAATGAAAAAAATACAGGCTTTATGGCTGCTGTAAATCAAGGAAATAGTAAACTATATCCTCGTGCGTGCACTGGAATGCGGAGATAAAGAAATGGCTTTTACAATGGGAAAAATTGTAAAAACCGCTAAAATATTGTTGCAAAATGTAAAGAAATTAATAAAAATAGATTTAAATTTTTATTAAAAATATTTAATGTTTAATAAGCTTTGCAAAATTTCTAAAAAAATGCAACAACTTCTAGTGTGAAGATTTATAAATTTATTATTTTCACTTAAGAGGAACCAGATCAAATAATTTATTAAAATCCGACAAACGAAAAAAGTTTTAAAAATTTTATAAACCATTTAAAATCTCCTCCTTGCTTCGCGTTCAGCCAATTAGCAATCAGGTTGACAGATGACAGAGCAGGCATATCCATTTGTGTACATTCGTCTTTGCTGAGGTAAATAGATGGCTGGGGAGAGGAGCAAGGAGGGGGAGGCAAGTAAAAGTCGTAAATTAAATTTTGATTTTTTTATTTGAAATATTTGCATTCTTTTTTTAAAAGTAATCTATTATTTATTCAATCCGTGTATTGTATAAACAAAGTAATCTTTGATGTATTTAATACGTGTATTGTTTATCGAAACGGTTATTGATGGACGCCTATGAGGGATTGCCACTGCAACTATCAGGGGTGAAACGGTGTGATAAATCGCCATAATCGCGCCAATGCAAAACATGTTTATGCCTTCGATAGTATCGCAAAAGGAGAAGTTTGAAAAATGCATGAATACGTGCATACCTATAATACATACATACATACATACATACATACATACATACATACATACATACATACATACATACATACATACATACATACATACATACATACATACATACATACATACATACATACATACATACATACATACATACATACATACATACATACATACATACATACATACATACATACATACATACATACATACATACATACATACATACATACATACATACATACATACATACATACATACATACATACATACATACATACATACATACATACATACATACATACATACATACATACATACATACATACATACATACATACATACATACATACATACATACATACATACATACATACATACATACATACATACATACATACATACATACATACATACATACATACATACATACATACATACATACATACATACATACATACATACATACATACATACATACATACATACATACATACATACATACATACATACATACATACATACATACATACATACATACATACATACATACATACATACATACATACATACATACATACATACATACATACATACATACATACATACATACATACATACATACATACATACATACATACATACATACATACATACATACATACATACATACATACATACATACATACATACATACATACATACATACATACATACATACATACATACATACATACATACATACATACATACATACATACATACATACATACATACATACATACATACATACATACATACATACATACATAAATACATAGCTGTAACTAAATAAGCGTAATTACTGTTGTGGTGAAACACTGGTCTATTTCATGAAATATATTTATTTTATTTCATATTTATAATTAAAAAGTAATATCACGTGACATGGAGATGTCACGTGACTGGATAAATTGAGCCTGTTAGAGTTTTTTGACTGTTCGAAATTGGCCAATTATTGAAACGAAAAAGCGATTCTTCATGTTTTTCATCATTTCTTTTGCTGAACCGAAACGAATTTTATTCGATATAAAAACATTAAAATTCGCTATGAAAAATGATTTTTGAATAATATAAACTCAATTTCATGAGGGGAGTTATGCAATAATACACGTATGCGCGTTGACAAATTGTATTTGAAAAAAAAAAACCTAATTGAACGCAGTGAAATCGGGAGAGCCGTGTTTAGTCGATGGAAAACAACACCCGGATGGTTCAGACTTCGAACTGAACTGCAGTCTCATCTGTAACTGTCAGAACGGCCAGTACGCCTGTGCGTCGAAGTGCCCCCAGGAAGAGAGGCCGCCCTCTACAGAGCACTGCGGCCAGGCCAAGCTGATGTCCATCGCGGGCAGGTGCTGCAAGGAGTGGGTCTGTCCGCATTCCCCGCAAGGTGTAAGTCGCAATTTGTAAGGAAATGGTGGTTGCGGTGGTGAGGATGATGATGTTGCTGCTGCTGCTGCTGATGATGATGATGTTACTGCCGCTCATGATGATGATGATGATGATGATGATGTTACTGCTGCTCATGATGATGTTGATGACGACGACGAGGTTGATTGTTGATTGGGCGATGGCGATGAACAAGTGGCCTAATTAATTTTTCTCCCAAAGAAGGGGCGTGCAAGACGTGACAAATTGGCCACGGCTGTTGACATCTCCCTTCCCCCTCTAGAAATACTTCCAGCCAGTTTTTGATGAATTGAAGCTTCGACGAAATTTCCTTTGTACAAACATCAACAAGCTTTTTCATCAATAAATTGGAGGAGCACATGATTCCAAACGTTTAAAATATATAAAATAAAATTAAATATAAATGTGAATATATAAAATAAAAATAGAATAAAATATACAAATATAACATAAAATATTGTATTAAGACATAAAAATGTAAAATAAAAAAAATATAAAAGTATATAAAATAAAATAATAAACAAAAATATAAAATATATAATATAAAATATAAAAAATATAATATAAAATATAAAAAATATAATATAAAAATGAAAAATAAAAAAATATTATATTATAATATAAAATAAAATATAAAATAATATTAAAATTGAAATGAAAATATAAAAATTTAAATTATAATAAAATAAAATAAAACAAATTGATATTCTTCCCTTAATTTTTTTTTGTTTCTTTAACATCTTCAATATTTCAAGCGACCCTTCAATCATCATCATCAAGCCCAACCCGACGTGGAGGAAGTAAGTGAAAAATGAAGAAGCAAAACTTCCATCCATCATTTCAAAGAAAGAATTCATTATTCTTCCTCACTGGTTTTTAAAGGAAATTTTTCAACTACACTCAAAGCTTTTAACCCTTTGAATGACCCGCGATGGCTTTTTAATCCCGCACTGGCAATAAGTCACTCGGACCTGACCGCCAGGTACAAAAAGTTCATGCCACCTCCTAATTTCTTCAACAGCTTCTTCTCAATCTTTTCAGCCGGTTTCTCAACTGACGACAAAAATAATTCATTTGTATTTAATAATTTACATCATTTTTGATCGATTATTATTTTTCATTATTTAAAATTAATTCATTAATAAATTTTTTTAATTCATATAAAAAATGCATTTTAGGTCAATCCCGAAGAATTTGCATCTTCGCCATCATTCGGCACTTTGCACCAACAGAAAAACGAATATTTTCTGTCCAGTCAAAGCTCTCAGATGTCATCATCGAAAGGTTAAAAGGAGGATTTTAATTAATTAGTTATAATTAGTTTCAAATTATTAATTATATTTAATTTTAAATTTTAAATTTTAAATAGTTTTCAAATTATAAATTTTAATTAGTTTTTAAATTGTTGATTATAATTAGTGGTTGAGTTATAAACGATAACTAGTTTTTGAATTATTAATCCTAATTAGTTTTTAAATTATTAATTATAAATAATTGAGTTATAAATTTTAATTAGTTTTTAAATTATAAATTATAATTGGTTTTTTAAATAATAATTATAATAAGTTATTAAGTTTTGAGTTATAAATTGTTTTTAAATTATGAATTATAATTATTTTTTAAATTATGAATTATAATTAATTTTTAAATTAGGAATTATAATTATTTTTTAAATTAGGAATTATACTTAGTTTTTAATTTATAAATTATAGTTAAATTTAAATAATAAAACCTTAAATGGCTAGTAAACGGCAATTTAAATAAATAAATGAATGAAAATAAAACTCTAATTATATTAACAGTTACAACAATTAACAAACAAATGTGAACGTGAGCACACACAAACATAAACGCACATGCACAATATACTGATAGAAGTATGCACTCTGAACCCACACACACACACAATATACCGATAGACGTTTGCACTCTAGAACCCACACACAAACAATATACCGATAGAAGTATGCACTCTAGAACCCACACACACACACACAATATACCGATAGAAGCATGCACTCTAGAACCCACACACACACACACACACACGAATTCTAATAGAAGTATTTACGGGAAGGAATTAACCTACTAGAAGAAGCAAGAAGTATTGATAATAACTATCAAAAACTCAGAAATCAAAACAGGTGTGTGAATAATGTCAACCTGTCAACCTGGCGTCGAATTAAATTGTCATCTTCACTTTTCGTTGACGCAAAGTGTCAATTATTTAATTACTTGTCCAGTCGGGAGCACTTTTAAATTAAAAACAGATTTAAATATTTTTATTATTAAAAAAAAACCAGAATAATAATTAGGTCGTTTGCGTTGTTGTGTCCCTGTGGCCACGTGTTCAAGGGTCCATGCGTCCTCGTGTTCATGTGTCTGTGTCCACGAGTTCATGTGCCCACGTTTCCGTGTGTCCGTGTGTTTTTGTGTTCACGTGTCCATGATAGATGTTATTCATTTAAGCCGCATACACCTTTTTTCGATTGATTTATTTGTGTTTAAACATACAATTGATTTATGTTTGAATATTATATCAGGCATTAATTTGCTAAGATTCATTTATTAAAAGTAAAAATAGATATTTATAATAAAATTAGTGAAAAATTTTATCATCTATCAATACAATAAAATAGAACAAATTTTTCAACAATGATGTCAACAAATTCATCTGTAATCAACAATTACGTCAACAAATAAAATAATATGATTAACATTGTAACAACAAATAGAACAATATCATCAACAATTATGCCAACAAAAAAAACAACCTAGTCAACATTTTGACAACAAAAAGAATAGCATCATCAAATATTATCACAACAAATAGAACAAAATTACCAGCGATTATGCCAACAATTAGAACAACATCATCAACAATTAGAACAACAAATAGAACAACATCATCAACAATTATGACAAAATTAGAACAACATCATCAAAAATTAGAACAACAGATAGAACAACATCATCAACAATTATGACAACAAATAGAACAACATCATCAACAATTAGGACAACAAATAGAACAACATTATCAACAATTAAATAGAAGTCACAAAAGTTAATTAGAGGTCGATTGTTGGTTGAATGGCACGTGCGATGTCGTCCGATTGCTTCTGGGCTTGCTTTTTTCTGTCGCCAACAATTGAGAGAGAAAAACTAAAAAAGAACAAATTGAAAAAAAAATAAGGATAAAAAAGAGAGAGAAAGGAGAGAGAAAATTGAAAAAGATAGCTCATCGTAGTAACTAGAAAATGATGTATAGCCTTCTCAACATTCAACAATCTCATTTATATTAATATATTTTCAGAAAAAATTATGCTATAAATTTATATTTTTCAAGTTGACAATTTTTTGCTATCATTCAAAAACTTTACATCGAACGACTACACATTCAGTATTCCACACTTTACTTTCTTACATTTTACATTTCTGACTTGTATACATCTTCTCCTGTTTTATACAAGGGATGACTAACCACTTTGAGAAGTTTGTTTTTATTACAGGATTTTTCATGGCAAAATAAGTGATGGGCTATATTATTTATAATTTAAAATAAGTGTTGTGCTTTATTTTTTATAATTCACTGCTAGTTTACAAAATCTTACTATAATCAATAAAAAATATACCAAATAATATAAATATTTATTTTTTAAAAACCCCGGAAATCTCAGAAAATTTAGCTGTGCGTAAAAAAACTTGTTTTTTTTTACTTTGCATTCAAGCCAAATGACATTCTAAAAATTCCTTGCGATTTTCATTAAATTTATACTTCATCTGAAGCCCGCTAATTCCTACCACGGAATCTGACAGTGCTTTACTGCAGAGCGCAAAAAGAAAAGAACCTGAAAAGGAAATGAAATGAAAGCAATTGTGGAATTTCTTGGCTTCTGGACAAAAAAAGCCGCAGAAATTGCACTTTTGGCTGTGCGCGGTGATTTGCTGCGAGGCAATCTGATTTGAATGTGAGACACATCTCCAAGCAGAATGCTATCTTACTGATTCTTCACAAGAAACAGAGAGCAGCACGATTTATTGTTTTATTTAAATAAATATTTCTTGATTATTTCATTATTCATATTGTAATTTTAAACGATTTGCTAGAAGGCGGTTTAATATATATGCGTTGTAGATAGGCCTACTGCAACTCTTTTCCAGTGTTAATGGGTTCAAAGAGGGACGTTAAACTTTTGAAATATACGAAACAAATAAAACTTATCGACTACCATAATAATACTAAATTAATAATGCACCTAATTAACCGGTTAACAATCATAAATAAATAAATAAATAATATGTTATAATAATAAATCATTTATAAATAAAGAAATAAGGTGTTTTAATTACACATCACTTCTAAATAAAGAAACAATATTTTTAATTACACATCACTTTTAAATAAAGAAATAATAAATAATATGTTGCAATAATAAATCACATATAAATAAAGAAGTAATTCAAAGCTTCGACTTTTCAATCATTGCGTGTCGTGAACATTCATATTTCTGTTTCTCAATTTTATATTTTCTTGCATCTCGAAATTGCAGTGAACAGTGTTCGCGGATTAAAGTAATCTCGTGTGAACCAGAGTTACGTTATTGCGCTATAAACGCTATGAGTTTAATGATTCTTTTTAATGGGATTCGTTCGTGAATTTTCGCTAGTTTTTCCGATGATGACGATTCTGAACAAAACTTCTTTAGAAAAATTACTTTAATTCTTTACCGCGGTATTTCAAAACGCTCCCACGCCAGTATACATCCGTTTAAATGCTCCAGGTGAACAAATGGGAAGAGATCATTGCATCAAAGATATCTCCAAGTGGAGTTCGTGCTCTGTAACTTGTGGCACTGGTTGGTCCATCCAGATGACCAACGACAACAAGGACTGCATTCCGAGACAGGAACGCAGGATGTGCTACACGAGATCCTGTCCTCAAGACCAGGCTCACAACTCTCTCGGTCCCGAATACGATGAGGTTCGTTAACCTTCTATTAACATTATCAAACAAATATTGTCAACGGGTCTACTTGTGCCGACCCGACCTGATCCGCCTCACAATATGTTGACACATCCTGAACCATTCTCTGACGTACCCGATCTGACTGGTAAAAAATAAATTACAGACGTGGTATATATTGATTAAAGTAGAAATCTATATTTTTACAAACTTTTATTTAGGTTACAATTACAATCTCTGTGTCTTTCTCTGTTCGCAAATCTTGTAAATAAAATTTAACCAGCTTTTTGACTAGCCAAGAAGCTGAAACTTTCAGCATAGCTTTATATTGGATGACAATACATGATTCAATTAAAAAAATCAAAAGTCAAAACATTCTAACGTACATATATTCTAAATTGTCTCAAAACACATACAGGCGTTAATTATTCCAACATCGAAGAACAACGAGCTAAAAAAATTTTCGAGCACCTATCCTATTTGTTTGATATTATAACTAGTTTATTATAACTAATAAAGTTTTTTTTTTTTTTTTTTTTTTTTCTATTTTTAAGTAGATTCCTTTTTTTTTTTTGTTTGGTTTTTTTTTTTTTTTTTTTTTTTTTTTTTCATAAGGCATCCGGTGATTCAAAGAAAACTCCATGTCACAAACTCTATTTAAAACCAACTAAAAGAAAACTATTTTTTTACACAAAACACCACCAACAAGAGAAATCGAAACCGATTTATATCTTTACTCAACAGCACCTAACCAAACTCCGCCTTGCTTTTGCAAGCCAGTCCCAAGCCTGGAGAAAGGAGGAGGGGAAAGTTAAAAAGATCAAATTAAGATCCACGACAGGAAGTACTTAGGTGTTTCCAACATACAGCCATTTTAGTCTTAAAACACCTGGTGTAAAGGACTATAAACTATTACAATAATAAGCACCTAACCAGAAAGGATCAAAACCTTGATCCACGACAGGAAGTACTTATGTGCTTCTTACATACAGTCAATTCAGTCTTAAAACACTTGGTGTAAAGGACTATAAACTATAATAAAAAAAAAAAAAAAAAAAAAAGCACCTAACCAGGCTCACGGAATCCATTCTCTAACATGATTTACGG
Source organism: Erpobdella octoculata (assembly GCA_963978895.1). Taxonomy (NCBI): domain Eukaryota; kingdom Metazoa; phylum Annelida; class Clitellata; order Hirudinida; family Erpobdellidae; genus Erpobdella; species Erpobdella octoculata. The sequence goes on along the minus strand of OZ022247.1, from coordinate 21,664,708 downwards.
TATGAGCAAATTAGGTTACAAGCCAATTAGGTTACGAGCAGAAAGCAAACAAACGATTGGATAGCAAATATAGTTTTTGCGAATAGCTTTGGGCCTGATATCAATTGTTTCTAGTTGCTTACCTTTCACACTATGACTTGATATCGAGTGCATTGCTTCGAAACGCAAAGCAATGTTTCAAGAGCAATGCTAAAAACGAGCACAAAATCCAAATGAACTCATCATAAAAAACTTTAGAAAAACAAAATGCAATTTTTCTTAGTTTTTCAAACAAAAGAAAGCTACTTGTAACAAAAATAGGATTGACAAAAGTTGGGGATATTCTGGGGAAAATGTCAGAACCAGCAAAAATATCCTTAAGGGAGCCTCCGCTTAACACAGCAGAATTGTTAAGCTACTGATATAAGGATCTGCTATTGCGTGCAATTTACATAATAATGATAAGTTTAATATAGTCTGAATGTAAATGTTGGAACCTATTTCATTTCTGATCAACCCATCGTCAACTCAAATGTTTTTAATAGACTTAAAACAAACAAGCAAACCGTAAAAAAACAATTTGTTTCAAACTCTTTCAGTTTCTCAATTTGGTGGTTTTTTATTTAATGCAAATCTGTCATTTAAAAAAAACATTTGTTTCTAAATTTATAAATGTTTATTTTTGTATAATTTATTTTATTTTTGTTTGACTAATTTAGGCTTAGTGGTTCGGGCCGATAGAATAGAACCACCGTGTATCCTCCTATGCGTGTCGTAAAAGGCGACTAAAGGGAGGTTCGCAGGAAGGGCATCCGGGTAAAACTTTGCTCCAAATTCCATATGGGTTACGAAACAAAGAATTCCATGCCGGCTCGGACGTCGCCCGGTCAAACAAGGTCCGCGCTTCCTTTTCTGGGCCTAGACGGAAGTGAAAAGTTTGCTATGGGCCTGAAGAAGAATTTAGAGGGTTCAAGTGTTTGTTTGAGAATTGGTTCTGTGAATGTTGGAACGATGAGGGGAAGAGATGGTGAGGTTGCTGATATGGCAGCAAGACGATGTTTAGATTTTTGTTGTCTTCAGGAGACTGGCTGGAAAGGTGAAGGTGCCAGAAAACTTGGTGAGTATAAGTTTTTCTGGATGGGTTCTGAGAAAGGAATTCATGGTGTAGGAATGTTGGTAGCAGATAGATGGGTTGAGAAAGTGTTGGAGGTCAAGCGTGTGAGTGAGAGATTGTTATTGCTTCGTGTAATTGTGGGTAAGTCGGTGCTGAACTTGTTGTCTATATATGCACCGCAAGTAGGTCGGCCGATGGAGGAGAAAGAGGAATTTCTTGCTATGATGGTTAAGGTTGTGTCTGATATAAATGTTGATGAGAATTTGTTGATCTGTGGTGATTTTAACGGACATGTGGGAACTGGTATTGATGGATTTGAAGGTGTTCATGGTGGTTGTGGGTTTGGTAAGCGAAATCTGGAAGGTGAGATGATATTAGAATTTGCTGATTCATTGAACCTTGCTGTCGCCAACACTTGGTTTAAAAAGGAGGATAATAAGTTGATAACATATGAGTCTGGTGGGTGTCGGACTGTTGTTGATTACATTTTAGTCAGAAAGTCTGAGAGAAAATTTATTAGGGACGTTAAGATTATCCGAAGTGAAGCATGTATCCCACAGCACAAATTGCTTATTTGTGTTATGGAGCTGAATGAGAAGGTGAAAAAATGTAATGTGAAATTTGTAGAAAGATGTAAGGTTTGGAAGCTGAAAGAGACAGAGACAAAATGCATCTTCAAAGAAAGAGTGCAAGCTAAAGCTGCTGTGGTGATGAATGGTCTTGGTGATGTCGAGAAAATCTGGAATGATTTGAAGCAGTGTTTGCTTCAGGAAGCAGTAGCTGTGTGTGGGGTTACAAAAGGTATTAGTAGGCATAAGGAAACATGGTGGTGGAATGAAGAGGTTGCTGCCCTTGTAAAAGAGAAACGTCGGCTATTTAACTTGTTGAAGTGCCAGCAACATGGGAAAAATCTAGCAACCAAGGAGAGCTACAACCAGGCCAAACGCATGGCTAAGAAAGCTATCTTTAATGCTAAGAACGCTGTACGAAAGACTTTTTGCGAAGATTTGGATAGGGAGGACAGGAAAGGAAATGTGTTTAGGGTAGCCAAGCAGCTAATGCGTAAAAACCGGGATGTAATGGGGGCCAACTGCGTGAAAGACCATGAAGGTAAGGTTGTGGCTGAGGATAGTAGGTTGTTGGAGGTATGGAGAGCGCATTATGATAGAATTTCTAATGAGGAGTTCACTTGGGATGCAAATGGACTAACTCATGTAAGTCCTGTTTGTGGACCTAGTGAAAAGTTAACTACTCTGGAAGTTAGTAATGCAATCCATAAGATGAAACGTAACAAGGCAGCAGGACCTTCAGGAGTGGTGGCAGACATGTTGAAAGCTGCTAGAGCTGTTGGTATAGTGTGGATGACTGAAGTGTGCAATGCAGTAGTGAAGGATGGTAAAACCCCTGTAGACTGGAATAAGAGCTGGATGGTGAATGTCTACAAGGGAAAAAGTGATGCATTAGCGTGTGGCTCATACAGGGGCATTAAACTATTAGAACATGCAATGAAAGTTTTAGAGAGGGTGATTGAAAAAAGAGTAAGGAAGATTGTGAAAATTGATGGTATGCAGTTTGGTTTCATGATGGGGAAAGGTACTACCGATGCTATTTTCATAGTTCGTCAGCTGCAGGAAAAGTATCTTGCCAAGAACAAAGATCTGTGGATGGCCTTTGTTGATCTTGAAAAGGCATTTGATAGAGTACCTCGTGAGATAGTGTGGTGGGCTCTGAGATGTCTAGGTGTGGATGAATGGTTAGTTTCCGTGATAAGAACTATGTATGATGATGCAGCGACAGTGGTGAGAGTGAATGGGAAGGAGAGTGATGCTTTCAGCGTTAAGGTTGGAGTGCATCAGGGTTCAGTTCTCAGCCCATTGTTGTTTATCATTGTTTTAGAGGCCTTATCACGGGAGCTCAGGGTAGGCTTGCCAATGGAACTGCTCTATGCTGATGATCTTGTTTTATTAGCTGAGACAGAAGATTCTCTCCTGGAAAAGTTAAGGATATGGAAAATTGGCATGGAAGCGAAAGGCCTTAGAGTGAATGCGAGTAAGACAAAAATCATGAAGTGTCGGGCCGGAATGGGACAGGTGGAGAAGTCGGGTAAATGGCCATGCAGTGTATGCAGAAAAGGTGTTGGCTCCAATTCTATTTGTTGTGTGGATTGTAAGAGTTGGGTCCATAAAAGGTGCAGTGGCATTTTGGGTAGTTTGAAAGATCTTGTTGGCTTCCGTTGTAAGAGTTGTGTGGCTGGTGGTTCTGTTCAGGAAGAGTTATTGGGCGAGGTTGAGGTTGAGCCAGGTGTAAAGGTGGAGTGTGTGACCAAGTTCTGTTACCTAGGTGACACATTAGGTTCAGGAGGAGGTGTAGATGAGGCGGTGAGAGCTAGAGTGCGTTCTGCCTGGGCTAAATTCAAAGAGTTATCTCCTATCTTGACCACCCGTGGCGCATCCTTTCATGTGAAAGGAAAGGTGTATAGGGCATGTGTTCAAAGTGTCCTTGTTTATGGCACTGAAACATGGTCTATGAAGGTGGAGAATCTAAGAAGTTTAGAAAGGGCAGAGCGTATGATGGTTAGATGGATGTGTGGTGTTTCGTTGAATGATCGTGCACGTAGTGTGGATTTGTATAGCCTTCTGAATGTTCCTTGTGTGGCTGATGTGGTGAGACGTGGAAGACTAAGGTGGTTTGGACATTTGGAGCGCAAAAGTGCAGATGATTGGGTTTCGGCAATTAGAGATGTGGATGTTGTAGGAGTGAAAAGTAAAGGTAGAAGTAGGAAGACTTGGTGGGAATGTGTGAAGAAAGACATGGATGAGCTGGGCCTGAAGCGGCAGTCTGCCCTGGATCGTGACTTGTGGAGGGGCCTGATATGGAAAAACGTCCAACCCTAGCATAGCGTGGAATAGGGACGTTTCAAAAATAAATGATGATGATGATGATGATGATGATTTTTCTAAAACTTTTAGAAATAATTTTCATATGAACAAGTGAAATTTGTTTCCATAAAACTTTCGAAAGTCATTAAAATACATTGTCCTAATTAATAATTATAGATTCAATTTAAAGTACGTTTTTAATATAGAACGGAATACTTTATAGCGGAAATATCAACATTTAAGCCATTAAAATATTGCAGCTGTTGGTGTCTTCAGCAAATAAAATATCTTCCTGGTAATAAAAAAATGTTTCTACTCTTACGTTTAAGAGTTTATCATCTGAACATTGTTATTGCTATTATTTTTAATATTATTTGCTGGAAAAAGTTTATAAATAGAGTTGATCAACATTTAGAAAACTAATAAATATTCATAATTGAAAAAATATGCTTCTAGTAGCATGAAAACGCGATGAGAAGACTCGTAACTCAGAAAACACCTCTGTAAAGAAAGCACTCAAGCACATAAGTTCTCTTGTTTGTGTCAATCTAACAAGCGGTCACTTCTGTCTCACATCCACATGTACGACTATTCACATGCAGTTAATACCTGTGTTCTTGCGTTTCAGTGTTTTTTTTACAAACTTTTAGTTAAGTTACAATCTCTGTTTATGTGTGTGTGTTTGTGTTTGTGTATGTGTGTGTGTTTGTGTATGTGTGTGTGTTTGTGTATGTGTGTGTGTTTGTGTATGTGTGTGTGTTTGTGTATGTGTGTGTGTGTTGCTTTCTTTGTACGCAAATCTTGCAAGTAAATTTTAACCAACTTTTTGACTAGCTAGGAAGCTGAAACTTCTAGCATAGCTTTATATTGGATGACAATACATTATAAAAATTAAAAAAAATTACAAAAAACTTTATTTGAACATCTTTCGTATTTCTAAATCGAGTGTATTTGAAATAAAAGTTTGTGTTGAAAAACTCGTTTTCTCCTTTATTTGTTATATATGATAGATATAGTTATCGTATTCTAATACGATAAAAATTGATTTAGTTTTGCAAAATAATATATAAACTATTTTTAGTAAAAATTTATTTGGTTCGATCTGACCCGACCAAGAAATTCGGCTTCCTTACTGTGAACCTAAATAAAGAGGAATAAAAAAGAAAAGATCATCTTTATTTTTTTTAAGGTTAGCGAAAGAAGTTAGTTAACACGACGAGACACTCACCTGAGCAATGCGTGTAAACTCCTTGCTCAAGGGAGCTACGATGGTGACGCCGGTGAGATTCGAACCGCCGACTTACAAGCCGACAGGCTAACGCTTTACCGCTTTGCCACCACCGCCAAATAAAATTGTGATCTGCGATAGAAAACACTTCGTTATTTCCTGCATACTGCTATTTCAGTTTTAAAAACCAATGTCTAGTAGAGGACTGTAAACTGTTATAGAATAAAAACTCACCCATGCCACCATGAGGTTCTAAATTCATGACGCAACTCAGCCCGACCCGCCGACAAATCTTCGATATAACCATCGAATTTATCGAAACGTTGCATCGGACGGCTGTGTGGTTATTGTGCATGATTTACTACATAAAGTTTTTGTAATAAAACTGCAGGGTTATCCGAGGGCCAACATGTCCTTCCATTCTATCCATGGATGGGTTGAGCAAAAACCAATTTTTGTGGCCGAGGTGCGCTCATTCAGTCCCTGACTCATCTGCGAGCCGCTTGCGCTAGCTAGAAAATACAATAAATTGCATAAAATGCTATCAAATAAAATGAAATATTGTTCTTTGTAATTAAATCTTTATTAATGATGAGTGATACCTTGGGAAATAAACCATTTCGAAGTTGCTACTCATGTTCTGGTAGATCGATGCACAATGCTGTCCTGCATCATGCATAAAACTTGCTTTGCTTATTACAGACGATAGAAGAGTGCCGAGAAAGTGACGCGCCGTCGAAAGTGTCGCTGACGTTCGACGACTGCTTCAGCGACGGAGACGTCCGCACGGTCTTCTGCAGCGCCTGCCATCTGGCGACTGGAAAGACACACTACAAGACCCGTCGCTCGGCTCAGCAGAGTGCAGCCGAATCGAACGACAGACTCTACAGGAGGCAAATCGCCTGCTGTCGGCCCGGCCACTCGAGGACCGTACAGGTAGTTATGAAGTGCCAAAGGACTAACAGGACATTGAACGAGAAATTCATGCAAGTCAAAGACTGCAAGTGCAAAGAGTCTTACTGCGACTGAGAGTTTTTTATTTTCGATTTTAAATCGAATATCAATAAATATTTTTATTTAAAAAAAATGGTTAAATTTTCAGGTTTTAATCAAGTGTTTAAAAAGACATTTTTATAAAATACTGTTCTTAGACTATATCGATTAAAATTTAAGTCATTACATTCACCAGAGCAAACAAACGCAGACAATAGCACCCCTAAATTGTGTGAGACAAAAAAAAAGAAATCGTTGACAAGTTACGTAATTTCTCCTTTCTTATTCAGATTATATTTTTATATTAGTCGTGTTGTCTATCTTTCGTGCTGGATATAATTAGCTTGATTTATGGACATTTGCTGAAAGGTGAAATTGTATTTACACTTTATTTGGACCGGTATTCAATGTCTTCATTTTAAAATTAAAACAAAGTGTACCTCAGTGTATTTTTACTGAGGAGTGAATGGGGAATGAAAACAGAGTGAAAGTGGAATAAAGAAGTTTGGATACGAATACATTCAGTCGTAATTGTTTTGATAAGAATCTATATTTCTGTTTTGTTGTTTTTGTTCATGTTATTGATCGTAAAGAATTATCTGAGATTGGTAACTTAGAAGTAATTGAATTGTTGTCTTGTTTTCAGAAAGAGAAACAAAATTTCTACTTTGCAATTAATCATAAATTCATTGTTCAACATTTGGTTTCGACCTTTTTACTACATACTCCGACTGATACTACCGCCATATAAGGCCATATTAGATCAGACTTCTTTGCTTTGGCGGATACCTCAGAAGTGGATACGGGTTGGGTTGCCAAAAATGAGCCCATGTTCAATGTCTACCTCTGTGATATTCCAAACATTATTGCATTCTTGGTTCTCACGCTGTTATACTCTCATATAAAGCTCTTTAGAAGCACCCATTATAGGTTTTATGAATTAATCGTCGTTGTTGTAAATAGGTAGGTGATATTTTATTGACGTTTATTACGTATTAATTGCTGTTTGTGTCAGAGGAGGTAAAATATATATACATAATATATATATATATATATATATATATATATATATATATATATATATATATATATATATATATATATATATATATATATATATATATATAAACGATTATACAAATTTATTGTAGTTTCAGTTTTCATCATGAAAACCACTTATATATATTATTGGAGATGATTTATTTAAAACTTAATAAATCTGCTTTTTTAAAACAAATACCATTAACGTCACTTTATACTGTAAAGGTCCCCCGTCGAGGTTTTAAGCCTTTTATAAAAAAAATGACTTGAAAAAAAACGGCTGGTATTGCGACACTCTATTTTGTATTTTGAGCTTGGAAAAACTATGTTCTGAAGCTACCAATATTTTTTTTTATAAATAATGAACTAAGAGTTTGCTTCAATAAACTTCGTGATCACAAACAAAATTTCGCTATTAATAGGATTACACATTTGTTGCTTGTGTTTTTTGTTCTATAATTTAGACAAAATAGTTTTAATGAATGGATGTCCATTAAGCTGCAAATGCCAAGGTGAAAATTGTTGAGTTGCGACGGATCGACATCAGAAGATCTTGAAGAATTTATGCAAAACAACACAAAACTACAATCAGTTGTTTTGAGGGGTTCCAATATTACTTCACAGACGTGGTCAATAATTTGTAGCCTCGAAACCTTACAGTATCTCGATCTGTGTGGTAACCGTTTGACCGGAATACCCGATAACTGCTTCCAACAAATGAAACTTTTGAATACTTTCATAGCCGACAATAATAAAATACAATCATTACAAAACGGAGTGTTTGACGGTCTGGAAAGTTTAAGAGTTCTCCGCTTAAGGAACAATAAGATAAGCCAACAGACGATGCATGGAATTCCATGAAAAATCTAAAAGCGATATATCTGCACAATAATAAAATGTCAACATTGTCTAAGCATGTGTTGAACCCTAATTTGTCTGCATCTCTGACAAGACGATGAAAACAAGTAATACGACATTTTCCTATTTTGTTATGAACACGATATTGTAGTTGCTATATAGTTTTTGGTGAAATTGGAAAACCGGCATGGCTTTAAAGTTATATTCCATTCAGAAGATTTCATACTTGGTGAAAAGATTTTAGACAGCATAACAAGAGCCATAAATTCCAGCAAAAGGACGCTGGCTCTTGTATCTTCAGCTTTTCTTAACAGTTCGTGGTGCGTTGAAGAGTTTAAGTTGGCGTATCATGAAGATTTGAGAAACTGTAAGAAACGTCTTTTGGTGGTCCTGCTTGAAGACATAAAACTTGAAAATGTTCTCAACTTTAAAGAATTTGTTCAGTTTTGTAGCAGACGTATTTTTCTTAAAAACCATAAAATATCTAATGAAAAATTATTGAGTAATCTCTTGTATTCTTTACCATAAAACCGATTGGGAAGAATGATTCATAATGTTATTTATCTACCCGTCGCAAAAAAGTACAAAAATAATTATAAAATACTATTATAGCAGAGCTCACCCATGCATAGCATTTAAATAGAAAATATGTCAGTATTGGCAACGTCCAATTTTTATTTCATTACTATTCTTATCGGGCATAAGCTTGGCCTACCTCAAGTGGTTTTGCCCTGCCAACTTTCAATCTATAAACAAGATCAGCAAAAAAGTATTAATAACTTATATTGAACTTATAAAAAATTATTTTTGAAATTCAAATACCTTTTAAGCAGTTGGCATTATACTGTTTCCCGGATTCTAACAGATTTTAACCATATAAAGCATATAGCACACATCATCTGTAAATGACAGTAACAGTACGCTTAACCGGTTTTGACCAAGGATTTTAAAGGGTTTTCTCTCGTTGTTTCAAACTTCAAAACTTTTGTAAAAAAAAACTAATAAAGGCAGAATAGAATAAAAATTAGAAAAAAATTGTTCAATAAATAATACATTTTAAAATCGATTTAAGATGTGAATGATAACTAATAATTATTGATTGGTTTTTGGTAAGTTTCAGAGTAAGACGCAATTGCTTACAGTCATCAAAAATTCTATTTATATCTTCCATTAGTGAACAAAATTGTGATTTTTATTTTTTAATAGTTCAAATATTTGCAGATAAGCTAAATGTAAACTTGCCCCGTTTTTCAACTTGTCTCGGGTTTCACTGTATCCAGGGTTTTTTGTACAGGTAAATACCTCCTACTGAGATTTTAAACGTTCAAAGCATAGCTTTAAAAAGGATATGATCACGTTGTTTTAATTTAGAACTTGGTAAACCTAAGGTTATTTAACTACCTGGTTATTTCTTACAACTACTTAATAAGAGCCTGTCTTGGTCAAACGACTCTCGAGCTCACAATCAAAATGTCGCAGCGAGTAAGATTACAAATATGTTTACTGTACTTTTTGTTTTGTAACTTTGTTGAACTAATTTTAATAAATGGATGTCCTTTGAACTGCAAATGTCAAGATGAAAATTCGTTGAATTGTGAAAGATCGTCGTCAAAAGATCTGGAAAAATTTATGCAAAACAACACAAAACTACAATCAGTTGTTTTGAGGGGCACCAATATTACTTCACAGACGTGGTCAATAATTTGTAGCATCGAAACCTTACAGTATCTCGATCTGAGTGGTAACCGTTTGACCGGAATACCCGATAACTGCTTTCAAGAAATGAAACTGTTGAATACTTTCATAGCCGACAATAATAAAATACAATCATTACAAAACGGAGTGTTTGACGGTCTGGAAAGTTTAAGAGTTCTCCGCTTAGCAACCAATGAGATAAGCCAAATTGGTCAGAACGTTTTCACAAATGTGAGTTTATTTAAAAACATTCAAGTAATTACATTAATTGACAACCGATTGACAACCCTAGATTCGTGGCCACTTCTTTTCGGCTTCTACAAACATGTTGTTACCATAGATTTGGGAATTAATTTCATCGAAGATATCACAAACAACATAAACTTTATCGTTAACTGCACCAACGAAATTCGCTTAAAAATAGACCTGTCTCATAATTTGATAACACATATAGCAGTATTTTTTCAAAAATGGTTTTTAATAAATATTCGTAATCAGCTGTGCTTTAAATCTGTAGTCGAGATGATAAAACTTGTAGACAACCAGTTGATATGCGATTGCATTGATTACTATTTCTTGGCTTTTGGAAAATTAATAGCTGAACCTACCATTATGGAGGCACAGACTTGTAATAATCAGGCTCCTATAAATTCATTAGATCCACAGCTTATAATATGCCATGCTACTGAATGTCCGGAGGGCTGTACATGTTTACAGCGACCGTACAATTCTACAGTTGTTGTTGACTGCTCAAAAGCTAGTCTTACACAAATTCCAGAAAATCTTCCTTCTCGAAAGTCTATGACGATATTTTTAAAAACGCTATTTAAGTATGAGCTGATTTTTAGTTTTCATCAAATGTCAGTACTATCAAACCATTCTTTTTTGTTAAGGAAAACTTTACTGATAGATTTGAGCCACGGACTTATTTCTTATATAACAGACGATGCATGGAATTCCATGAGAAATCTAGAAACCATCTATCTGCACAATAATAAAATGTCAACATTATCTAAGCATGTGCTGAACCTCAACTTGTCTACATCCCGGATAAGTCTCCATAACAATCCTTGGTCATGCGTCTGCGAGAATGCCTGGTTGAAAGATTGGTTTATAAAAATCTCAGACAAACTCGTTCAAAAATCGATTACATGCTCTTATCCAGAGTGGCATGCTGATAAGAAAATCTTTGAAGGAGTTGATTTCTGTGAACAAGCTCCTTTTAATTTTAAACTGTTGGTTGTGGTGTTGATACCAACTGTTTGTTCCATTGTGGTTCTGATATCAGCAATGTTGGTTTTATGGCGCAAATATAAATATGAAATATTTATCAAATACGGCATCAGATATTTTTTTGACAAAGATGAGTGCGATGGTGAAAATAAAGAATACGACATTTTTCTATCTTGTTCTGAACATGATATTGAAGCTGGCAAATGGTTTTTAAAAAAATTAGAAAACTGGCTTGGCTTTAAAGTTATATTCCATACAAGAGATTTCATACCCGGCGCAGATATTTTAAGCAACATTACGAGAGCCATAAATTCCAGCAAAAGGACCCTCGCTCTTGTATCATCAGCTTTTCTTAGCAGTGACTGGTGCTATAAAGAATTTAAGTTGGCGTATGATGAAGATTTGAGGATGAATAAGAATCGTCTTTTGGTAGTCTTAATTGAAGATATAAACCGGGAAAATGTTCTCAACTTTGAAGAATTTGAACAGTTTTGTAGAACGCGTAGTTTTCTTGAGAAGCATAAAATATCAAATAAAAAATTATGGAGAAATCTTTTGTATTCTTTACCGGAAAACAGATTGGGAGAAAAACTTTATAATGATGACGATGATGACGACGACGTCCAATTAATTAATGGTTAATAGTTTATCATTAAAATTCATCAACTTGTTTTTTAATATTGTTCAGTTGTCACTAATTATTATTTTAGTTAAATAATTAATACCGTTATTGTCATAAGTAAAATTGTTGCATTTATTATAATATCATAATGAATTGATAGTATTTTATTAAACACTGAGGTGTAATTTTCAGTTACAGGAAATGGTGGGCTAATCTGTTGAGATGTCAAGTTGCTTGGACACGGAATTACTTAGTTTTAAAACTAACATAAGTTTTGTTTTGCAGCCAGAGTTATTGTTAAAGTATTTTTTTTAAATTTAGGGTTTTTAATAATTATAGTTTAAGTTTGGTTTCAGATAATAAATATCTATAGTTTTAATAACAACGCTCGTTTTGAGCTACTTGCTTATACTTTTATAAATAACCACAATTGGTATTTAATACGTGTTTTATTCAATTTATGAATACTGGTTTTTTAAGTTTTATTTCAAACTCACCTATTTCTATAGTTGAAATAAACACCATTTGTTGTTTATTAGTTTTTCTTCAACTTAAAAACACTTGAAATTCCATGTTTTTTATAAATTATTTTTCCTTTCTTCACATAGTAAACCGAATAAACTAATTTTCTTAGCATGCGCTTGTGATGCAAGTCATCCAAATAGGTCAAGGACAAAAATGTTGAAAGTAGCGGATGCGCGAGCGGTCGAACTGACCAACACTCTATGACATCTTGGTCAACACTAGTTCGACAATTTATTTTCAATATACCGAAATTAATATTTTAAAGTTTTTAATAAATAGTTTAGAGCTGTGCACCTCAAAACAGACAACCGATCGTGGGGTTATAAAGATCATTAAGGTAACTCTTTTAATGGGTTAAATGCAGACGACACATGAAACACCACATATATAGATTTATACCTAAAGTTCTTATTATGTTTCTTATTTTTTTAATATTTTCGTGACAAAAATAGATTTCATCAGAAAGTGAGAAGTTATCAACTTTCATAGTTGTTGATCATCGAAAGTAATTTTGTTTATGAAATTTTTGGGAGCGGGAAAGCGACCGGGAGTGGGAGAGCAAGCTGGAAAAAGAGAGAAAGCGGGAAGAGCAGGTGAGCAAGCGGGAAAGCAAGTTGGATGGAAACGGAAACGATAAAAAAAGATAGAAAAACCTCTACAAACTCCGGGTACGACCGGGTCACCCCGCTAGTTATTTATACAAATTTTGGTTCGTAGTTATTAATTATTTTAATATAGACTATGTAAAATTGAGTTTTATTTAACAATAGATAGGATGCCTATTAATGACAATCTATCTCTTTCAAAAAGGTCACAGCTGATAAATTATATAAAGCTGAGCTGGATCAAATTGTTTGGGAATTGGCTAACTCCATCTCCATGACGCCTAGTATGGGATCGAACCCTTAGAATTAGGATTCCCCTACTATTCGTCTGCCTACGTTTCGTCTCCACGTACCATTCGTCTCCTTACTGTTCGTCTTGCTACGTTTCTTCTCCATCGATTTATTCGCCCTGCTTACTATTCGTCTTCCTACGTTTCGTCTCCACCGCTGTTGAACGATGCATGCTTGCATGCCACTTCATTATATATAAGTGTGAGATTGGGACTGTTTGCATTATTTTTAAACATGACGGATTGCGTAGCGTAGGGTATGGAGTTTGGTTAGACAGAAGTAATATGTGCCATAACGATAAAATCTGTAGTGGTCCTGAAGATGTCAAATATCAATCGAAAAGAAGTAATATCTAGAAGTGGAGAAAAAAAAATTACCAACATAAACAGAGAATGATGTCATTAAAGTTAATAGTAAAACTTCAAAGCCTTAAACGCGCAGAAGTTGTCAATCGCAACTGGATCAAGGAAAATTTTTAAACAGAATTCTTTTGGAAGCAAATTATGTAAATGTTATCATTTCAATAAGTCAATTTTCAATTTGCTTTGGGTCTATGAATTCATAAAAGTCATAACAGAAATTTGATTTATTTCTACAATTCAAAAGTTCAATCAACTAAATACAGCTTTCATCTTTTATTTATTTGTATTTTAACAAAAACACATTTATTTCTCAAATTGATACCGTCATAAGAAATTAATTAGTCTATGGACTGCCGGTGACCTAATCGGTCTTAAGAGGTTAACCAAAAACAAATTTGCTAACCTCTGTTACTATCATCTTAATGAATTATTCATGAATTCCTAGATATTTTGTTATACTCAAACTTTTCAAAATTACAAAATTATAATTAGTAAACGGCAGGTTAACTTTTATCAGCTTTAATTATCCACGGCATTTCCGGTTCTCCGTTAGAGCCCGACCAAGTAATTTGCATAATCTATTTCTAATTTTTAGCTGCTTATATGTGCTATTTTCAACTGGAGAATCAAACACTTGGAAATTTTCGTTGTACTCAAATATTCCCCAAATAAGTATAATTTAGAGTAACCAGTGTTGTTCCGGTTAACTGTAACTGTAATTGCAGATTAATTAAAAATTCTGAAACAGAAATATTAACTGAAAAACATTTTGTCGTCATAAAGTTTATTATTTTGAATATTTCTTTATTAATTTTAAAGCGTGTTTTTACTAGTTTTCCGGTTGTTTATTGCTTTTAAACGTTTTTAAATACACGCTATTAATATTAATAATTATAATTAAGTTATTTATTGTTGTCTAAAACTTATACGCATGAAAAGTTTCAACTCCGTCTTAAAACGGGAAATGAATAAAAAATTGATCACAAGATGAACAGACGAGCATAAAAATTGGTTATTTTAGTACCTCTTTCTCTTATATAAGTACAAAACCGCCCTGTCAACTTGACATTGACACAATATTAAAGATGATTATTAGAAATCTAATAAATTTATTTTTTGAACAAATACATCCGTGACTGCGAAAGTTTACGACCGAGGTTTCAAACCTTCTAAATATAGCCTTGAAAAAAGCTTTGATCGTGAGGCTTTACTTATAAACTGGAAAAACCACAGGTTATATAACTATTGGGTTTTTTCCTTCTACTACTTAAATAAGAGTTTGTCTTGACCAATCAAACCTCGGTTTAAAAATTAAAATGTCGCAGCTAGTAAGATTAAAAATATGTTTTTTGTATTTTCTACTTTATAGTTTTGATGAACAAATTTCAATCAATGGATGTCCATTAAGCTGCAAATGTCAAGATGAAAATTCGTTGAATTGTGAAGAATCGTCGTCGAATGATCTGGAAGAATTTATGCAAAACAACACAAAACTACAATCAGTTGTTTTGAGGGGTTCAAATATTACTTCACAGATGTGGTCAGTCATTTGTAGCATGGAAAACTTACAGTATCTCGATCTGAGTGGTAACCGTTTGACCGGAATACCTGATAACTGCTTCCAACAAATGAAACTGTTGAATACTTTCATAGCCGACAATAATAAAATACAATCATTACAAAACGGAGTGTTTGACGGTCTGGAAAGTTTGAGAGTTCTCAGTTTAGGAAACAATAAGATAAGCCAAATTGGTCAAAACGTTTTCACAAATGTGAGTTTATTTAAAAACATTCAAGTAATTAGATTAACGGAAAACCGATTGACAGCTATAGATTCGTGGCCACTACTTTTTGGTTTCTACGAACATGTTGTTACCATAGAATTTCGATCTAACTTCATCAAAGATATCACTAACACCTTAAACGTTTTTGTCAACTGCTCCAAGGAAATTCGCTTCCAAATTAATTTATCTTCTAATTTGATAACACACATAGCCATATTATTTCAAAAATGGATTTTACTTGACATTCATAATCTGGTGTGCTTTGACGATATAATCAGGATGATCACACTCTTTAACAATCAACTCGCATGCGATTGCATTGATTACTTTTTCTTGGCTTACGCAAGATTAATAGCCGTGCCGCAGATTTTCGATGCCCAGGTATGTAATACTCAGGCTCCTATAAATTCATTAGATCCAAAGAATGTATTATGCCAGGTTGAATGTCCGGCGGGCTGTGCATGTTTCCAGCGACCTTACAATTCTACAATTTTCGTCGATTGCTCTAAAGCCAGTCTGACTCGAATTCCAGAAAATCTTCCTTCTCGAAAATCTATGTCGATGTTTTTGAATAAGTTATTTAAATACGAGCTAATTTTTAGCTTCCATCAAATGTCAGAACTATCAAACCATTCTTTTTTGTTAAAGAAAACGTTGCTACTAGATTTAAGCCATGGACTTATTTCTCATATAACGGACGCGGCATGGGATTCCATGACAAATCTGAAAACTATCTATCTACACAATAACAAAATGTCAACATTATCTAAGCATGTGTTGAATCTCAACTTGTCTGCATCTATGATAAGTCTACACGACAATCCTTGGTCATGCGTTTGCGAGAATGCTTGGTTGAAAGACTGGTTTATAAAAATCTCAGACAAACTCGTCCAAAAATCAATCACATGCTCTTATCCAGAGTGGCATGCTGATAAGAAAATCTTTGAAGGAGTTGATTTCTGTGAACAAGCTCCTTTTAATTTTAAACTGTTGGTTGTGGTGTTGATACCAACTGTTTGTTCCATTGTGGTTCTGATATCAGCAATGTTGGTTTTATGGCGCAAATATAAATATGAAATATTTATCAAATACGGCATCAGATACATCTTTGACAAAGATGAATGCAACGGTGAAAACAAGGAATATGACATTTTTCTATCTTGTTCTGAACGTGATATTGAAACTGGCAAATCGTTTCTGAACAAATTAGAAAACTGGCATGGCTTTAAAGTTTTATTTCATACAAGAGATTTTATACTAGGTGAAAGTATTTTAAACAACATAACGCGAGGCATGCATTCCAGTAAAAGGACTCTGGCTCTTGTATCTTCAGCTTTTCTTAACAGTTCGTGGTGCGTTGAAGAGTTTAAGTTGGCGTATCATGAAGATTTGAGAAACAATAAAAATCGTCTTTTGGTGGTCCTGCTTGAAGATATAAATCTTGAAAATGTTGTCAACTTTGAAGAATTTGTTCAGTTTTGTAGCAGACGCAGTTTTCTTGAAAAGCATAAAATATCAAATGAAAAATTATGGAGGAATCTTTTGTATTCTTTACCACAAAATAGATTGGGAAGAATTTGTGCTGCTGATGATGATGATGATCTTGACGTCTTATTGATTGAAGGTTTGTATGTTCATTGTTATTTATCAACTAATTCGCCTTTATCACTTCCTGTAATAATTTCAGCTTTAAAGCAATTTTTTAAGGAGACTTCTGACTACCAGTCGCATTCCATTTAACAAGACCTTTCTTGGGTTTAAATTTCGAAGAAGCATTATAAAAGCACCAATTTTTAATTTTAAATTATGTGGCGGCATTCCTGAAAGACATTCCGCATGTAGAAACTCGACAGGAAAATCGATGGAGCCATTTGGATCATCTGATATAATACTGTCAAAGCTCTTATAGACAATTTCACTTCCAGTAATAATTTCAAGCATTTTAACGTTACGCGAAATTGCTAACATACATAGCAAATTATGTTTGCAGATAAGCTTATATATAAATATATATGAATATATACGTATATATATATATATATATATATATATATATATATATATATATATAGATATATATATATATAGATATATATATATATATATATATATATATATATATATATATACAGTAGCGGATCCAGGGAGGGGCCGGGGAGCCATGCCCCCCCCCCGTGGATTCCAAAATTTACTTTTTTTAAAATATTAAAAAATTTTGACTGCTTTTTAGGTAAATTAAAAAAATTTTGCATCTAGCAGTTGTTTCCGAGTGAGGTTTGTGGATATAAGATCAAATGTTTGTTTTTTTCGCCGTTTTTCGGCCCCTCCCGCCGTTTTTTTGGCCCCTCCCGCCATTTTGTTTGGCCCCCCGCCAAAGAAGTCTAGATCCGCCACTGTATATATATGTAAAACGGTTGTCTTAGATTCACAAATTTTAGTTCGTTGACTCAGATAAAGAGGCAAATAAAAGCTTTGTTTTAATTTATATTTTATCTTTACTTGTTTGATAACACATAATTTTCCTATAAAAAAATAATTCATTTTAGTAGGAAAAGAACTCTTTAAGATTTAATTTAAATCGTATTAATATTTATTTATTATTTTTGTTAAAAATTGCAGCATATAAATTACGCCGACTATTACAATAGCATGCTAGTTATTGCTAGTGTTATATGCCGAAATGTCTAACAAAATAAAAACAAATAAATAACCTAGTTTTCCAAAAGTTTTTTATGTTAGTATGAATTATTTTATAATAACGACAGACAGTCAAACAAACACAAACTTGAACACTTTAGTTTTTTTATAATAGATTTATGATAATTTCTTAAACACTGAGGTTTAATTTACAGTTTCAGAAAATGTTGGCCTGATGTCGGCTTGTTGAGATATCGGATCTTTTGGACACAGGGAATATTTGTTTTTAGAACCAACATTAGTTCTATTTTGCAACCAGAGTTATTCTTAAAGAGTTATTTTTAGTTTTGGATTTGGATAATTATATTTTTAATTTCTGTTTTAGATAATAAATAATAACAGTTTTAATAACAACTCTCGTTTTGAGCCGCATGTTTTTACTTTTATAAAATAACCACAATTCTCATTTAATAAGTTTTTTATTGAATTAAAAAATACCCGTTTTTTTTAAATTTTAGTTTATTTTTATGGTTGAAATTAACCGAATTTGTATTTATCAATTTCTTTTATTCATTAAAAAAAATTGCATTTCCAAGTTGTTCTTCATCCCATTTCTTTGCCCCCCTTCAGTAAGCTGTATAGGAAAAAAATCTCTACCAATGACTGTGATACAGGTGATTCATGTAAGGTCTAAGGCAAAAAGTTAGAGTAGCGGATACAAAAACTGGTCAACACCAGTTAGATAGACGAATTCTGTATGGATGTTGCAGCGCTGAGACCACTGGTTAATTGTATCATTTTGCAGAAGCCCAACTCCATCTATAAAAAAAAACTTGCTTTTAAGTTTATTACGTTTTTACCAGACAGCTTAAAACCGCGCCCATTGCATTACAGTGGTTATAGTCTTATTGTGTGAGCCAACGTTGCACAATTCTTTCTTTGTTAGTCAGGCATGTTTATTTTTAGTGGCATATTAATTAATAAAATTACGCCAAGCCAAATTTACGCGTTTACACCTGGACACAATTTTGACAAGCTTGCGTCAGTTTTAGACATTTTCAGGTGACAAATTAGATGTATTCTCGACGAGACAAAGTTACTTAGAACAGAACTCAGAGACAAAAACAGGAACAGATATGAAAGCGCTTAAAAATAACAAAATCCTCGTTTCATATCAAAAGGATTTCAGCGTATTTTTGGCTAACACATTAATTTTCTTTTATTTTATAAAATTATGAATATTTACTATTTGACAAATTCGTTTTAATTGTAAAATGTCATTTGTAAAAATTAATTAATTACTTTTCAAATCGTTATTGCTTATAATTTTATAAAATAAAAGAAAGCTAAAAACTAAGCATTTTAATGCGTTAACAAAACTGCGCTGAAGTCCCTTCGATATACAGCAAGGACTTCGTAATTTATTTTTTATATCCTTGAATGGGTTGGTTAGGTCATGCATAAGTGATCGCACGACGACAAATAAATTACTAAATAGAATAAGATATAACTAAAGTTATTAGTTACATTTTATTAAATCGCTCATATGACCTTCACCACCGATCTTGTTTTTTTGTCTGTTTGTTTGATATCTTGCAAACCTTTCAAGGTCGGATACAGAAATCTGAGATCAGGCCAGGGGGCGCCATGCATTTGCACAAAAGATGTATGCGTTGTAAATCTTCACTTTAAAAACATTTTTTCAGAGGCGGAGTTAGGGGCCGGGGTGAAATCGTGTCCCGGGTACCAATTAGAAGGAGCACCACAAATCTTTTAGAAAGGGCTCCAAAATGTTTGGAAAAAGTACCTGCGACTCCACCTCGTCCCCCCGGTCATCAGCTATTTTTAGAGGAAATGTTTACAGATGGGAATTTGTAAGACTTTTTCCCCGGCGCCAAAAATCCTAGCACAAAAGGTATGAACCACTAATTGGGAAAGCTTCTGATTTTATATTTGAACAAGTAAATTAAAAACGAATTTTTAAAACCAATGCTCTTATATGTAATTAAAACACAAATTTTGCAATCAATTTTTTCTTATATTACTCTTTTATTTTATATTAAAGTCGAAATATCTTAATTATATCGAAATATCGAAATTAATTAAAATTAACTAAATTAATTGACTTATTGTAAAACTAATAATTGAATATTGCATTGTCTTCTATTTTGAGCATGTATGCAAAATTTAAAAAAAATCTATCATCAGGAAGTGACTCAAAAATTGATTGCAAGATTTGAAACAGAGAAACAGACAGACAGAGAAACAGACAGACAGAGAAACAGACAGACAGAGAAACAGAGACGAGTTAATAAAAGCATTGGTAAAATAAAAAAATGCTTTATGCAACCTTCCCGCTTATACGAGCAATTTTATATGGTAATAGAAAAGATGCATAAAGCAATATCAAGTTATCGACGTATTGTATATATAAACAAAGAAGTTTTTATTAGGGGGCGAAACGGGGAGAGCGCTCCCTTTAAATCTCCCTCTGCTTCTTAACATTGGAAGTAAAAATTATCCAACTTCCCGTCATCTATTCAAGCTGAAACTTGAATTATAGAATCGCTCCTCATGACAAAGTTTTCTTAACAAATATTTTAAATTTAAAAAAATTGATTTAATTTGAACAAACCTCAATTTTTACGGTTTTCTTGTGTTAATTTTCATTACTACGGATTGCGTATTTAAGCGTCTGTATTGGTCTTTTAAACGTAGAAGTGGTCGAAAATGAGCTCCCAAGCAACAGGATTCTTGGGATGGTTTTTTGAAATTTAAATTGTTGAACTAGAAAAATTACAGTATAAAAGTAAATACAAACTTATAATAACATAATAAATAGCAATAATAACTAATTATTTAATGAAGTATATTTTGAAATTTCAGTTTCAATCAATCAATCAATCAAACAAGATTTTTATAGCGCTATTTCCGTAGTGTTCAATAGCACTCGGTCGTGAACTTATTAAACAGATATGTTTTAAGTCCACGACGGAAAGCTGTGAGAGAAGTAGAGTTAGTAAGAGAAGAAGGAAGAGAGTTCCAGAGATAGGAACCAGAGTAGGAGAAAGAGTGTTTAGCAAAAGAATGCTTAATAGTGAAGACGCGAAAGTGACTAAGAGAAGAAGAACGAGGACCAGACTTAGGAGGGATATGTATTACATTATTTAAGTAGAGAGGAGAAAGACAATTTTTTATTTTATAGATTATTAAACAAATTTTAAAAATCACCCTATATCTGAGAGGAAGCAAATGGAGAAGAACAAGAGATGGAGAGATGTGAGAGGAGTAGGAACGAGAAACTAAGCGCGCAGCCGAGTTAAAGGCTTTAGAGAGAGGATAGAGGGTAGTGTCAGGAAGACCATAGTATAGAGAATTGCAGTAGTCAATTCGAGACAGGACAAGAGAAGAGACTAGAAATTGCAGAGAAGGGTCATCCAGAAGTGGACGAAGCTGCTTAATACGGCGAATATGGAAGTAACAAGATTTAGTAAAAGATGCAGTTTGGGAGGTTAGAGACAAGTTGGAGTCAAAGAGAAAACCTAAGCTACGAATCAAAAGAGAAGGAGAAATGGAAAGAGAAGATGGTGGTGGCAAAACCAAAGGAAGAGGATTTAGGGATTTAGAGGACTTGTTGAAATAGATTAGTTCAAACTTGTCGGGATTAAGTTTGAGACACATAGAAGAACTCCAAGATATAATAAATTGAAGGCAGGCAGCTATTTGATTAAGAACAGACTCAAGAGAAGAGTTAGAGAAAGTAGAGTAGACATAAGAGTCATCAGCGTACTTTTGACTAATTGAAAGAGTGAGAAGATATAATATGAGGAAGTTCAGAAGTATAGAGAATAAACAGTAAAGGACCAAGAATAGACCCTTGAGGCACACCATAGCTCAAAGATACAGGAGTAGATTTAGAAGATTCAATAGAAACATAGGAATATCTACCAGATAGATAAGATTTAACCCACCGGAGAGCATCACTAGTTATATTAAAAGATTTATCAAGTACATCCAACAACAGTGAGTGATCAACTGTATCAAATGCAGATGAAAAATCAAGACAAAGAAGAAGGGTAGAGAGGCCAGAGTCAGAAGAAACAATGAGGTCATTATGAAGCTTAAGTAGAGCAATTTCAGTAGAGGGGCCAGGTCTGAAGCCAGATTGAGAAGAGGGAAGAAGTGAGAAAGCAGTTAGATAAGCACTTATTTGCTCATACACAACTCTTTCCATGATTTTAGAGATAAAGGATAGGTTAGAGACAGGCCTATAGTTTGTAGGTGTTAAGGTTTTGGTAAAGCGGTAAAATGTTGAGACAAATAAACTTTAATTGATTCGTCAATAATAATAAAATAATAAATCTCTGCCAAACGTTTAAAAGCTATAAAATGCAAATAGCAAGATGGTATAGTAAATCCGTAACAGAATATTTTAACCGAAAATCATTTTCAAATCATTTAAAACTTTAAACGTATACACCAAGTATATAACAATATGTTTCATCGCAGTCGCCCTGAATTGATGTTGTAGATTGGTTCAATTGTTGTCACGGCAGCACTTTAGAATCTTTTAGAAGGATTTCGTTCATGTTACATCCATCAGTGGCACAGAAAGTGTCGCAAGAGTCTTCCCTAATTTTAGAAAAAAGGCCAAATGTTGTGTTGCATTTACTGTAGTGCATCTTGGCTTGACACATTCTCTCTGCTTTCATGAGAATTTCTGTAGTGGTAGAGTTTTAGATAAATTATATTCTTACAACGATAATTTTTTTTTCAAAAACATAACCAAGGGCGTCATTTCAGCAATACCATATGGCGGGCAAAATGTTTAGAAAACTCACAAATATCAAAATTTCAACCTCTCAATGATGCTAAACTTCCAAAATATATGATGACCAGGGCGGGATTAGTTCTAGATATTTTTCCAAGAACTTATACACTTTTTGTTTTCCAAAAATAGCTTATGACTGGAGGGGGTAGTGGTAGCTACTTTTCTAATTTTGTGTCTCGAAAACTTTGTAACTATTTTTTTCGAAAAATCCTTGTGTGACAATTTGCTTTTTGCCCACCCCATAAACGACGCTTCTACATATAACACGCATCTATATCTATATAACTAGCTAATAAAATTACAATATCCTAGTTGGTATAGCGGTTTAGACACCGGCCTGGATATCCGGAGTACCGGGGTCGAATTAAGATTCAGACCAACTCCATTTTAACGCTTAACTCTATCAATTGACCTTTACTTTGAACAGGAGCTTCTGGGGTTAACCCCGGGATTCACAAGAACGACCAATTTAACTACGCGCACAATTTGATCACAACCTGGAAATATCATTTCATTATTTTACACAGCACAATATCTATGTTTCAGTGAAAAAGTTCGCATGCTTTCTTTTCATGGATTGGTCTGATGCATTCCTTCAGGATTTTGCACATCGAAGCTGCATTTTTAAAATTTTCCAAATCTCACTACACTTCTCGACTTTGATTAAACATATTGAACGCTGATGAAATGACCTTGTTTGAATCGAGGCAAGAGATAACGTTTCTATCCAATACCTGTTCAGGTTCTCAATGCAATATAAATTCTGTTACTTTCTATCTGAAAGAATTTAAGTGCGAATGTGCCAAATAAGATACAGAACACCCACTATGATATCAGGTGACAGGTGAGTATAACCGAAAAAATCAATCATCCCCTACCATTTTTGTATTCCTTATGAACCTTACAGTAGAGAATTCCTTCGGGACATTCAATCGGTTTAGGAGGGCTAGTAGCACAGTTCTGATCGGCTGGGTAACTGCACGTAGAGCATTTAAATGAGCTACCTGCGTTAAAAGTGTTCATTTTAAGTCACCACCAAGAAATGTACGGTTAATAAACAACAGTTATTAGGTAGTAATCGTATTCACAGTTTTTTTTTACAAGAACACAAACAATGTCCCTCAGAATCAAACCACCAATAATCCTACCAGCATAAAAGCAGCTAACTGCTATCCTACCATTGGTGCTGATGTTTTGTAGGAAATACAATGAGAATCGTAAGTTTTCAGATTTACTTCTATTTAGAACCATTTAAAAAATTTGTATGGTCGGTCTCAATAACGTTTGTGATTATATGTTCAGTTAATTTATCAAATTACAGCATTTTTTATTTCTTTCATTTTTGAAAAATAATCAAATGCCACGTTTAAAGAAATTTATTGAAAAATGATCAAAAACAGGAAATACAAGACTTCCTTTAAATGGCTAACGTTTTCATATGTAGATTTCTTGGAAAGTCAATTTAAAAGAGACTTAAGAACCTTAGGAAGCCCTCTATCCCATATATTTTTATATTTTTCCAAATGTTTAAATACTATAGTAGCCATTCCAAAAAATCACGTTATAATAGATTTCTTTCTTGCAGTTTTACTAGTTGCACATTAGCAGTTATTATATTATTGGTTGCATATAAACAGCTTTTATACTATAAACTGTATATTAGCAGTTACTCTATTAAACTAATAGTTACATAAAAGCCATCATAAGCAGTTATTATATTATAAGCTGCATATTAGCAGTTAATATATTATTAGTTACACATAAGCAGTAGTTATATTACTAGTTGAATATCAGCAATTATTTTATTATTACTTCCAATTGTTTACGAAAAAGTTTAAAATTCAGTTAAACAGAACAAACCGTATTCAATGTTCATTTCCAGAATAAGACAAATTATCATCAAAGTAAACATGGTTTCGGTTAGTACGCCTGAAAAAAAAGTTAATTTCACAATTAGCTGAGTAGAAAATGAAATGGTTTGCTGATGTGTTTATTTGTTCATAAATGTTCATTTGTTCATAATATTCATCTGTTCTTTTGATCATATATGTTCATCTGCCTTCATGTTCATATACGTTCATCTGTTTGTATGTTCATTTGTTCATATATGATCCACAAAGCTAAAATCGTTCCCAAATTAAAAAAAAGAGATTTTATGCAAATTCCTACTTGTTACACAAGTGATTTTATAGAAATCGTTTTTTTTCATTCTCAAGAAAAATGTTTTCCTGAATTTAAATTATTGACTTTCTTCACCAACATCTAATCGATAATTAAAAAAATTAATGTTTAAAATAATTCAACTAAAGACTATCAAATTATGGACAGATACAATTTTGAATTGAATGAACCATTCACAAATAAAAAATCTAAGAACCAGATAGTAGACGCAGGGCCGGAGTTAGGCATGGTCAGGGTATGCCACTGCACATGGGCCGCCACCAGAAAGGAGCAGGTCCCACTTAACAATTTTACGCTTTTAAAAGATATTTTGTAAACAACAGAAAGGCAATGTGGCTTGGTGGCTGCTTAGAGGACAAGACTATATTAAAAGATATTACAAAATTGTAAACAACAGAAAGGCAATGTGGCTCGGTGGCTGCGTAGAGGACAAGACTATACTAAGCGCGATCCAGTTAGAAATCAGTGGCTCAGTTGTAGGTAAAGTTTGCATTGTAAACTCAAGAACTATGAATCACAGACAATAACTAATTTAAAATATCCAGGAGTTAATGATTTTCACTGTGCGTTTTATAACTAGGCTGCACATTAGCCTTTGATCTTATTAGAGTAAAAAAAAACATTACCTAGATTACTCTCCTCTGTGTAATAATTTTAACTGTCTCGTGCATTTTATTTCAATCGCTAGGTAATCATTCAGTCTGTACAAAATCTGAGTCTGTCGTGCACAGCTGTTTCCACACAACATTATCAGCGTAACTCCCTTAAGCAAGGAGTTCACACGCATTGCTAAAGGGGTAGGCGCCTATATGTTTCAAATTTATTACAGACTTTAAAATAATTAATTATGTATATATTTTTATCAAAGATAAAGAACTGTCTTTTAAAAATACATCAAATAATTTTCCACTGAAAATATCTAGGGTATATCAAAATATACATATCAATAAACATATCAATAATTTAAAAAATAGTGATGGCAACACGCGTGTATGGAATTACAAAGTGCGGTAAGAAGACACTTATTTATCTAAATTTTGAATATTGGAGAATTTGTGGAAATTCCAAAAGACAGACGGAGTGGCACTGTTGGAGGGAAAGTGGCTTCAAAATTAAGTATTTGATGAATAGTCCTCTTGATGAATAAACATTAGATGAACAGTCCTTATGATAAATAGTCCTTTGATGAATAGTCTCTTGATGAATAGTCCCTTGATGAATAGTCCTTGATAAACAGTCCATTGATGAATCGTCCTTTGATGAAAAGTCCGCATACCGAAGAATTCAAGTTGGCGTATCATGAAGATTTGAGAAACAATAAGAATCGTTTTTTAGTAACCTTATTTGAAGATATAAAACCTTATTTGAAGATATAGAACTTGAATTTGTAAGTATATCTAATTTTTAAAGATAAAGAAATGGTTAGCATTTTATGCGATAGCCAAAATGCACTCAAGTCCCATGGATATTCAACAAAGACTTTTGTAATTTTTTTTTGTTGTTGAATGGGTTAGTTAGGTGATTCATAAGTAATCGCATGACGACAAATAGTTACATTTTAATAAATTGCTCATATTAACTTCACCACCGGTCTTTCTCTTTTGTTTTATTGTTTGTTCGTTCGTTCGTTTGTTTGTTTGTTCGTTCGTTCGTTTGTTTGTTTTTGTTTTTTTTTGCTTGTTTATTTTTTTTGTTTTTTTTGTTTTTTTTTGTTTTTTTTATTTATTTGTTTGTGTCTGTTTTTTGCTTTTTTTTGCTTTTTTTTGTTTTTTTTGGTTTTTTTTGTTTCTTTGTTTGCTTGATATCTTGCAAGCCTTCCACCTTGGAAGTAAAAACTATCCAACTTAAATCCACCACTCTCTGCCCTTCAACACTGAAAGAGAAAATTATCCAACCTCCCGTCATCTATTCGAGCTGAAACTTGAAATATAGACTAGCTCCTCGTGACAATGCATTCTATTGAATTTTTGAAAATTTTGTCAAAACACATTTTTACTTCTTGTTTAGAAAAGTGATTTATAAACAAGTAATGAAAAAAACGAGTTTTTCAACACAAACTTTTTTTTAATTGAATCATGTATTTTCATCCAATATAAAGCTATGCTGAAAGTTTCAGCTTCCTAGCTAGTCAAAAAGCTGGTTAAATTTTACTTGCAAGATTTGCATACAGAGAAAGACACACACACACACAAACAAACAGAGATTGTAGCCTAAATAAAAGTTTGTAAAAACCTCGTTTTGTACGGTTTGCTTGTGTTAATTTTTAAATTTTTGCGTTAATTAAACGTCTTACTTGTCTTTTCAGCGTAGAAATGGTCGAAAATGAGCTCACAAACAGCAGGATTCTTGGGATGGTTTTTTGAAATTTAAATTGTTGAACTAGAAAAATTAGAATATAAAAGTAAATAAAAACTTATAATTACATAATTAATGATAATAATAGTAAACAAAAACAGAATAGAAGTTATTTAATTAAATATATTCTAAAATTGTAGTTCGCAGGCTTAAAGGTTCTGGTGAAACGGTAAAATGTTGAGACAAATAAACTTTAATTGATTCGTCACTAATAAACTAATAACCTAATAAATCTCTGTCAAAAGTTCACAAGCTATGAAATGCAGATAGCGAGATGATGCGGCAAATCCGTAACAGAATACTTCACTTGTTGTCACGGCAGCACTTTAAAATCTGTTAGAAGAAGTTCGTACTTGTTACATCCATCAGTGGCACAGAAAGTGTCGCAATAGGCTTCCCTAATTTTAGAAAAAAGGCCAACTATGGTGTGGCATTTACTGTAGTGCATCTTGGCTTGACACATTCTTTCTGCCATCACGAGAGTATCTGTGGTGGTAGAGTATTAGCTAAATTATATTCTAATAACGATAATTTTTTTTCAAACATATAACCAGGGGCGTCATTTTCACAAAACCATTGGCAGGTTATAATGTTTAGAAGACCCACACATTCCAAAATGTTTTCCTACTAATGGTAAACTTACAAAATAGCTGATGATTAAGGGGTAGTCCAAAACCTTAAACAATTTTTCTTCCCAAAATAGCTGATAACCGGAAATGGGGTAATGGTAGCTACTTTTCTAATTTTACACATTTATACTTAAGTAGACTTCTCTGTCTGTCTGTCTGTCTGTCGTCAATATTTGCAATCGATTTGAAACGAACTTCCCGATGAGCTAGAAACTTAAACATTTAAACATGTCTCCAAACTGATTAACAATGCATTCTATCAAATTTTCGGATCGATTGGACAAAATTTAATCAAATAATTATTTGTAATATTTTCGTCGAACTATTTATTGTCTATGTTAATATGCTCGTTGTTTATGTAACAGAATGTGGCCTACACAATCGATTATATAAAAGTGTGTTTTTAAAAAACTTTGTTTTTGCTTCACTTGTTTGTCTCAAAAACTTCGTAACTATTTTTTCAAAAAACCTTGTGTGACAATTTGACTTTTGCCCACCCATAAATGACGACCCTGCATATAACACGCATCTATCTATAATTATATAACTGGCTAGTAAAATTACATTATGCTTATATCTTATTCAAAAAAAGACAGTGCTATCGGTAAGCCATTCTGAAACACGGAGGTCGAGTTTGATTTTTTATCCAATCATTTTCGACCCAAAATAGCCTTGGTGTGGGGGTGCAGCTGCCTTACAAATAATGTTAGTCAGAGCCATGAACGGCTGGTGAACATGTAGAACCGACAAAAGCAAAAAATCAATCATTTCTTACTATTTTTGTATTCCTTATGAACCTTACAGTAGAGAATTCCTTCGGGACATTTATCTGGTTCAGGAGGGTTAGCAGCACAGTTCAGATTGGCTGGGTAACTGCACGTGGAGCATTTAAGTGAGCTACCTGCGTTAAAAATGATCATATTAAGTCACCACCACTGTGTTGAATAGTAATTATAGTAATCAAGTTAGTGGTGAAAGGTCACAATTTGTCACTTGTCAGTATTGCAAAAAACATAAACATTTAAACAGATGTATCGGTGTACGGTTTATAGACAACCGTAATTAGGTATTAATCGTGTTCCATATATATATATATATATATATATATATATATATATATATATATATATATATATATATATATATATATATATATATATATATATATATATATATATATATAAAGTAAGTATATCGGCCCTTCCCTTAAATTTGCACTAAGCAAAATGTATAGGATAAGAATTATTTTGTGAGGTTCAAAAAAGCAAAGAATAGTTGCGTTAACTAATCTAATAAATATAGACTAATGTAACCTGGGTGCACAAATAATTTAAAAAGTTATAAAAGACTTAATTTCAACAATTGAACAAATTTAAAAAGTTATAAAAGACTTAATTTCAACAATTTGTAATAAACACTTTAATTATAATTACGTTTTTGCTCATATAACGTAAAAAAGAGTTGATAAAAATTTCGTGAAATTGCCTGGTAATGGGAAAGCGAGCGGGGACGGAAAAGCGACCGAAAACGGAAGAAAAAGCGAGAACGGGAAGGCGACTGGGAGCGAGAGAGCAAACGGGAAAGCGAAAGGAAGCGGAAGCGGGAGAGCAAGAATGAGCAGGAGAGCCAGCGGGAGCGGAAAAGCAAGCGGGGTAAGAAACGGGAGAAGGGGAAAAAATAGAAAAACCTTTAAAATCCCGGGCAACGGGGGAACGCCGCTAATTGTTATATATATATATATATATATATATATATATATATATAACAATTAGCGGCGTTACTGACTAATTCCTGCCCCCTCCCCCAACTCTCTCTTTCCTCGAGACCCTCCTCCTCCTCCTCCCCCTCCTCCTTTTCTTCCCTTCTTCTTCCACCAGTAATATTCAGAACGACAATGTTCATCAATTAATATTTTATTAATTAGATTGTAAATGACTTGAATTATAAAAAAGTGTTTACGAAAAAGTTTAAAATTTAATTAAACAAAACCAGCCGTATTCAATGTTCATTTCCAGAATAAGACAAATTATCATCCATGACAACATGGTTTCAGTTAGTGTGCCTGAAAAAAAGTTAATTTCATAATTAGCTGAGTAAAAAATGAAATCGTTTGCTGATGTGTTTATTGGTTTTTGTATTCATACACGTTCATTTGTTCATTTTGTTCATCTGTTCTTATGTTCATATATGTTCATCTGTTCTTATGTTCATATATGTTCATCTGTTCGTATTTTTATATATGTTCATCTGTTCGTGTGTTCATATATGTTCATCTGTTCGTATTTAACATGCTTTTATTAACTTTCACTTGTCCGGATATCCATGGGATGTCTGCGGACGTTTTGAAGCTCGGAAGTTCATTATTAAATTACCAACTTCAAAAAATTAAAAGTTTAATTAACAAAAATATCTATAAAAAAATTAACAAACAAAAAGTATTAAAAAAATTAATTAAATAAGCATATGATAATGACGTTTAGAATTTTGGGAGATCGTTATAAAATTAGCCGACTTAAAAAAATGAAGTTTAATTTAAATAAAATAACTATGAAACAATTTAAGAAACAAAAATTAGTAAAAAATTAATTAAAGACGCATATGATAATGACAACAAAAATGTTCATCGTCATAGTAACTACAAACATCTTTTGTTTACTCTTCACCGGGATAATATTTTTACGTTTTGATGTCGCTATGAAAGCATCCTAAAAGCATGTTTTTAATTGTTAAAATTAACTGTCACTTAATATATATGTTCATCTGTTCGTATGTTCATATATGCTCATCTGTTCATCTGTTTTATGTTCATAAACGTTCATCTGTGTTCGTATTTTAAATTATGTTCATCGGTTCTTTTGTTCATATACGTTAATCCGTTCATTTAAAATTATTGAGTGAACTGATTCAGCAAGACAAAATCATACTTGTTACACGAGTGACTTTATAGACCTTGATCTTCTTTATCTCTAAAAAAATGTTTTTCTGAATTTAAGGTTATTGACATTCTTCATTAGCATTTAATCGATAATTAAAAAAATTTAAGTTGCAATTATTTGTCCAAATGCTCCAAATAAACCCAATCAAATTATGAACAAATAAAATAAAAGGTTGAGCTCAATAAATAAAATGTTAAGTTCAATAAATTATTGGAGAATAAAACATCCACAAACCAGAGAGCAAAATGGTTTCCTTCACTGCAATACAGACTTTTATGGCGACTAAATACGTATTTAAAGACTTATTGGAGTTATCCAGATGAAGCTCCTTGCATGTGTGCGCGCCGAGTTCAGCTAATCCGGCTAGCTAGCTATGAGATTCAAAAAGTCGATGAAGCAAACAACGAACAGCCGTGTACGAGTCGTCCTTAGATGAGCTGATTCGGCAGGTTGAGTCATTAGGTTCAAATTTAATTTTTTTAATTTTTTTAACAATTTTTGTTTCTTAAATTTTTACAAACTTTTATTTAGGTTACAATCTCTGTTTGTGTGTGTGTGTGTGTGGCTTTCTCTGTACGCAAATCTTGCAAGTAAAATTTACCCAGCTTTTTGACTAGCTAGGAGGCTGAAACTTTCAGCATATCTTTATATTGGATGACAATACATGATTCAATTAAAAAAACGTTATTTGAACATCTTTCGTATACATACACACATACACACAGACACACATCGAGTGTATTTGAAATCAAAGTTTGTGTTAAAAAACTCGTTTTTTCCTTTACTTGTTTAATAGTTATTTTTTAGTTAAACTTTAAATTTATTGAAGTCGGTCATTTTTGTAATTCATTAAAGTTAATAAAAGCATGTAATAAGAATATGTGTTTTGAGATTTCTTTATAACGAAAGTTGAGTTCCAGCCCCCAGGACTCCCCAAGTATCCTCCCTTGGAACAGTAACGTTTTTTTTTCTTTTCTAAGTGATACAGTGCCATTGGCATTATACCTAAACTCATGTGTGTAAGATAGTAAATAAAAGAGTAAAACTAATGTGCTGCAGTGTAATGGGGTTTTGTTTGATGTGGTAGAACTGAAAACGATATAAAAACGAGATGTGAGATAATTCTGCTTGCAAAACGTAATTAGAGCCTTTGTTTATATAAACAGGATCATTCATTAATTCTTAGTTCACTTTTATCTGGTGATTATAATGAACATCTTTATTTTCGTTTTTCTTCTTATTGTTTTCTTTTCCTGAGAAGCCGTCGTAGCAACTTTTCAATTAAATCTGTCATTTTCTGACATTTTGTTTCTTCACCGCTTTCATACATTTTAAAGCAGATGCTGTCATAAACGCAGGACCATATGTGTGTGTGGTTTAATTAACGTCTGTATCTGTCAATTAGACGATTTAGACGGTATGTATGTTTGAGTGTTTGGTGACGTGTTTATGTTGGCTTTCGTTGGCTTTCGTTGGCACATGGCTCGACTCACTCCAGCCAGCCAACTAATGAAGTGCATAAAGTTGGATAAGGACCGGCAAATCGACCTCCCCATCAGTGAAGCCCGAAACGCAGGACCAATGACAAGTTCAAATTATAAGTTCAAGGAAAGGCATACTCCGATGGGGTATCAGATGTATGGGTCTTGATCTATTCTATATTTAAAAAACAAGATAAAAAAACGACTGCCGTCAAGCAAATAAAGATTGTTTAATTCAACTTCAAAAACATTCTCATTCCACACACAATAACTTTTACACAAACACAGGGCCGGATTAACCATTAGGCTGATGAGGCTATAGCCTTAGGCCCTGACAAATATTGGCCCTGAAAACCTTTGGCCATGAAAACCTTTGGCCATGAAAACCTTTGGCCATGAAAACCTTTGGCCCTGAAAATATCTGCTGCCCTGAAAATATCTGCCCTGAAAAATATTGGCCCTAAAAAATATCAGCAATGAAAAATATCAGCTCCCATTGATTAAGTTATAGCTATTATCTGTCTATATAATGATACTTTTGTTGGATAACCGGTAAAAACAGAGACTATAACTGATAAACTAATTCAAGAGTTGTTAAAACGTATCGTAGCCAACCAAAATAATAATAAAGTGTTTTGCTATCATCGGGAACTTTTCAGCAAATATGTCTGCATCAGAAATTTCTGGAGCTGTCATTTCTGGTGTCATGCATGGAAAGTATCCTGACGATTTTCAAAAAGATTTTTCGCATGAATATAAGCAATTCGTAACATTTATAAAAGAATGTTCTCTAAAGAAAAATAATCTGAAACCAAATCTATGTGGTTGTATAGAATTATTGTTGCATGAATATAAGCAATTCGTAATATTTGTAAAAGAATGTTCTCTAAAGAAAAATAATCTGAAACCAAATCTATGTGGCTGTATAGAATTATTGTTGAAATAAATGTCAGTGAAAGTTTTCCAAATGCTGAAACAGCTTTGCGTTTGTTTTTTACCCTCATGGTCACTAACTGCAGTGGAAAACGATAGTTTTCTGTTCTTAAACAAGTTAAGAACTACTTACGTTCTACCGTGTCCAAGACACGTCTTTCTGCATTATCACTTTTAAGCAGTGAAAGTTATATTGTTCGAAGTTTGAACCTTGATGAAATTATTCATAATTTTTCAAGCACCAAGGCCAGAAAAACAATTTTGAACGTTCAAATAACTTTGAATCATTTACTAATATACAAACGTAAATTTATATTATAATACGTTTTCATTATTTTTAATAAATTTATGTTATCTTAGTTTTGCTACTTGAAATCATTTTGTTCGCAATATTAGGCCCTTCTTTAGTTACCAGCCTTAGGCCCAGAGTGCCCTTAATACGGCCCTGCACAAACACTTTCTGGTAGACGGAAAGTTGAAAATCGAAAACACGAACCCAAAACGCCCCAACAAGTAAAATCACGTTGCATCCCGTGTGTGTGTGTGTGTGTGCGCGTGCGTGCGTGCGTGTAGGTGTGTGCGTGTGTGTGCGTGTGTGTGCGTGTGTGTGTGTGCGTGCGTGTGTGCGTGTGTTCGGCTCTTAATTCTGTAAAACACCGGGTTTGGAATTCCAAAAACACACCAGAAGTACTAGGTTTCGGGTTCGGGTCAAGTATCAGGGACATCCTTATTATGAACGCCCAAGACGCACGTGCTAGTTGGTCCAATCATGTTTTTCTGTCGAAAATATCGCCAGAAAATCCATCAGTATGTGATGTAAAATCGCCACGTACCATCTAATGCTTATTTCTTTGAACTAAATTAATTCAATTAACCTTATTCTAAGATTTAAAAGAGAAGCGAAACTTTTTTTGTTTTTCGATGATTTTCGATTTCGATACTGTTGATGTTTTGTAGAAACATTCACACCTGTCACCTGTACGTCAATTAGGAGCTCATAAGTTCGTTTAAGAAAAAAACTATCTGTTTGATCCTTCTTTTTAAGAGAATATTTTTACATTTTGACGTCAAATCATTGTAATTTGTTTTAATTAAATCGAGAAATTTTTAATAAAACTATTTCTAAGCTGTTTACTGATAATTACTTTGCACAATTAAGCAAGCGTATCGGAATTATCAATACTAAATAACAAATTAAACTCTCATACTTCTTCGCAGTCATTTCTTTATTCGAAACATTCTAGCTTATCAGATGTATACAGCTTCCCCCCCCCCCTGATGGTCGTGTCAGCTTTTTTTGGGGGGGGGTGTTCTGGTTTGGGTATTCGATATTTACAATTTTTGGATTTTTATTCACTATTTTCAAATATTTCAGGGTCCATGCTAGGAAAGAAAAAAGCTCAGAGAAGATTGAGAAGCCAAAAATTCTTCTTTCATGGAATGACGCCATTACAAGTTACAAGAAATGAATATTTATTATATTTAATATTTTCTTTTGTCCGACAAGGCCGTGATGAAGATAAGGGCCGGGAAAAAGTGAAATGACATCCTTACATTTCGAGATGTGAGGACCGACCCAAAAGAAGCGTGGCAGTGTTCTCCTCTATCGCATGTATGATTAAATTTTAAATAAACGGCATTAATGATTAATTTGTTTTAAGAAAAGAACGTTTTCAACGAGGGGTTGTCCACTTGAAAAATTTCTCGTACACCCTTGGAATTTACGCAAAAATTCCAAAAAAAATGCAAAAAATTCCAAATAACGCAAAAATTCCAAAATAATTCCAGATTACACGAAAATTCCAAAAAAAAATCCAAAAACATTCCAGAATATTTTGAGAAAAAAATGAAAAAAAATTCAGAATATTTCAAAAATATAGAAAAATTCCGAAAAATATTAAAAAGTTTTGAACAAAAACTCAAAAGTATTTTACGCACAACCAAATTTGAAAATGTCGATCGGATGACGCAAATTCTCGTCTACTTTCATCCTGCACGCAGGCCCGTAGCCAGCTAGGGTGGAAAAGAGAATTGCTAACATACATTCATACATAATTTCCGATTTCAAAATACATCTTCTAATGGGTGTCTACGCTATAGCCATAACACTTAAAAATATTTAATGGTGTGTGGGTCTTTGGACACTGGACAGTATCCTTTACTAATTGTATACGGTCTCCTCCGCATCATTATTTTTAAATACTTATTTGTTTCTACGTTATCTAGTTGAAAATTGATGTCTGAATGAATTTTGTAACCGCTTCCTTCTCCCTCTCCGGAATCAAACTCAGATTTTCCATTATCGTATCTTGACGGCTATGGTAGTACTTAGTAGTAGGCATGTTGTTGTGGTGTGCCATCGGAAGCCCTCGGGGCTCACACTTGAAAGGTCGCTCCATCGCATCGCTAGCTCAAAGTCACCATTGGTTGCAGTATATT
Organism: Erpobdella octoculata; assembly: GCA_963978895.1. Classification (NCBI taxonomy): domain Eukaryota; kingdom Metazoa; phylum Annelida; class Clitellata; order Hirudinida; family Erpobdellidae; genus Erpobdella; species Erpobdella octoculata. The sequence continues at coordinate 21,629,077 of OZ022247.1, read as the reverse complement.
TTTGTTAGATGACTGCACAACTAACCGAAATTTTTCGTTATCTCGCATCGCAAAATAACATATTTAAAAAAAACTATGAAACACTTGTCTTCTTAGTTCTATATATTAATTATCGAGTCAGTATCGTTCAAGGATTTGGAGTGCCAACTATAGTGAAAGCAAATAACCATCTTAATCCTTTAACTGGTTGTTCGAAAAAATGTTTTAATTTATTTGTTTTTGTGTGCATAAGAATTTTGTGTATTATTGTTTGTTTGGACTTGTTAAAAAGTTTTTTTCACATCCTGAGAAACAGTGTTTTTAGACAAAATTTCTTAAAGTGTTACCGTTATGAAAATAATTTCATTTCCAAATTTCACATCTCTAGGTTAAGTGGTTTCTGATGGACATTGATTGCAGGCAGTCAGGAAATGTAATCTTGTATATAACAGTACTACATTGGTACAACAAGTGACAAAGCGAAACACAATCATATGACTGCTCGTACCGTAATATAGAAGCAGCTTTTTTTAATTATAATTCAATAAGTGAAAAAAACGCAATAAGATGACTGCTTGTAATGTTTTTCCTATATAAACGCAGTTTTTTCAATTATTATTCAATAAACATTTTGCATATTTACAAAATATACACTTCGATATTTCTATTCTAAAATTTAATTTTTAGCTGTTTTATCGACCTCAAAATAGTGACGTCACTAGCGTCTTTTTTTTGAAATTTTCATTGCACTTCCGAGTCGTCTGAAATTTGCGAGACCGAAGTTGAATTTGATTTGAAAAGTTTCGAAAGATTGATTGCATTCTTAAAGAAAAGATGCGTTATCTTCTATTTCTTTTTATTATCTGTTTTGTCTTACGTGACTCGTTGGAAACTTGCCAAGTTTTTGATGGACTCGAGTTACGATGTACCAATGGCGGGCTTCCTGAACCAAACGTAGATTGGAGTAAGATAAATAAATTTCAAGTAATATGTGGAACGGAATGTGAAAAGCTGAATGAATACATTGAAGTGATAAACAAAGAAGAACTTCAGATTTTTTTATTATGGATAGTGAAATTACAGTAGAAGAATCAGAAGTTGAAATTAAAAACATAACAATAAACTCTTTAAGCATAATTGACAGCACGATCAACATTCTGGCCAAGAATATGCTTCAGGGAACGTCTTGTTCATCTGTTTATTTTAAATCAGTAAAGATTGGTGAAAGCAGACCAGGTGCTTTTAATGGTCTTGTTGCAAAACAGTTGAAATTTGAGCGTGTATTTTTTAAACAATTTCCAGAGGAAATATTTGAGGGAAGTCAGATTGGGGAAATAACTATAACTCGTTCAACTGGATTGAAGATGGAAACTTTTGATTTTCTTGGTTCAGCAACTAAATATCTAAGTTTGACTGATGTGAACCCGACTTTCCATTTCGATGAAATGAAGGTGAAGTGTGATTTTATTGATTAATTATTTTGAATTATAATACAATCAAATGTTGACTTTTTATTAGATTGCATTTAAAGAAATGTTGGTTTTGATACGATAAATTTTACCTACTAGATGTTTATCAGTTTTTCCATTACCTAATTATTCTTTCTTGATTATTGATTATTTTATAATAAGTTATATTGATGATTATTATATAATGAAACGTAATACAATTACAAATAACTATTGCAGACGAACGAAAAGTTGAGCTTTGATTATCTGAAATTTGACGGAAGCATCGACTCGTTCAATTTCTTAGAGAACGACAACATAACTGTTAAAGAACTTGTTATTTCTTGAATGTATGGACATGCATGGAATTTCAGTAATTTCAAACAATTAAAGAACAACTTGACAATATTAAGACTGCCAAATAACAACATTATTGATCCAATAATCGATTTAGATACATTTCTTTCATTAGAGGAATTAGACCTTCATCAAAATAGCTTATCGGAATTTCCCAATTTAGTAAACGTAGTTCCAAGACTCCAGAAAATCGATTTATCAGATAATCCTTTTAAATGCAATTGCACAACCATGTCTTATGTGACAGAGATCGAATGGAGTCGTATTGATGGTCTGAATTCCACAACTTGTAAAAGCAACGAAGAAAAATTTTATATTGCAGGCTTTCTGAACCAATATTGCTTTATATCCAGTAGTACTACTAGAGAAAATCTTGGTGAAAGAGTGACTGACCATGTAACCAAATTGGATTCAGACAAGACCAAAAGCACTGAATTGAGAGAAAATATTAGTTCAACGATTCAGAGAGGGATCAAGGTTGTCAACTTGACTTGGCTCATGACCAACAATAAAGGTATAAGAATCATTTGCGAGGCACATGGCCGACCCCCGCCATATGTGATTTTAGTTATGCCACGAGGTTCTGCTGCCATCTACTCAAATAAGAAGAATCTGAGCATATTTAGAGCCATGTACATAATCGATAAGGCACAGGAAAAGAATAAAGGATCTTACGCATGCTTGGCGATGAACAATGGCGGTGCAGATCAAGCAATGATCGAGGTTGATTTTCCCTTAACATCAGCATCTCTGAGACTTGACATGCGTCTTTATGAGATTGTTTTTATGGCATTAATAAGTGTCGTTTTGAACTTCAGTTGACCGTATTTCTTACGTTTATTTGCATCTTCCGTTGGAAGTTTTTTTTTTGTTTTTGTTCTTTTGAGCCTTGAGAAAGATACTCTTAAACTTTAACTTGTTGCACTGATTTGATTTTTTAGTTAAGTTTTTAAATCACCTGTTTTTGTTGTCGTTCCACGATATTAATGGCTTTGTGTGGTAAAGAAGTTGAAGCCTTTTGAAGTGTTAGTGTTGAATTGTTCATTCGGCTCTTCGAGCTCTCGTTTGTATAGGCAGGTTCTTGAATGGCGTACTTCTGACTTGTTGAAATATATCTTAAAATATTTTTAAAAGTCGCACCCAATAAAACGTGCATTCTCCTAACTCCACGACCGTACAACTTCTTCATACGAGTTCAACAAAATGAAGGAATTGCTAATACGAGGTTGGAAGTTGTCAATCGAACAGATAGAGAGGTTTACCATTGATTTATCAGTAAGATTTACATTTTCCGTCCTGTCTGTGTGAATGTATGTGGTGTGCGAGGGGTTGTCCACTCAAAAAAATTCCTCGCACACCCTTGGAATTTACGTAAAAATTCCAAATAACGCAAAAATTCCAAAATACGCAAAAATTCCTAAGGAATGTTTTGGAATTTTTGCTTCGTACACCCATTTGGAGAGTGGTCAACCCCTCGGTTTGAAATATAAACATTAAATTATCTATAACTTTATATGGCTTTTCATATAAAACATATTTTAAAGCAAAGCTTCAAAATGCTTTCGATTATATTATTTGCTAGATAAAAACCATATATATAGAATAGGTTTATATTCTATATATATGATAAAAACTTATTTTCGTTATTTGTTTTTATTTGTCGATAGATGGCATTCGGACGGGATCACTTTACACCAACGAGTGGCTTCAGTGCAGAAAAAGATTTTTTTCGTTTAAAATTTATAAAAAATATGTCAACCTAGAGAAAAAGAAATCATGTCGACATTAGTTAAATTAAAAATCACATTTAAACGAGTACATTTAAATGTATTTTGTCGAGACGAATGTCACGGAATGCTTCTATTATAACATTCTATTATAACATTACAGTCGCAGCTATGCAGCAGACAAGAAGAAGGATGACAGTGCAACTCTTTGAGCATGATGTTGCTGCGTTTTGTTCTTCGTCCTCCATGTCCTCCATGTCACAAGAGCAGTTCGTCTGATCGGCTACGTGCAAATGATTCAGTCGCTTCTCGCGCACAGCCATGCTGTGGTTTTGTTGCACGCGATGGGATTTCCTTGCAGCTTGATGTCCTTCAGACCTACGAACAGATCCGACAGTTCTTCTTCTGCCACAGACGACAACTCGTTGTCTCTTAAGTAGAGTTCTTGGAGATTCCTTACGTTTCTGAATGCTTGTTTTATTATGTGTTTTATATTGTTGTTTGTGAGATGTAACTGCCTGAGATGAGATCCGATGTTTTTTAAAAGATTATCGTCCAGGGACGGAAGATCAACTCCAGACACTTCCATGTGACGCAAATGGCTTCTGATGCTAGATAAACAGTCAACGGAATTGATGCTGTCAGTTAATCGCAGATCGACAAGATTCTTCCAGTTCTGACAAAAGAAGTTCAGTTTTTCAATAATGTAATTGTTTATTTTCGTCACCTCAAAACAGTTCTTAGGTAGAATCACAGAAGTTTTCATTTTTCGCAATTCGAGAAACGCCAGGGAATCAAGCTTGCAAATTTCTGAAAAATTTCCTCCGCTACATCTGACAATACAGAAACTCGAAACTCTGATAACTGAACTGTCGTCGAAAACGCTCTGTCTCTTGCCCTCGAAAGTGATATTGTCCAGTCGCAGGCTGTTCACTCGTATGTTTCTGAACATTGACCCCTCGAACTCTTCAAGGAAGACGTTCTTCAATTCCAAATTTAATATCAACCCCGGAAATGGAGAAGAACAACATATGGTTTTCAAGTAACAATTACTGATATTCAAACTTTCCAGTGTATCGGAGAAGGCGTGGCCTTCAAAATAAATCGTGCTGTTTACGATTTTTAAATTTTTGTGTCCGGTGTTTGTTGACATCTGAAACTGTCAATCTAGCAGAATCTTTTATAAGCAGGTTATGAACCTCTGACCAGGGTTGTGGATCGGCCCCTTCGAAGTTACCATGGCAATAAACAGTTGAAACGGATAATTTACAGCCCGATGAAACTTTAGTTGGAAGGTTTCCTATTAAAACTAATGCAAATAACAACAAGGTACCGAATAACGTCGCAAAGAGCATTTCTTCTTATTTTCTTCAAATAATTTAATTTAATTGTACTTTCAATTTTTTAAATAAAAAGTAACATTTAATCTATTAAGTCTGTTTTATTTGACATTTTTTTATAAATATTTCATTCTGAAAAATCAATATATATTTGTTTATATTTCAACGTCATTTGAATCATTTTTTCGCCTTTATTAAATAAAGCATCGAAAACGCGGCCAGATAGGCCAAATTGGCCGGATAGGTCAGATTGGCCAGATAGGCCAGATTGGCCAAATATCGAAATTTTCTTGTCAGATTTCGTCTCAAATAAGGTTCTCAAAGTATTTTTTCGTCTGGTTTCACTGATTTCATGGCTGGTCTTCATAAGGGAGGTCTCAGCTTCGCTTCTTTCTCTGAAAAATAGATGACTCTTCTGTCAAGAAATGAAAATGCGGCTGCTGATAATGGAAGTAAAAATTCAGACCAGAAAATGATCAGGGTGCCACGAAATTGGTGGTGGGGGGAGCAGGGCCGGATTTACAGGCAGGCAAAATAAGGGGCCCCAAAAACATTCTGAGTAGTATGAAACATTTTTTTAATATCAATCGATTTGCAATAAAATTATTTCATAGTGATTTTTTTTAAATTTCTATTGATAAAAATTTCATCTTCAAATAAAAAAATATTAAGGTAATTTCTCGGAAATGCAAAAATTCTCATTAGAAAGTACAAATAGTGCAAAATAAAACAAAAAACATTTCGGTACTTTTGTTTTTTTAATCACTTCCGTTTCTGTCACTTTCTGTTTAAACCTTTTCTTGTAGTTGTCCGGTGTTTAATTTAGCCCCCTATGGCTAAGGGGAAATAGGTTTCTTAGGAGGACCGTAGCCCGCCGCACGCAAAAAAATTTTTTTGGTTTTTTATATGCTTGTAGGTAATTTTTAGAGATTTTGTGATAAATATATCCTGTTTTGAAAATGTGTTTTTTAAGAAACTGTAATGAAATAATTATTGGAATAATAATCGTCATTGACAGGACTTTGTCACATTAAAAACAATTCGCTCGTTTGTTGTGTGTCATCTTTGTCAGTGATAAAAATGAAACCATACTAAACACAGTCTTCTGAATATTTCCGTTTTTTGCCACCTTTCAGTTTTGAAATGCCAGTTGAAGTGATAACCAGGGACGGGTCTGTGAGGTGTGGGAATGCATCCCCCCAGAGTAAAATTACTGAAAAATACCTGCAACTTCCTCTCGGTCATTAGCTTTTTTGGAAGGAAAAAATGGAAGTCTTTCAATTTTTAAAAAAATACCCCTCCCCAATTTTGGAATTGCAAAGCAAAAAATAAACCCACCAAATTCCAACTCGATTGGACAACGGGAATTTGGTTTTTTTAGTGGTAAAGGGTCCCAACTTATGGTTTAAACAAGCAAACACGGTTAAGGTAAAATAAAGGATTTAAAAATACAGAAAAATACCAAATTAAAGATTTTCTAACTATTCTCCGCAGAAATAAAAATTGTATAGATTATTTGTTTCAAATTAAAAAAAAATTATTTTTTAAACTTTTATTTTTCGCACCCCCCTAAACTCGAACGCACCCCCCTTGGGGGGGTGCACCCCACCGGTTAAGAAACCCTGTTTTAAAGGATCAACTTCTAAACAAAATTCGCAAAGAGAAAAACTACTGGAGAGAAGTTCTAAGAAAAAAGATTATGTAGATTGCAAACAATATTTTTTAAAAATTGAAATAATATCTTGAATTAAAGTTGTAATATATTTTTGAATTTAAAAGCTTAGCAATATTTTTTATTTTTCAAAATGGGGTCTCAAATTTTTGTTGGCCTAGGGCCCCCAAAATTGTAAATCCGGCCCTGGGGGAAGGGAAAATTTAAAAATTATTTGAGTAAAGCTGGATGAGTCAGTTGGAAGGAAAGAAGGTCCTGGAAGAGTCAAGTTCAAAAGTTCAAACAAGTCTACATATCAGTCGGAAAACCTGCTCAAGGTTTGGAACCACAAGCTTGAAGATATTTTTTGCTAGTTTGATATTTATTTTGTTTTTATTATTACTGTTTTATTATTTATTTGTATTGTTTATAATTTTTATTTTTATTATTACTCGTAGCGGTTGTAGCTGTGGTAACAGTAGTTGTAGTACTAGTAGCAGTAGTAGTATCAGTAGTAGTTGTAGTATTAGCATTAGTAACAGTAGTAGTAGTAGTTCGTTAAACAGCTTTGTCCAACATCAACATCTGATATTTCTGCTCAATCGCTAGGTGGCAAGCAGTTTCTGCATTCCTCGCATTCAAGAAAATAATATATTGCGTTAAAAGTTTATTACTTAACTAGTTAATTAATCATCTAGTTGACATTTACTCAATGCATGCAAACGCATCATCACAGCGTAACTTATTTTAAATTATTACTCAGTGACCTTTTCAGTTCAGAGTTCACGTGCATGTTTATCATGCACACAAAATCGGACAAATCTTATTGATGTTAATTCAGGCTAATTAGTATTAACTAAATGGTTAGCTGATTACTTATTATACGGTAGCCTTTCGCGATGTGAGCAAATCACTTTGTCGTGAAATCTTGCAAGCCCCAACAAATGACAAATGAAGAAGATAGTTTGAGTCACAAGCGTCAAAAAAATAAAATTAAAAGATAACCGTCACTATAGAAATATGGCAATATTATCTGAAAAACGACTCCTCATTTGGTCTCCATTGAGATATTTACTTTTCAAACGCGTTTCTTTTTTCTTCCATACAAGGCGAGATGGTTCTTGATAATTGATTGAAGCAACCTCTTGAATAATTGAGGCCACGAATTGCTCTACAATGTTTCTCGATGGCTCTTTTGTTGCCTCGGCCTGAATTCCTTGAATCTTCGTAACAAAACAACACAAGGATCTTTCTCTCTTTTTTTTGCTTCTTTTTAAACTCAAACGATTGGCAATTTAATTAGCTATTATTCCATTGTGGCCGTCTTATTAGGAAACAACGTGAGCGACAATGCCGGGAATGAAGGTACACCTAATGGCCGGGTAGGTGTGCGTCTGTGAGCGTACGTGCGTATGTGTTTTGTACGCGTCTGTGTGACACGGAGAAGTTTATTGATGTGTGCACGTTCAGAATTTACTTTCTTTTGTCTTTCCCTGCATAGCTTTCACTTTAAAATTAGTTGCCCGTTGTTGATGTCAGTGGTGGTGATGATGCTGGCGGAGGTGCTGATGATGATGATGTCGGTGGTGGTCCGATGATGATGTTGGTAGAAGTGCTGATGACGATGCTGGTAGAGGTGCTGGCGATGATGAAGTTGCTGGTGGTGCTGGTGATGATTTTGATGGTGTTGGTGATAGCTGTGATGATGATTGTGCTGCTGAGGTTGATGATTGTCACGCCCGCGTAAACGCAGGTGCGTGCCTGGATCTAACTTTGGGATTTCCGGCGCAGGCGGTGCATCGGGTATTGCACAACGTTGCGTGTTTGGATTGTTGCGCGAATATTTGAACGTTTAAGCCTGTAGCCTGTAGCCTGGAGGGCTTGTATTTATAAGGCTGTCGCGAACTACTTGCCCCCTTCTTCTTGTTCCTGTTCGCCATTGTTTGATCGACGTTGAAACTGTTTTATATCTGTTCGTCCTCGTGGTGATAGTTTTTCGATAATCTTGCTTGGTATTCGATAAATAAAACATTATATACTAATAAAGAGTGTCTTTAACTTTATTTCGACTTAAATTTTCTCCAGTTCTGTTTGAATATCGACTATCGCAAAGGCGAAGTCGTGACAGAAGATTTTTTTGGTGGCAACGGTGGTATAGTCAGTCGATACACCGATCAGTTTTGGGTGAGATTCGTCCTGGGCGATAGAGTTCATCGAGTTGGTGAAGTTCTATCGAGTTTGGTGATCTAACGACTTTGGCGGTATCCAGTGGTTTTGGCGGGATCAGCGGGATTCGACCGGGATCTGCAAAACCGACCAGGGATTCGACGCAAATCGACCAGATCAAGGAGGATCCTCACCGCAAGATCGACGATTGACGATTCAGTGCTGGAGAAAGAGTCCGGACAGTTTCAGACCGTTGAGTTCGACCACGTGGCGACATCCATTTCGCAAGGAGGGCCGATCCACATCTCAGGTTAGAGATTTTATCGTTGCCGGATTGCCCAGTTAGGTTTTTCTTTCTTTTTCTGTGTAGTAGGTTTCATAAATATGATTAGAACCCCTACGGTTGAAGAGTCAGTTGCGCTGGATAGTCCAACAGGGATCCTTAGCGAGGAGCACTATCAATTTGTTGATGATAGTCGGCGTCCACGTAGAGTTAGTGATGATGCTAACGTTAGTAAAAGTTCTAAGTCAGAAATAGCTGAGCGTAAGTTAGCATTGCGCGAAGCAGAATTGGCGGCAAAAGAAGCTAAGTTAGAAGAAGATAGGGCGAACCGCAGACTAGCTGAAGCTAAGTTAGAACAGGAGAGCAGACTCGCTGAAGCTAAATTAGAACAGGAGAGCAGACTCGCTGACGCTAAATTAGAACAAGATAAGGCTAAGTTAGATGAAGATAGGGCGAATCGCAGACTCGCTGAAGCTAGGTTAGATGAGGATAGGGCAACCCGCAGACTTGCTGAAGCTAAATTAGAGCTGGAACGTGAAAGGATTCAGGACCACAATAGTCTTGAGGTTTCCTTAGCCGTTCGCTCTAGTCGCTTTCAGAATGCCATGAAGGGTATAATGGCAGAGTTTCCCTCAGATCCTGCTGCAATACCGGGGTATTTTCAGTATCTAGAGAATCAGTTTGCATCATACCAAGTTGATGATGATGTAAAACCCAAAATATTGCAGGCCCATTTGAATAATAGAGCTCGCTCAGTCCTGAGTCGATTGACCATTGCTCAGTTAGGTGACTATGAGGAATTAAAGCAAATTCTATTGCAGGAATTTCGGGTCACTCCCAGTCTTTTGAGGGAGAGGTTTTATGCTGTAAAAAGAAGACCTGGTGAGACTTATTCACAGGTAGCTTCTGAATTACACACGGCGTTATCGTATTATATTAAAAGTAGGAATATTGATGAGAATTTCCATCAATTAGTTAGTTTGATGTGTGCCGATAGGTTGAAACAACTAATGTCTCCCAGTTGTGCAGATTTTATTTTAACCCAGGAAAAGGATGATTGGTTAAATCACCTTGAGCTTTCACGCGTTGCGGATAGCTACATGGCCACACACGAGCATGAGACTAGACCGCCCCGATTCAACAACCCAAAACCAACAGATAAAGGGTCAGGGTCTCCCATTCCTAATAGAATGACTAAAATATCCATTGATCCTAATATGGATAAGGATAAAAAGTATGGTTTATGCTTTAAATGCCATAAGAAGGGTCATTCGTTCAAGGAATGTCCTCTACATAAATTCCCTTCCTCAAATTTACCTAATCCCAGAATTAATTGTTGTCAAACAGAAAATTCCTTTAATTGTCTCGGTGATAGGAAAACATTTGTTGATGATAAAAATTTGTCCTCTCAGTCAAAAAATTCCCGTAATTGTCTCGATGATAGGAAAACATTGGTTGATGGGAAAAATTTGTCTTCTCATTCAGAAAATTCCTTTAGAGGTCTCGTTGATAGGAAAATATTGTTTGATGGTCAAAAATCTTTTCCCTGTCCCGAAGCATGTCCCATTATAGATGTTGATGATTATCACATTAGGTCTTATGAGAATGTATTTATCGATCAATTACCATCTATTCCAGCTTTGATTGATGGTGGTGCAGAGGTGTGTTGCATTAGAGAAGATTTAATTAAATCTCTTCATAGGGTACCACATAAATTTATAAAATTATCTGGCCTTAAAGGTCAACCAGAAATTGTAGGTTGTGTTAGATTAGTTGTTCGCCCAGATCTTGTGGGTGATGACATTGTGAACCTAGCACCCAAGGTTCGTGCATGGTTTGCTGTCGTCCCAAATCTTAATGAGCAAATTATTATCACTCCCTCCGTAAGCAACTTATTAAAAACGATATCATTGTATGATACCGTTGCATACCCTATTAAGAACAAACAAAATGCACATGACTCTGATGTGAATGTTCCCAGTCTTGAAATAACTAATTCACAATATTTTGTTTTAGATGAACCTCGTAATGATGAGCATAGTCCAGATGTTGCATTGATTCTAGGTGAAGGTGTTTCTCGTGCTGCTGACGCTAGGAAAGTTGATTCACAGACCGATACTTGTCAGGGCATAGGTGCTTCTGTAGTTTCGGGTGATGATATTTGTCCAGGTGCTGATGCTAGGAAAGTTGATTCACAGACCGATACTTGTCAGGGCATAGGTGCTTCTGTAGTTTCGGATGATGATATTTGTCCAGGTGCTGATGCTAGGAAAGTTGATTCACAGACCGATACTTGTCAGGACATAGGTGTTTCTGTAGTTGCGGGTGATGATATTTGTCCAGGTGCTGATGCAGGCGGAAGTGATTCACGAACCGACGCTCGATTTACAACCACTAACGATGATTGTCAGGGGGTAGACGATAGTAATGATCCCGATGCGTTTGCTAAAGAGCAACATGATTGTCCTTCACTGAAGTCCTTCTGGTTGCTAGGTATAGATAAGCGTAAAAACTTTTATATCGACAAGGGACTTTTGTTTCACAAGGAGAATCAGTGGGGTCATTCCATAAAACAGTTGTGTTTGCCCAGGAGTCGTATACTTGCAGTGTTACAGATGGGGCATGATGCTCCCTATTCGGGGCACATGGCTGCCAAGAGTACACGGCAGCGTATTCGACTCAGCTTTTGGTTTCCCGATATGGAGAAACAAGTCCAAACCTATTGTGAGTCGTGCCCCGTATGCCAGTTAAGGGCACCTGTTAGAAAAAGAGATCGGGTCCCCATAACTCCCATACCACGGGGAGATGAACTACCATTTAATCATTTAGTTATGGATTGTATAGGGCCCATAATTCCAGCGGGTGATAGTGTGACTATCCGACCCAAGTACAATTATGCCCTGGTTGTTGTCGATTTGTTCTCTAGATGGCCGATGGCTTACCCATTAAGGTCATTAGATGCTAAATCTGTATGTGAGATCCTTATTCAGATCTTTATGACGTTTTCCATACCGCGAATAATTAGTTCCGATTGTGGTACGAATTTCAAAAATCAGTTAACGACGACTTTTCTTAAATGTTCGGGGTGCAGTCCTAGGTTTAACACCCCAGGGCATCCTGAAGCATCCGGTTTAGTGGAGAGGTGTAACCAGAGTCTTAAGAACATGATTTTTAAATTGGTTGAGGCACATCCTAAGGAGTGGTTTAAGGTTCTTCCTTTTGTATTATGGAGTTTACGTGAGAAACCGTCATCGACAACTCATATTGCTCCTTATACATTAGTGTATGGTACTTTGCCACGAGGACCACTTGCTATCCTCAGAGACTCTTGGAGTAACGAAAAGGAGTTACCTTTTCATTTAGGTAAAAATCCGTACAAATACTTAGCCGATCTCCGACAAAACCTACAATTAGCTAAGGAATTTGCTGAAATTGCAGGAGACCAAGAGCAGAGCAACTATGCACGAAAATATAATGTTAGGAGCAGTGATAGGTCTTTTTGTGTAGGTGATAGAGTAATAATTTTAGCACCTGTAAAAGGGGGGTCTAAATTTATGAAGAAATGGCAGGGTCCCGGGGTGATAGTGAAGGTGAAAGCACCATACTCTTATTTAGTGGAAATTGAGGGCTGTAAACACCATCTACATGCAAATAAGATTCGGAAATACCATGACCGAATAGAAACCGCCATTAATAACAATTGTTCTGTAGTATACGAGAAGGACCACGAATTTGGTTTGATTGATTTTCCAAGTAAGTTTGATCCTTATCAAGATAAACCTCCGAGTTGTAGGGTAGCAAAGGGCTGTTTGGACCATCTTTCGCAGGATTATCGCACACAATTATGTGACATAATTGATGATTTTCCCGAGATATTCTCAGAATCATTAGGAGTTTGTTCTGTAGTATCTCACAAAATCGCGATTTCTCCTGACTTTACCCCCAAACACCTGAGAGCCTATAGAACCCCTGAATTGTTGAAGGTAGAAGTGGCTAATCAGATACAAGATATGCTTCGCCAGGGTGTCATTGTACCATCGCAGAGTCCCATGATAAGCCCGATGGTTTGTGTTTTGAAGGGACCTAAGGGAGAAAAGGGAGTCCGTATAGCCATCGACTATCGTCATGTTAATCGTTATACGAAGGGAGACTGCTTTCCCATTCCCGATATCCCCAACGTACTTCAGAAGGTCGGCAGAGCAAAATTCATAAGCTGTTTTGATGCACGCAAAGGGTACTGGCAAATTCCTATAGATCCGGAATCAGCATGGTTAACGGCATTTTCTTGTGAAGAAGGGTTGTTTGAGTTTCGCAGAATGCCCTTTGGTCTAAAATCGGCGGGAAATACTTTCATGAGGGCGATATCGATGATCCTTCAACCAATAAGATCCTTTACGGAGCCGTTTATTGATGATTTTGCCGTTATTTCGTCTAGTTGGGAAGAACACAAACTACATCTTTTGCAATTCTTCACCATCATTAAAAATGTAGGGTTGACCCTAAACCTGGAAAAATGTCGGTTTGTACAACCTAAGGTGGTATTTTTAGGACATGTCGTAGGCTCGGGGATTGTCGCACCTGATCCCGATAAAATAGCCATTGTACAAGAAATCAAACCTCCCACAAATAAAAAGGAAGTCAAGCGGATAATGGGGTTGTTCAGTTATTTCCGCAACTTCATACCCAATCTAGCCCAGACTGCCCATCCTATCACTGAGTTGACTAAAAAGGGTGTTCCCAACAAAATTCTTTGGGAAAGCAAACACCAGGTCGCCTTACAAAAACTCATAGACGACCTTACCAATGCTACAACCCTAAGCACAATTGATTATAGTAAAGGGTTTGGATTAGCAACGGATGCTAGTGGAGTGGCTGTTGGGTGTTGTTTGTTCCAGGGGAGTGGAGAAGGGGCAGAAGTCCCTATTGCTTTTGCCAGTCTGAAGTTAACCCCTACTCAGACGAGGTGGTCCACCATAGAGAGAGAGGCTTATGCTGTCGTGTGGGCTCTAAGTAAATTCAAATCCTGGATATTGTTATCTGAGATCGTGATTTTTTCGGATCATAATCCTCTCACGTACCTTACCGAGTCAGTTTCCAAAAGCGCTAAATTGACTCGATGGGCACTTGCCATCCAGGAATTTAATCTGACTTTCAAATATAGGTCAGGTAAACAGAATATAGTAGCTGACGTCCTGTCTCGATTAAGTTAGGTTTGGTGTAGCTGTGGCTACGGTTAGGTTTATTTATCCTAGGATGTTTAATCTTTGGTTAAGTATTTCATTGTTATCAGAAATTGGTGTTAGTTATATGGGTAGCTTTGTAATGTTCTTTGGTTAATTTCTTTCTCTGGGCGATCTTGGTTAACGATAAAGTGGATCGGTCGCCAGTTTTTATTTGCAGGTTTCCAGGAAGAAGAGCGCGTCACTGAACAAAGAGCTGCAGGACGTCTCCTTTGTCCTTGCTCGGAAGGTTCTTCGACCACGTCTTTCTTTCGCGTGTGGCTCATCGTCGCGACTGTTCTGGATTTGCAGGTTCCCAGACGAGCACCAGGAAACCCGACGACGAAGGAAACCATTCAGTCAACCGGATCCACACTCAGCCAACCGGATCGACCCAGATCAAAGAATGAAGATATGGCCGATAACGAGAAGGATCGTTACCGACTTTAGGGGGGGAGGTATGTCACGCCCGCGTAAACGCAGGTGCGTGCCTGGATCTAACTTTGGGATTTCCGGCGCAGGCGGTGCATCGGGTATTGCACAACGTTGCGTGTTTGGATTGTTGCGCGAATATTTGAACGTTTAAGCCTGTAGCCTGTAGCCTGGAGGGCTTGTATTTATAAGGCTGTCGCGAACTACTTGCCCCCTTCTTCTTGTTCCTGTTCGCCATTGTTTGATCGACGTTGAAACTGTTTTATATCTGTTCGTCCTCGTGGTGATAGTTTTTCGATAATCTTGCTTGGTATTCGATAAATAAAACATTATATACTAATAAAGAGTGTCTTTAACTTTATTTCGACTTAAATTTTCTCCAGTTCTGTTTGAATATCGACTATCGCAAAGGCGAAGTCGTGACAATGATGATTATGGTGATAATGATGGTGGTGATACCAATGATGGTTGTAATGTAGTAAAAATGGGTTCTAGCAACGATATTGCTCGTGTTGCCAAAATAATTGCATATTATTCTTAACATTATATTAACATAATACAGTCTTGATTTATGACAGGGAGGCAAATAAAAAATTTAAAGTTACCTTAAAATTTCGATGTTTTCTTAAGGGACGATTTCCAGATTTGCATTCATTTTGCTGATTATAAATTAAAATTATTTAGATCTGGATATTCTCTAAATTATAACCTTTTTATTTAGATGTGATTAGTACTAGCTATTCTAGTTTTAAAAAAATTTATTATTTTGTTAAACAAAAAATACAAGCACACACGCACACACACATAAAACACACATCACATCACACAGACATACAAGCGGACGCACGCGGAGTAACAAGGACAACGCAAGCGAAAGTAGGAAGTCCCTAGTGGAAGAATTGCCGATGCGCTGTTGAATTTCTTGGCTGACGTCTTAAGATGTCGCTTCTCCATTGGCCAAGACGCTCTCCAAGCAATCTTTTGCTGTTGCTTTTTTTTAGGCTTTTGGTGCTGCTGAGATGTTGTGTGTGTGTGTCTGTTTATGTGCATGTGACGTGTGTGTACGGAAAAGACGCGTATGTGTGATTGTGTGTTCATCATGTGTATGTGTGTGTGGAAAAGACGCGTATGTGTGATTGTCTGTTCATGTGTATGTGTGTGTGTGATAAAGACGCGTGTGTGTGATTGTGTGTTCATGTGTATGTGTGTGTGTGGAAAAGACGCGTGTGTGTGTTTATGTGCACGTGGCGTGACGTGTGTGTGTAAGCATGTGGCGACTAGTGCGTGCATGTGATTTTGTGACTGAATGTCGGTAAACTTTTCAGTATTCTTCTGTTAATCATCTGCTATATGAACACCAACAACAATCCGTTAATCCGCCAAACGAGCAAGTTTTGTTTTGCAACACATAAATTAATTAAAAATTAATTCATTTATTAAAAAACGTTTGTTAATCTTGTTTGTTTACTTAAATAACATGTTGACATTTTAGTGGAGCTGATTATCTTCGTTACAATTTACAATATATATTTGATTTTAGTTTTTATATGATTACAATATATTAAATTATATATACGTGCATAATTGAGAGTTATTTATTTTTAATACATTCTACT
>OZ022247.1:21592859-21605359 GCA_963978895.1 Erpobdella octoculata | reverse complement strand
AACATCCGCTAAGAAAGGATTTTTGAAAATTTTGCTCCTGAGGGGAAAAATCTGGAAAACAAACTTTTTTCTAAAACAATGTATATCTCGAAAACCAAAAATGAGGAGATTTTGAAATTTGGTATATAGATTCTTTTTGAAAAATAAAAAGATACGTGTTTCACCATTTTTTGAAAATTCGGTTTCCCGGACCTCAAATGTAGGTTGGAAAATTGGGTTATTTGGTTTTTAAAGTAGCTTCTACTCAAAAACTGTTAATGCTACAGGAGTAAAAATTAGTATTTAGTTTCTACTCCAAAAATAATGAAATACGTGTATTAGCATTTTTTGAAAATTTGATTTCCAGGACTTCAAATGTGGGGTGAAAAATAGGGTTATTTGTTTTTTAAAGTAACTGCTACTCAAAAACTGTAAATACCACAGATTTAAAAATCAGTATTTAGTTTCTATTCTAAAAATAAAGATATACGTGTTTCACCATTTTTTTATAAATTTGGTTTCCAGGACCTTAAATTTGGGCTGGACAATAGGATTACTTGGTTTTTAAAGTAACTGATACTCAAAAACTGTAAATACTACAAAAGTAAAAATTAGTATTTAGTTTCTACTCTAAAAATAATGATATACGTGTTTCACTATTTTTTGAAAATTTGGTTTTCAAGACCTCAAATGTGGGGTGGAAAATTGGGTTACTTGGTGTTTAAAGTAACTGCTACTCAAAAACTGTAAATGCTACAAGAGTAAAAATTAGTATTTAGTTTCTACTCTAAAAATAAGGATATATGAAATTTTGGTTTTCATGATCTCAAATGTGGGGTGGAAAAAGGTTTCTTTGGTTTTTAAAGTAACTGCTACTCAAAAACTGTGAATGCTACAGATGTCAAAATTAGTATTTAGTATTTACTCAAAAAATAATGATGTAAGTGTTTCAACATTTTTTAAAAATTTGGTTTCCAGGACCTCAAATGTGGGGTGGAAATAAGGGTTATTTGATTTCAAAATAACTGCTACTCAAAAACTGTAAGTGCTACAAATGTAAAAATTAGTATTTTGAAGTTTTGTGCCGGTTAAAAGTAGCTAAGTCCAGTTTATCACCGGTTGGGCCAAGCCGTTGTTTTAGAGTCTTCACACGGGCCAGGCCAAACCTTAAATCAAAGTGGGACGGGCCGACGTTTTTCACCAAGTATATAGATATTTTAGTGACTTTAGGGTCTTCAGTTGGGCCGGGCCAAACCTGAAGTCAAAGTGGGACGGGCCGAAGTTTTTCATCAAGTATATAGAACTTCTAGGCCTGTAAGAATGGGCCGGGCCTAATTCAAACGGGCTGTTCCGGGCCAGGAGTTTAGGTTTTTAAAACGGGCTGAGCTAAGTTGTCGACGGGCCGAGCCGAGACCTAAAAAAATGATCTCTACTATGGATGCACGGTTCAAACTCTCTAATTTCATGCGAGCGAAGCCGCTACGGGCACTGCTAGTATATATATATAAACTAATCGCAACAATGTTGAAAAATATTACAACAACTTCGAAACCAATAACAACAAAAGTAAAATTTATAAAACAAAATACTGCTTAAAATATTTTTTTTTAAATAAATAACAGCTGTCAAATTTAATAGAGACAGTCTAAGACTGACGGAAGCAGAAGGTGAAACTTATAACAGCTACTGTAGAATTCTAGAATTGTTGGAAACTGGAGACTGATATACAAATGTGAAAAATGAATTGAGATGAGAAGCTGGAAAGTATAATGTGCGTGGAGTTGTAATGCGATTGGATGGGAACAGGAAGAAGCTTCAATGCATCATGTGGAATGAGGAGAAACACTGAGAAACGAGAAGAGACACAAAGAGACGAGAAGAGACACGGAGAAACGGAGATAGACTGAGAAACGAGAAGAGACGAGGATATCTTGCTATTACTCCTATCTGATTGGAAATAAGTCGACTTTATCATTTCCTCTTTGCCATTCCTGCATGATTGCAGATGTATGCATGTTGTTTGTGTGCGTGCGTTCGAATGTGTGCGTGCGTGTTCTCGAATGTTTGTAAGTGTGTGTTTTGTGCTCTTCGGAGCAAAATTGAAAATTACGACAAAACGCGAAAAGACATCTCACTGTAAATTTAGTTCCAGCGTTCAAAAGTCTTTAAAAAAGTCTTTAAAAATTCGAGGTTTCGTTAATCTCTGAAACGACGAGTGACCCTGTACGTTACCAACAAACATGGCGTTACAAAACACGAGTTAACGAAAAACCGAACTTTCGACAGTCAAGGTCAAACACGGGACTGGAATGTAAGAAGAGGTTGATCGGATGTAAGACTGGAAAAGATGGAGTCATTTTGTTTTATATCCGCGCTCATAGGTATATACCTAGATGATAGATATAAATACTCATAGATACATACATACATATATACATACAATAACAAACAAATATACACAGTTATGCGCACATACGTAGAAATACAACCATACACGTGCACAACAAAGCCGCGACAAATCCGAAATTATGACAAGAGATCGTTGTAGCAGCCGCCCTCGTACCACTTGATCTCACCCTCTCACGGGACATGGGAAAGGGGATAGACCCGGCCACCGACCTCCCCCGCATAAAAATGATGCCGCGCGGATTTTTATCTCTCCTACTGGATCGCTGATTCTTCCCAAATCCCACCGGAAACGAGACGATCGTCTGTCACGTGATCAAACGACCGATTACGTCACGTCCGTTTGTTCTGTTTGAAAGAATGCCACAACCTTCAGGTCGTATGCTAGCTTCATATTGAATGACAATGAAGTGCCCGTATATATATATATATATATATATATATATATATATATATATATATATATATATATATATATATATATATATATATATATATATATATATATATATATATATAATTATTTATTTTTTATTTATTTTTTTTATTTATTTATTTATGGAGTATGTGGATTCTATCCGTGTGTACGACGGAATGTGGATGTGTTCTTGATGTTGTGAATAGGGAAAAACACACCTACGTATCCAATTTCATTGCGAATTTTATAAATTTCGTGGGTTATTATTACCTTGAATATCAGTTTCATCATTAAATTGTTTTTTATCAATAAATTGTTTTTTAATGAGGTATAACAACAGAGAGTTCAATGAAACTTTTGTTGGACAATAAACAAACGACGTTTTTAAATGGAAATAAATTTATTTAAATTTGTTTTAAATTGAAAACGGTTCTGTTTTCTTTATTTGAGCTGCTGGCCCCTCCCAAGTAATTGGACATTGCTGACCGGTGAGGCGAAGCGGGAATAAAGAAGCCTACTACATACATCTGAGCTGCTGAACTGTGTGTAACTCCATGAGATCCACATATCTATACTCGCACATCTTTCTTCCTCTCTCTCTCTCTCTCTCTCTCTCTCTCTCTCTCTCTCTCTCTCTCTCTCACACACACACACACACACACATTTTCGCTTTCTTTCTTTCTTTCTTTGTTTCGCTCATTTTGTTAGTTGAACACAATATTTTTTTTATATTTTTCTATTACAACATTAAATAATTATAATTTATTACTAAAATAATTTAATATTATTTATATGATTATATATCTGTTTGTTTGATTGATTGGTTGATTATTATTATTTTTTGTTTATATCTAGGACTACCTTTCTGCTGGCTTACTGTACCTACCTCCAGTAACGATTGGCTGGCATTTGATTTTGAAAACCCAAAAAGAAAATTCTATCCTTTTTTGGGCAACAATAATTTGGAAAACCTGGCAAGCAAATTTTACAGAAGTCGACATGATGACCACATAGATTGCCACAGGGATGGATGACCACATAGATTAACGCATAAACAAACAGCCCCACGAACTGTCACCTAAAAGACCACATAGCCTATATGTTACCAAGTTCATTTTACATACAAGAAAATACGGGCAACCACATGGATTGTCACACCGAGGTAGACATGGGTTGGGTTGGAACGATATATTTTTAATCATGCATGGGTTGGGTTGAATAAAAATAAAAATTAAAAAAAAAATTATTCTGAAAAGAATGTTTCAACAGTTAGAAAAAATAACTTTTCAGATGGGTCGGGTTGGGATGGGTTGAATAAGTTGTGTGTTGGATTGGGTCGGGTCGCCAAATATGGAACCACGTCCACCTCTGTTGTCAGATAGACGATGACATGGAATGTGACATTGATGACTAAATTGATCTTCACATAAAAGACCATTTAGACATTTAGACAACTGCAGGTTTTGTCACACAGATGACAACATGCATTGTTAAACAGACGTCCACTCGAACGCCCCAAGAAAAGGGTAACAATCCCATGGAAACAGGCATACAACACCTTTACTCAAAAGCTCAACAAAAACAAACAATGAAAGCGATAATGACAAACAACAAGACAGGGACAGCGATATAGAAAGCAAAACACATACAGAGAAACAGACAAAAAGGCAAAGACTGAGAGACAGACAAGAAGGCAAAGACAGCAAGACAGAGTCACTTTCCACTGGCGGTCACGCAACAACTCTCACAGACGCGAGGCAACTTACTCTCTCCCGCTCCACGATCTCCACTGAAGGCATTTGTCACGTGACCAATGACGTAAGGTCGGTGCGCTTGAGCGGCTGCGAATCATCTAAGTTGGAAAACTTCTGTGATTAATAACGCCGCTCAATGACGTCCAGTCTGATTCAAAAAAGAAAATAAAAAAAAACATTATTATTATTACTATTATTATTATTATTATTATTATTATTATTATTATTATTATTATTATTATTATTATTATTATTATTATTATTATTATTATTATTATTATTATTATTATTATTATTATTATTATTATTATTATTATTATTATTATTATTATTATTATTATTATTATTATTATTATTATTATTATTATTATTATTATTATTATTATTATTATTATTATTATTATTATTATTATTATTATTATTATTATTATTATTATTATTATTATTATTATTATTATTATTATTATTATTATTATTATTATTATTATTATTATTATTATTATTATTATTATTATTATTATTATTATTATTATTATTATTATTATTATTATTATTATTATTATTATTATTATTATTATTATTATTATTATTATTATTATTATTATTATTATTATTATTATTATTATTATTATTATTATTATTATTATTATTATTATAACGATGATATGCTGCAAACAAAAAACAAAGTTTTAGATACCAGTTAAAGTGTGCAAATCTGTCTGTTCCGAATGAAAATGTTTGCCCAGACGTTTGTGTTTCAAATCATTTTTAAAAAAATAGTTAATTTCTGTATAACTAGACCAAGAAGGACTAAAAAGTCAAAATGTTTGGAGAAAAAAGAGCTAGGCTAATTTAAACCCAAACGGTTTGAAGTTAAAATTTGCTTCATAACTTTTTGGCCAAAAGCAAGTTAGAGGATCGCAGAGCTGCGTTGAGGAACCTGTTGAATTATGGTGTGGAGATGCAGGGTTCACATCTCACACTGCTTGTGTAGAGGCGAAGATTGCAATGTGTACGCTACAGATGAAGGCCCGTATAGTATGTTTATGTGTTTGTATGTGTGTCTGTGTGTGTCTGTGTGTGTTGACTGGGTTAGCATGATCAGTACAACATGAGGATGCATAATATTGATACAAAAAATACTCATAGTTACGGACATATACAAAAATACTCAAAGATACACACAGACAGATACATACGGATACACAAAAACACACAAGTATACGAAAAGATACGTACGGATACATAAAGATACACAAGTATACGTAAAGATACACAAGGATATACAAAGATACACAGGGATAAACAAAAAGATACATAACGATACAAACAAGTACAGAAAACGACAAGCCCCCATAAAACCTTCTGAGGACACGTGACTTCTGTCTAGCTTAATGGCGCGCATCACTCGATAAGAAAGAGAGAGAGAGAAAGAAAGAGAGAGCGAGAGAGAGAGAAAGAGAGAGGACACTGCCTTTTCGACTTACACTTTCCTTTTTCTTTTCCATGTTGATGGTTGTATGTCTTAGTATGGGTTTTTATGCCTGTATATGTTTGTTTATATGTCTGTCTGTCTGTGTTGGCTTCTCGGCTTCTAAATTCGTGTCTGTCTATGTAATTATTTGTTTGTTTACTTGTTTTTTTTGTTTTTTGTCTCACTATTTATTTATTATTTTATTACTAGAGATAGTCCGTCAAAAATGACGGATTTTTTTTAAATTTCATTATTTTTTATTTTGTAATTGCAGCGCCACCTTTTCATTTTTAGGGCTGATGGTGTAAAATTGCGAAATAACTTTTAATATTTAAATAAATTAAAAAATATTAACCTAACTTAAATTATATAAAAATTTATTTATATAATTGTTTATTTTTATTATAAATAAATTAATTTGCCATGGATAGCAAATCGTCATGCAAAAACGTCTTACACAGACGTGGGCTATTATATTATATTATATATATTTATTTATTTAACGTGCTCCCTATAAAGAAAAATTTCTCAGTGCAATTTGGATGACGTTATTGTTGAATGTTAGTGATTTTTGTGACAAACTATGTATCTATTTGTTTGTCTATACATTTGTTTTTATGTCTATGTATTTATTTCTATTTCTAATTATTTTTTTTTTGTTTATTTTACTGCAATTTTGTATGTTTGCCCGTTTTGTTTACATCTGTTTGAAATGATTACGAAATGCAAAATCGAGTCTGCAAACAAAACGGACGTTCCTCATCGTCCGTTGAATGCCTTATAAGGATCTTCGATACTCCGTCACTCTACATTTATTGTGCATTGATTCTAAGCGAAGCGAAAATATTGTGATTGATTAAAAAATGATAAGATTCATGGGGGGGCCTCTACCGGGTGGCCGGAAAGGGGTCCGCGGTTCACGAAGGCAGTTTGCGTGAGTTTTTCGAATTTGCGCTTGGTTACTAGTGCCAAATAAGTCTTGAATTGCAAAGCTGTGGTCTTGCCTTTGCTAGCAATAAATTAAAACACCAATTTCCTTCTCTTTTCTCCATTCGGGTTTCCAGTAGCTATGTCACTTTATTGCGTGGGCTTAAATTAAAAACGATTCGCCAGTTTAAGAGCTTACAGAGACACCGCTGGCTGGAGAAAGTCATCGGCTTATATATAGCATGAAACGAGGAGCGAAAGCGTGGGTCGTGGTTCTTAAGAGTGACCAGATAACGATTAAAGATAAAGATAAAGATTCCGATGATATTGTAGTGGTGTTATACCGACGAAACGATTTCAAGACCACTACGATGCAGGCAGCCGTATTCAGCGCCTCAATCGATTTATTTATCCCCAGTGAAACCACCGGTACTCATTTGACTACCACAGGAGGATGAAAGGCTGAGTTGACCTGAACATTCTAGAGTGAACTCCTTGCTCAAGGAAGTTACGCGATGTGGGATTTTGCTTACCTGGGACTTGAACTCAGGACCCCAAGCTCAAAAGTCAAAGACTTTTACCGCTGTCCCATCGCGCCTCCTCCATTGAAAGCTAGATGGCTTAAAAACTGCAATGTTTAAAGTTAATTGGCCAGTCCAAAGTTGCATTGATCGCTAAGTTAACTTAATAGAATTATAATAACCGTTGATGGGGTAGGTTGTGCGAACCTTCGGGTTGGTCTGACCCGCGGTCCTGGTGGGTAGGCAGGACCGGGACGCTATTGGTGAAGCTCCCATGACGTTGCGCCTGCGTGGAATCGTTTATAGGTATAAACATTTCAGGTTTATCTAATAACCGGAGATAAATAATATTTGAGAAGTTTTTTATCGAACTTTTTAAAGTTATTTAGTTCTTAAATTATAGTTATAATAATAATATTAAGAATAATAATAATAATAATTTTGATAATGCACACTCAAAGCTTCAAAAGAGATTCAAAATATTGTTATTAGTGAACATCTCATATATTTCCACAAAACGTCATACGCGCATATATAGATACTTGTGTCATGCAATAAACTCTCCACAATAAACGGCAAAGAAACTCAAAAGGAAATTTAAAAAAAACTAACATTCTACAATGCAATACATGTAGCAAGACAATAATTTTTTTCAGAAACATCAACAGAACTGTACAATGATTCCTGCGTTGCCGTTTTGTTTGTGTTCGTTCTGAAAAACAGGCGAAATTGCGAACAACGTTCGTCAACCATTTGAAACTGAATACGAACAAAGCAACTAAACGTTCAGTTCTTCGAGCATGGAGTTATATTTATCTGAAAGAAGAAGAATCTGCGTTGCAGTTGGTTAATAACAATGTTTGCTTAAACAACAGCAATAATGCAATTATTGAATTAATGAACTACTGAATGATTAAGTGAACGAACGGAAGAACGAACGAACGAAGAAGTGGACGAACGAACGAACAAATGAATGAACGAACGAACAAATGAATGAACGAACGAACGAAAAAACAGATGAACCATGCTAAAGTGAAAGTCAACTCCTACGATCTGAGCAACTGGACTAAGCAAGTATGCTTACAGCACCTGAACAAAAAACCGAGTTGACCCAAGCAGTTCAGAGTCGAATCTTTATTCGAAAGAGCTGCCCGTAATGGTCCCGGTCTTGCGTACTCAACTGGTATTGAACCCGGTATCTCAACTGGTATTGAACCCGGTATCTTAACTGGTATTGAACCCGGTATATCAACGTACACGTCGAAGACTATTTTGCACCTAAGGTGATGCTGATAGTGATTTTGACTGACGACAAAGACGACGATGATGATGTTATGGGGGTGGTAATGGCGAAGTTGACGACATAACGGAAGACACAGATGATTGAAAAGTGACATGTTATTAATAAATTACATTCAATTAGAATCAGATAAAATACAATTACGTTTTCAATTTACAAAACAAAAGTTGTTTGATAAAATTTTGACAAGTTTACAATCATAAAAAAAGTGGCGAAATCAAATCTAAAACGTTCAACTCTATAATACAAATCACTTTCAATATATTTAAAAAAAATCTCTTAAATCGTTGTAGCACGTGTAGTAGTACGAGTCAGTCTCAACAAGTTGCCAACAGTTGACAACGATCTACAACAGCATCGTCGACGACGTTGCAAAACTATATGTACAACAACACCGTTTCGCACGTTTTCGCAGATTATCAGCAAAACTGCGAGTTCCGCACTGACTGTCACTGATCTGCCAGCTGTTCCATCCAGTTCGGAGACTTGAAGTACTCAGGCACGACGTCATCCATCCTGGCGATGATCTTGTAAATGGACTTCTTCCACGACTGCTCCTGATCCTTCTCTGCAGCTATGGACAGGTAGAACTCTCTCAGAGTGGCCTGAACCACGAATCTGAAGTTTTCAGGGACCTGGTGGAATTTATAATTAGAATTTAAATTTATTTTACAAGTGTGATTAAATTTAAAAAAATATAATAATGACACCACATTTGTGTTAAGTAACTACGCACAGTAGTATTGTTTAAAGCTTCACATTAGCATAAGTTATTCATTTGATAATTTATTAAAATGTAAAAGAAATCATGCGAAAAGAAATTATGACTTTATTAGCAGCCGTAAAGGCTAAAGACCGTCAAAGAATTTAGAGTAATAATAACAAGTAAGCTGTAAAAAACGAGATTTCTTCACAAATACATTATATTTGATTTGTTTTTGTGTCAAAAAAATAGAAAATTATTCTTTTTAATTGAAAAATATTTTTTTCTCGGATAATTTTCAAACTTCAAAAAATGCGTTGTCATGTAAAGCGAGCCTATATTTAAAATGTCAGCTCGATTTGATGACGTGAAGTTAGTTAAATTTCACTTTCAAGGTCTGCAGCCATTCAAGCAAGCAAGCAAGACCGACGGTGAGGTTAATGATATTAGGGATTTAAAAACAAAAGAAATAAAAAAAAAAGATGAAAGAGCCGATTGATGTTAAGTAAATATGAATAATTAGTGATTGATCTAATGATAACAGTTGAATGTCGTGATGGCTCGCGGAAGAGAGCTGGAGTCGGAATGTACAGGTACAGGTGAGTGTGATGGAGAGAGGAAAGAGAGAGAGAGAGAGAGAGAGAGAGAGAAAGAAAGAGAGAGAGAGAGATGTGCGAAAAGAATAAATAGGTGAAATTTCGGTTATTGAAGAAAATAGTATTTTAATTAAAAGTTTATTTTGAAATATATTTAAATTCTATTAAATTAGTTTTTTTTCTTCAAATACTTTAAAACGCAATGAGTGCTGACACGTTTGTACAACCAAGAGAAGACATGCACAAAATAACTAAAATGAAAAGAGAAGAAGAAGAAGAAGTAAAGAGTTCGCAGAAGATGAGAATGGAATGAGAAGATGAGAATGGAATGAGAAGATGAGAATGGAATGAGAAGATGAGAATGGAATGAGAAGATGAGAATGGAATGGCGAAGAAGCAAATGAAAGAGCCGCCATTATGAATGGATGATGAGAAGATCGAGAATGAATAACAACAGCAATTGTAATAGTTTGAGGATGCTAATACAACAGGGGACCGGAAATTGGATTAATAAGAATTGCTGTGAACGGGAGATTAAGCCTTATGCGCTCAGAATAGGGATGTGCTGAAATTCCACTCATCCATCTCTACTTTTCCTCTATTTTTCTTCCTATCATTATCTCTACTTTTCCGTTCCGTGTTTTTTCCCTAATTTCATTTTTATTTCGTGTTTTTTTTTCATTCTGTACTTTCAAAGTAAGTCTGTCAATTTTGTGTAGTTTTTTGTTGTTGTTGATGTTGTGTTCATCAGTAGCTATTTTAAAATAAGCACTTTACGGAGGATTGTCTTGCTGCTGGTTGGATGCAGGATGGTTGGACGGACATACGGACGGACGGACGGATTAACGGACGGATAGACAGATAATGGATGGACAGATGGATGGATGGACAGATGGATGGATGAACGGACGGACGAATGGAAAAATAGAGGTTTTGTTTTCGCAATCATGGAAAGTGAATAAAACGAGGAGAGTTATTTTGTAATTCTGCTCTCATTCTTTTGTTAGATCAAGAAGCATTTCGGTCTCGTGATGTTATTCCATCTCCTGGAAGCATCATCATCACCACCACCACCATCATTATAATCACCATCATCATCACCATCATCATCATCATCATCATCATCATCATCATCATCATCATCATCATCATCATCATCATCATCATCCCCATCGTCTTTGTCGTCGTCGTCATCGCCTCCACAATCCATAAGTAAACTCGTTTAAGTTTTTGCACTCGGTCGCTCTTCCATCATTGCATTCCTTACCATCATCTTTACAACCGCAGTACGCATAATTTAACCACACTGTCATCATTATCATCATCACCGCCACCATCATCCTCGTCATCATCGCCTTCAACATGAATACCTATTTTATCGTAAGCTATTTTAAGACTTTCTCCTTCAACAGCACCACCATTCACCCTCGCCCATGCTATTTACAGACACACTCACTCATCATACCACCACCACCACCAATAACCGACTAACCTTCACCAGCACCCTACTCCCCCTTAACCATCACCATCACTATCATCACCATCACCATCATCATCATCATCGCCACCACTAGGGAAACAAACAAGTAACTAGCTTGGTGACGTGGAAAGAGAAAGACGAGGCGGAGACAATTTAAAGGACGTGAATAATAGAGGAGCTGGCTATTATAATCATCATGATCATCATTATCATCATCATTATCATCATCATCATCATCATCATTACCGCACTCCAATTGGAGGAACCCCATTCAGAAGGATCGACTTAGAGACAGGACGTACTTATTTGTCGTTTATTTTCTGAAATATTAAAGTGAACATTAATCCTGGCGCTTGTTCCATCTGTCAGTGAGGTAAGGGCTGCTTCTGTAGGGCGTTGCGGAGTTGTAGTAGGCGGAGGATGGTTGGAGGGGTGGAGGAAGAGAGGATATGGGGGTCGACGGAGAATGGGGGATGGGGAAAACGAATGGGATGGAAGATGGATGGGTTTAAGATGAATGGGTATGGATGGCAAGATGGAGGAAGAGTAGAATAAAATTAATGGAATTGATGGAAAATGAGCGAAAAATGGATATGGATGAAGGAGAATGGATATGGATGAAGGAGAATGGATATGGATGAAGGAGAATGGATATGGGTAAAGGAAATTGGAAATGGGTGGGAAATAGATGAAGCGTAGAGATAGGTGAATGAAGGATTGATGACGGATGGACGGAGCTGGAAGGAAATTGAATGGGGATAGCATAGGGGATGGATGCAAGATGGATGAAAAAAATGAATGAAAAAAAAAATGTTTCAGACGGACATGTGGATGGAATGATTGGTGATGAATGGAAAGAAAATAATCCCTGCTTCTCAAATTGCTTACGTGTAATTTCGTTTTAAATCAAGTTTTCTACCTTGTTAGGTTTACCGCTGTAAT